>JBBMJY010000001.1:5885262-5898233 GCA_037833715.1 Toxotes lorentzi | reverse complement strand
TATATATTTTTTTTTTTTTTTCATTTATTCATTCTCAACATTTCCACTGAGGTTTTTTTTCACTGGATGGAAGAACACTTTTAGTCTTGTTGTCCTGTGTGTGGAGGATCCAAACAATGTCTTCTGGATTTTTTTTACACACAAATCGCAGTTTTTTTGTCACTGCCTTCTGCTAATTTTGTTGAAGCACCTGTTTGCCCAGCTCCATCCCAACCACCACCAAGACTCCATGGGAATAAAGGAAGTTATGGGGGAAATCAGGTCGCTGTTCAATTATTGTTCTCCTGACAGTCAATGGTAAGTGCAACACTGAGCCTGCACCAAATTTTGTTATATTTCCTTCCATCTAACTTTATCAATAAAGCTTTGAAACTGTGAATCTGTCCTGATTCAACAGTATTTCCTCAGTGTTTTAGCAATACAGTGTAGTGTGTATCATATCCACCTAATAATCCTGTACATTGTTCTTAGGCCAGTGATCACTACAGGTGTGATGCTCATTGGTAATAGGATCAAGCACGGAACACCGTGAACTCTTCCGAGGTGAAGGATACATGAAATATCAAATCTTGATAGGATGTCAGCTGAAGCCACCAATATTAGAAAAAAGGGCGGGAAAAAAATCAAATAACAGCAATAACGCGCCTTATTACAGCCTCTACTGGAGGAAGAAAGACTCTTGACACTTCATCAGCAACAGGAAAATACTGTAAGTTGCTTCTCTTGATCTCCTTGGCCTTGAGTCCTGCTTTTCCAGCCTGCTGCTGACTATATTACAGATGGAAAGACCTTGGGATAGAAATACATTTGTTTGTATGTGCTCTTCTTGCAGTGAAGTTCTGGAGGTGGTTGAGATGTACGGCAGAGTAGGTAAAATGGCCATAAAATTCTATTACCAAATCAAACCGCACTCTTAAGGAAATGTTTCTTGTCTGGGCATCGCTCCAAAACAATACCTTCAAGTGCTCAACTACAATAAATTGAGGGAAAGCGCTGCAATGAATTTTCCCTTTGTTGACCTTTAAGTGTATTCAGAGAGCATCTTCTTGTTTTGTCACAGACAGGAACATATTCAGACAAAAATGCACACTGCATTGTGCTTTAAAAATAAAGAGGTCACTCTAGAGGAGGCTTATTATGAAACAGGTTTCCTTTTCTTGTTAATCCAGTAATACCAAAAAAAAAGGGAAATGACAGCCAGACACTCCATCATCTTCATCTTAACTCTTCTACTACTTTCACCTGTTGTCAAGGCCAGGATGTTTTTTTTGACTGCATTTTTTTTTTCCTGGATATTATTCAGTATGATCCTGCTTCATATTCACTCACATTCATCTCATATTCATAACGGGAGCTACCAAGCACAACTTATTGTTGAACATTGTGAAGGCACTGAGAGCCGCTACACAAGGGCAGTGGTTCTCAGTGCCCTAGGCTCTTTAAAACAAGGCAGCTAGCTCTGGTATTAACATACCATCTACCATGTACCTGTACAAAGGCAGATACAGGTCAGGAGCTCCAGTTAACGTTCGCATCAAACATCAGAATGAGGAAAAAATGGGATCTCAGTGACTTTGACCGTGGTGTGATTGTTGGTGCCAGATGGGTTGGTTTGAGTATTTCTAAAACTGCTGATCTCCTGAGATTTTCACACACAACAGTCTCTGGAGTTTAACTCAGAGACTGAAAAACAAAAAACACCCAGTGAACAGCAGTTCTGTAGACGGACACGTCTTGTTGATGGGAGAGGTCAGAGGAAAATGGCCAGACAGGTTGGAGCTGACAAAGAGGCCTCAGATAACCACTCTTTACACCTGAGCAGACAGGCATCTCAGAATGAACAATACACCCAACCTTGAAGTGAATGGGCAACAATAGCAGAAGACCAGGTCGGGTTCCAAGCCTGTCAGCCAAAAACAGAAGTCTGAGTCTGCAGTAGCCACATACACATCAAAACTGGACACCTGAAAAAGTCTGATGAATCTGGATTTCTGCTGAGGCTGCAGATGGTAGGGTCAAAATATGCTGTCAACAGCATGAATCCACTGACTCAACCTGCCTTGTCTGAACAGTCCAGGTTGGTGGTGTAATGTTGTGGATGTTTTCTTGGCTCACTTTGGGCCTTGATACCAATCAGTTATGGTCTTAATGCCACAGTCTGAGTGTTGTTGCTGACCATGTTCATCCCTTTATGGCCACAGTTTACCACCTTCTAATGGCTGCTTCCAGCAGGATAATGCTTCATGTCACAAAGCAAAAGTTGTCTCTGGTTTCATGAACATGGCAGTGAGTTCAGTGAACTTCAGTGGCCTCCCCAGACTCCAGATCTGAGTCCAGTAGATCACCTTTGGGTTGTGGTAGAGCAGAAGATTAGCAGCATCAATGTGCAGCTGACAAATCTGCACATTGATGTGATTCAGTCATATCAACATTGCGCTGAATCTCAGAGGAAAGTTTCCATCACCTTGTGGAATCTATGCCACAAAGAACTGATGCTGTCTTGAGAGCAAAGGGTGGAACTACCCAGTATTAGTATGGTGTTCCTAATAAAGTGCTCAATGAGTGTACAAGGCCAGGTCAAGCCACAGCGTATCTGCTCTTTGTTTGGGTCAGAGTAAGTTTAAAGGCAGCTTAAAGATACGTCAAGTGAGGGATGCAGAATCGTGTCCACTGTCAGAAGGATCAGTAGCTCTATGATGATACACATTGTGGGACATTCTCATAGTCTTTATGCTAAGATAAGCTAAGCGGCTGCTGGCTGCAGCTTCATAATTAGTGCATAGATATGAAAGTGGTATCAGTCAACTTCCAGCAAGAAAGTAAATAAGTTCAATTCCCAAAGTGCTGAACTATTCCTTTAATGCTATTTCTAACACACATGCATACACACACAGAACCACTCAGTGAAAATGTACCTTGACAGCCACCAGCATCTTGTCCTTGGTTGGGCTAAGGTTATAACACTCGGCCAGGAAGACTTTACCGAACGCTCCCTCACCCAGCTCCCTCTTCAGAATGATGTCTCTCCGCTTTATATGCTGGACAACTAAAACACAGACAGAAGGAGACAGAATGGAGGGAGAAAGAGAAATACTGAGTCATTTTTTAAAAACCTTTTTCTCAGATATTAAACTCTGGTACATTTTATGAAACAAAAAATTACCTTACATTTGCAGAAAATCACACCCAAATGACTATTTTGTCATTATCTCTAAAGCATGGAAAATACAGAAAAAGGAAAGAGAGAGAATATGGAGCAGAGAAAGACTGACAGAGACAGAATACAGAGTACATGCATGTGCTGCACTGTGGGTGCAGCTACTTTGTAGTATATTAAATTCTAGTCAAGATCTCGAGGTTTCTAAAGATACAGTACCAAATATGTCTTGGTAAAACACAAGTAAGTGTGTGCAAAATGATGCACAAAACATCTAAAATTCCCTGTTTGATGTTATGGTGAATCCATTAAAAAAAGCTGTTCGACTATTTGAATATTTCTCTCAACATAAGCGTGAAACAGCTGCAGTGAAGTGCTGAAAAAATCAGTTACAGAATATGTAATGTCACATGGAAAAAAAATGTTTTATCTAACTTTGAAGCTACTTAAGAGAGAATGCTGGAAACATTAGGGCTCAAGTGGTTTTAAATCTCTGAAGCGCAAATAAACTGCGAGATGACACTGGACCTGCCGAGCTACAAATCTCTTATCTGGATTCCTCGGTTTTACTGTTGGCATTGAAAGAACACAGGGGGGACATTTTCTAATGAGAACAGAATTGTAAAATGTCTGTTTCTGAAAAGCCTCTGTGAGGAAAATAAAACAACTAGTTGAGCAGAGTGAGAAAAACAGTCCCTCTGTCTCTCTCTATACTTCTTTTTCTATTTTTTCCTAATAACTCCATCTAACAGGATCATTCACAGGGTTGGAAAGCCTGACCATTGTTCTCTCTTCTGGCGATTGTCTGCAATGTTTGTTATCACAGAACTGAAGCTCATTCTTCTATTGATAAGCCTAATGAAACTGGCCAGTCTTGCAAGTGGACACAGAATAAATGAGAAAGATGGAGATACAGGAAAAAAGTGGTAAAGTGGTAAAGTTTCCCCCCCCCCGATACCTGCCAGGCTCAGTATGAAAGAGCTGGGGAGGTGTAGGAGTTGTTGGCTTCGTATCAGAACAGCTCTTGATGCCTCGCTCTGAATAAAGCGAAACAACTTGTAGGTTTACCATGAAAACTGTACTGCTTCTATAAATGTGCACACACACACACACAAATATCGGTTCCGAAGACACATTTAGATGAAGATGCGAGCCACTATGAGAGCGCTTAACAACACAATATACAAACTGGGGCGTCATAGCTTGAGCTGTATAGTACCTTTCTCTGCTTTAAAATATGAATGAAATGAAGTGAGCATGTTTAATGCTTGGCAACAGAAAATATTACAGGTGCAGGGCCAAAACAAGGTTATCAAATATTAAATTAAATAAATTAGGAATTCAATTAAATGTAATGCTTGTAATCGGTGTCCCTTATTCACCTGACCACAACTACAGTACACAGTACATAAATTTATGATTTCCCTGTAAAGTTCTACCAGGGTCCTCTCCGTAGACAGCACATAAGTGGGATGGCACCATTAGATAATAAAATTATTTACTGAAAGAAGGAACCAGAATTTAAACCAAGCTGAACCGATCTGTCTCGTGTACTATATACTGTAAGGTACTGACATAATTGTCCATGGACAGTTATTGACTATTATGTACAAGAGTTTATTTAAACGGCTTTTCTCCGCTGGCTCTTGACTGTATATATATATATATATATATATATATATATATATAGTGATGTTGCTGAAACATCAAGCATTTTCCTCACAATATACCGTATCTTCATGCTTCCTTTTGATGTTTGTTGGCAGAGCCACTGAGACTAATGCATCCGTAGTAGGCAAGTAAACATCCAGGATGTCTATCTATCCTCCATAACTGTATTTGACTGCTTAGTTTACATACTTGGACAACCAAGACCACTAAGGCTAGATTTATGCTTTATTGTTCGTATTTTCCAATTGTATGTTTCACTTCTAATATTACAAAAGAAAATACTTTTAAGATGAAGATTAACCATTGTGTTCGAAGAATGGAAAGGTGTGGTGAATAACATGTTTGTCTCAGGTTGCTGGAGTGTAAACCAAATCTAATAGCTGACAAAGCTGCTATTGTTAGGCTACACCATGATAAAGAAAAGTCTTCTACACAGTGGATGAGCTACTCATGAACAGGTGTCTTCATTGACAGAACCTCTAACCTCACAAGGTAGGTGGTAAGCTATTTAGCCAGACGTGGTAATGATTTCAGCTTACACTGGAGCAGACAAACACACTGTTTGATCCATACTTTTGCTCTTGTGGTTTTGGCTTTGGAAAAGCTAAATAAAAGAAACCACCATCCAAACTACATTCAGAGTATTGCTCTTACTACAGCCTTATGCACACAGCTTCAACATGGAGAGAAATCAAATGCTGCCGTACCACAATTTTCTTCCCCTTCCAAGTCACAGTTCATTTATTTGAACTCTTCCCTCCCCCTGCCTGTCTAAGCTTTGCTATCTGCGATGCTGTTATGCAACTTGTAAATGATTTGCTGCTTCTCAGCTGCTCGTAGAGGTTTTTTTTTCTGGCTATACCCAAAAGGAGTTCACCAAATGGTATAATCTCTGAAGTGTTTCCTGATTCACAGACACAGATTACTAGTTCAGTCTGACCATTCCTCTGAGTATTTTATTTTTTTTTGTCATTTCTCCGAAATCACCCGACCACCAATGTCATCTGCTCCTCTGGTGTTTCCGTCAGACAGTATCTTAACCACTATTTCTGAAATCAGTGTTAAATATGAGGAAATGTCCCAGTTTTAAAGTAGATCAGAGAAGAAGAGTCTGTAGAAACTGGCAGCCAGTTTTCCGGGTGAGAGTCCCACCAGGGACACTAACACATCACTGCTGTCAAAGCTTCATCCTCTAAAAATCTGCTTTCCAAGACTTGAGAAAAACATCCTTAAGTCGATACACATACATTTTAATTCAAACTGTGCTTTGACTTGATTCTGTGGGCCAAATGTCTCTGACACCTTCTCAACTGACAAAGAAACAGCTATTTTTTTTCTCAAGTATGAAGAGTTACCAGACTTACCTAACATCTACTCCCTGCTGAATTTCACTTCTCCACTGTTGTATTTTCTTTAAGAAATATGAATAATATTTCTCTTTATCCCTTACTTTAATTCCTTTCCCTGCACTCCTCCATCATTCATGATCATTCAAGGATCAGTGCTGGCCTTACTGGCGGTTGCCTGTCATGCTGATGATCCAGCTACTTATGCTTATTCTTTGGCCGCACCTGTCATTAAGCTTCTCTGGATGAGATAGTTGGCAAAATGGCAAAAATGTAAAAATGTGAAGGTTGTCATCTATCAGCAGGAGGCTCACAAACTGTTTTAACCACATAATACTGGAGCTCAATAGATTCATTTTTTAAATATTTCCTCAGTAGTTAGTGTTTTTATATATTATCTTGACTTTATTTATTTTCATCTTTGCAGTGATGTGAGGTGATATTTCATAGATTAATTTCTTATCTCATGTGTAAATTGGAAATTTGCATGTGTTTTAATCATGTTTTATCATTTTTATCAGAATATCTTCACTTCCATCTTTGTCATTATGTAAATTAACTTAACTGAAGAACACAAATTGTTATACTGCACTCCTCTGTCTGTTTGCCTTGGCCACTCTATAGTACCAATCATAAAGTCTACCTTCAATGGATGCAACATAAACTCCTTCTGCATCAGAAGTTACACGCTGTCATTTCAGTCAGAGAAGATTCAAAACATGTCTTTACTTTAGGTGCAGAAAAAGCATCAAGAAATAGAATAATTAAATGTTATTATTTGTCCAGTAAGACGAACATCACTGCCAATTTAGCAGCTGTTAAAAGGTTTGGCAAATTTTCAAACCCATTTTGAGGCTTTGTTCCAAAAAAAGAGTGTCTAGCTAAAATAGGCTGATACACAGACCCACACTGACATACAGGACATTTACCATTCAACTGAACTGGAAAGTGGTCTCAGAATTTTGGATCTCACTGTTCCTGCAACACCATGAAACTACACAGGGATATACTGTTGTACTGTATGATTAAGACTGATATCAATATAAAAATGAAGCCATCCATCATTACATGGTGACTGCGCCTAGAGGTGGATTTAAATAACTGTTACAGTGGTGGTATGACACTTTTAAACCTGCACCACTCTAATTTATGGAAGAATGAGAATTTTTGGCCATATTTTCAAAAAGAATATGAAGATATGAGGAGTTCCTGTAGAACCTGTTACATGTTGAAAATATAATCACTGGAATGCTTTTGAAATAAAAGGTTATAATTTAAAACACTTGAACTCTTTTCACCTGCAAATCTCCAAACCATACTTTCTGGACCCTGCTGTTATCATCTGAGGCAAAGCCACAAGCATCTGATACCTTAATTTTACTTTAACTCATCTCCTTTTTTCCCTCTGTGTTTCCTGGCCAAATTTCACTTTTACAATTTAATGCATTTCAGGCTGTTAATAAATTATGTATTTCATCGTTCATCATAGTGTTAAGATCCTGTGCACATTTGCATGGGATAATTTAATCTGGGAAACGGTTCTTTAAGAGACTACTTCCTAGATTTAGCTTTGCACTTCTACATCAGACTTGCAAACATCAGACTCACAAAGACTCACTATCCATTGTGAGTCCGCTGACTCCAGTGACATCAGTTGAGGATATTCATCAGACTTCAAGCAGCCACAAAAGTCTTTGCACACAGCTTTTTCACATATGCAGTACTGCTCCTCAAGACCTGTGGCTGTTGGTCAAACTTGTTTAACTTACTGTGTCTATAATGATAATACTACATAAATGTAAACACCATCTAGTTGTCATAGCTGGGTGGGTGAAGAGATTCCTGATTTGTATTACAGCTAACAGGTATTTGTAGAAGATTATTTAACTATTCTAAAGTTATAATACAGTTAATAGTTAAAAAAATCTGTAGAACAGTTAAATGATGTCATCACAACTACAGCAAGTTAATAAAAGAAAATGGGGACCTCTTCAGAGAATGCCACTGTGCCCGCTACTAAAGCCGCAATATCAAAAACCTGTTTAACTTTCCATTTGTAACAGCTGCCCCCTCTTCCTTATTTCATGGATGTAAATATTTCACCCCGGCTGCTAAATAAACATTGACCACCTCGTTCTCCCCACTGATGGCAATGAAGCAGCTATTGTGGAGCATGTCTGTTGATAGTGGCGAGGACAAGTTACTTTAACCTTCAGTTTCCTCTGCAGGCGGACTCGGGCTGTGTCCTGCAGCCTATTTACCTAGATTGGCACAGTGAAAAGCCCTGAGATTAAATCTCTATCCTGCAGCTCAGCATCATTCATTTGTCCTGGCTCAAGTGAGGCCTCAACGCCAGCAAACATCCTCCCTGGAGGCTGAAAGGCAACGCAGCATCAAGATTTACTCAGCTCGTCAGGTCAGGCTTCTGGGAAGCACAGATGTTTGGGGGGCTTTGTTCTGTACCTGTGTGTGTCAGTGTGTGTGGGTGTCGGTGTGTGCGTGCGTGCATGTGCATTTCACCACAACTACCTGCCAACTTTCTACAGTGAGCGTATGCATGTTTATGTGTACGTTTGAGGGTGTGTTTTTCTGCAAGTACCTGCCAACTTTGAGAATTTGTGTGCGTGCGTCTGCCTCACAGGTGTGTGTCTGTGTGTGTCACGGTATTTTTCTGCCTGACAGCTTCCCTGAGTGTGTGTGGTGGGACGATCGATGCGTGTCTCCTGGTCATTGACAATGCTTTAACATAGAGATGCAGCAGCTCAATCAAAATGCTGAAGACATCATCACAAATTCTTTTTTCCCACATCAGCTCTATGTTTAGTTGCTTTGCACATAAAGTTATTATACTTTATAATAACCTTATATTATATATTATATTTCATCCATACATTATTTTCTGAGGGACCTTCAGGAGCAAAATAAAGCACTGGCACATGAAGTCAGTCCTCATAAAATATTACCACTTTAATCAAAACTTATCAAAACTAATGCATCTTATGTTGTTGAATGTTTACAACTGGTTACTAATCACACATTTTCGATTATTGCTACAAAAACAAAGGACAAGAGAAATATATTGATATTAAAAAGCATTATGCTCAGACTCACTTGCAAAAAAATACCTGACTCTGAATTCTCTCTCCTTGAGATGTGTTATATAACATAGTCATATTTTGTCACTGCAAATCAGAAGGAACATTTAAAAAATGTACTTCTAGTTTAGCCTGTCTACACAGAGACCACCACAGGATGTTAATAGGTAGGTGAGAGGAACTCATCCAGCAGCTAATAGCATACAAAAAGCTCTCTGCCATTAAATTCACTGTAGCTCAGGGGCTGTGTGTCCGTTGGCATCGTTGGGCAACTGTGACATAAACACCAGCATTTACTGTTGACTCTCAGTGGGTATTTTCTCCTAACCTTCTGCGGCTGGCTGGCTGCCTCGGTGATCACTCTGACTGTGTGAATAGCCTCCTGTGCCTGGAGAAGAGATAGAATGCACCTCTAAAAAATCATCTTGATGACATTTTCTGGTCAGCGCTGTCTGGAAAGGAAGGCGAGGAAAAAGCCAGCTGTTAGGATCAAAAAAGACCACTTTTGGTGGCATTTCCGAAAGTAGTCCACGTTAATATAGAGTCCCAAAATGTTCAATACTAACTACATTAATAAATGCGATATTATGAAAGAAATAAATTAAGTTGTGTAAAATATATAAATGAAGCAATAAATTGTGATAAATAATAAAATTGGATACATAATTAAATTGGCTTTATTTATTTAAAAACTTATATAGATAAAGCCAAACAAAGCCACCTCTTTATTATGAAATGTTATGGCATTGTTTTCATAGCATTTTCAGTGTAACAAGGTTTTACTTCAGCTGCTCTTTATGATGGTATCTTTCTTAATAACACTTTTATTTCATAAAGATAGATTTAATTTCATGAAGTTACTTTTATGACAGTTGAGTTGTCACCAATCCCCGCCCCCTCACCTTTCAACCAATCACATACCGTCAGCAGTGCAGCAGGAACACTTAGGACTGGTCAAAAAGAAACTACAAATAGTTGTTCAAAGACTGAAAAAAGAAGACTTGATGGAGAAGTTTGTGCCTCTGTCACCTCAACACACCTTGAACAATCGCTGTGTGAAGTGGCTGTGAATGTTGGACTGCTGGTTTTGGAAAGAATTACTTGCTAACTGGCTAAAAGTGACATCAGTTGTGGAGCTTGCTGAAGAGAGACTGGGGACGGGTGATCGGGGGATAGAGATAACAACACTGTCTTGAAAAGTAACATAATAAAAGAGTCATTTTGAAACTAAACTTTATCCATTTATTGGTTTCTTTTAATATTTACACAGGTTATTTATTTTATGAAGTCTTGTTTATTTAATACATAATACAACACTTACTGTACGTGTACAGTAGACAAAAAAACTGTGATTTCCTTCTGACAATAGCTTCTCCCTGGGCACAGCCTCAGTGTTGGATTAAAGTTTAAGCATGAAGTACGGTACACTTAAACTCTAAGTGCTGCTCAGGGGAGGTTCTTTAGTCTAGACTTCCAAAACAAAATAGTTATATTTGTCTTAGAGGAGATGGGTGCTACCCTGAGCTGCTGGTCCCCATAGATACAGTATAAAATATGTTTCCATTAAAGCAGAATAGTACATTTATGTAAGTTTCATTTGGCACAGCGTTAATTTTCTGGGTTTGTTTTTCTCTGCTGCTGAAAAACTGTAGGCTGGGACCTCAGTGATGGGAATACACTGTTCATTATGGTGCTGACCTGTCAACACTCATGTGTTATTTTGACATCCATCGTTAATGTACAGATCTTTGCTCCTGTGTTAACACTGAAACCAAATTGGTCATGTATTGTTGTACTGCTCATGCTTCCATAAAAAAGGTCCCATGTTTATAATAAAAAAAATAAATAAAAAAAAACTAGCACTTTTTGCTCTCAGTTTATAGTGTTAGGAGCCAAAAAAATGTGGAGAGATGGTTTAGTAGTTTAATTGACTCTGGCTTGTTTTTAGCTTCTTGCCACCTCTCTGGTTTGCAAAGGTTTCCAAACCAATTAAACGTGTTAAACATTTTTAATTTACAGTTTCATTTATTTCATTCTTATTGCAGACTTCTTAGTCTGTGTGATTGTACTGTAGACTGAAAGAGGCAGCTCTGGAAGTTTGTCTGGTGGGATTCTTCTGTGACTCTGACTGTGATTTCAGTCGATCTAAACAGTTTTCATAGGATTCCACCTGGCAACAACATGCAACTTTTTAAAGCCCTTTCTACTAAGAGGTTTCTGTTTGGCTCCTTTTTGGGCTGAGCTGAGCTGAAAGAACTCATCGTGGACTTAACAAATTAAAGTAGGCTGTTTCAATTCACAACTGTCCAGGCTGTGGGACTGTTCTGTTTCAAACTATAATTCATGGAATCACAGCCTTGGAACATGATAACTGTCTTTCAATCAATCAAGACATGATAACTGTCTTTCAATGCATTTTCGTTCATTTGCTGAGCTTTCAAGCTACCAAATTAGTCACTCCTTGTCTCGGCTGGAAACATTTTAATCTTCAAAAACATCACCTTGAGCATAATTATGTCCCTGTTACACGAGAAGCTGAGGGGACAGAGTGTGGGTTTGTCCAAGCTGTGCCCACGTGTGATATCCCTAATAACATGGATATAATGAAAGGCTACGCGCTATACTCCAACATCAAAAGCTATTGTCTAATTTTGGCCAGCGGGATGTGACAAATCCGTAATTAAAATAGCAAGCTGAGTGATAAAACAAAGCCACTTGCTGGGAGACAGCGGATCCGGTTAGATATAGATCTGTCATTAGGCTAAAGAATTGTCCTTTGCCTTTTCTGCCTTTATCTCCCTAATGCGGCTATGTTTCCCTAGGATTGGCCTTTTCCAGCTTGGCATGGAAAAAAAAAAAAAAGATCTCAACGAATGTCCTAATCAGTCACGGCTCGCCTGTTTACCGCAGCGAAAAGTCGAGGACACCAGTTCATCCAGAAGATGAACCAATTGCATGTCAGCACTTCATGTTTTTAAATTGGCATCAGAATGACAACACTTTTGCTAACACTTTTTTTTCGTAATGCCTTCAATCTCTCGAGCTTGTTTACAACTGCATGTGTACAGGTCGGCGGTTGAACCAGAGGACAACTACAATTGAATGATTTTCATGTTATTTTTTTCACACTTTTCCCTGCAGTGAGGAACTGACAGCAGCACATCCACTTTTTTCAGGTGCCACAGCCTGACAGCCACAGATAGTGTGTGCTCTGTTTTGTGTGACTAGAACTATTTAACCAGTGGACCAATATATGTATATATATTTGCCAGGATTGACTTCAAGATCATGTACTCATGAATAATACATCTGGTAAGGCAAACTGGAATCACTGGTGTGACTTGTGCAGCAGGCGATATCCCATCACATGCAGCTGTTTTAACAGAAGCCAGCATGGCAGACAGCGGCAACAGACTGTTCCCCCTCTTCACTGTTATTGTCAGAGATGATTTCCAAATGCACACAGCCCAACAGTGAGGAACACTATAAATTACCCAGATGACTGGTGGTGGAAGCAGCCTGGGACTGACCTGAACTCCTGATGGACATAGGTAAGAAGAAGTGTGTGTGTATTGAAATTTATGTGTACTGGTGTGACTCTTCCTGGACTGAACTAGGAAGAGGTCTGTGTGTGTGTGTGTGTGTGTGTGTGTGTGTGTGTGTGTGTGTGTGTGTGTGTGTGTGTGTGTGCGTGTGTGTGTG
>JBBMJY010000001.1:5866540-5885162 GCA_037833715.1 Toxotes lorentzi | reverse complement strand
TGTGTGTGTGTGTGTGTGTGTGTGTGTGTGTGTGTGTGTGTGTGTGTGTGTGTGTGTGTGTGTGCGTGTGTGTGAGACACCCAGGCAGCAAGCTATCCTCCTGGATAAGAAGCTTTCAAGTAAATGAATGAATACATTATGGATTGGTGGCTGACCATCAATAGAGCAGCCATGCTCTGTCTGAGCTGAGTGAAGCTCTTCGGTTGACACGTGAAGCTGCAGAACAATTGGACTGAGCAAGGTCAGCAGGAAAGTGGGGACCCAGGGGGGCCCTGACTGAAGACACTTACACTTACCAGACCATAAAGGAGGTGGAGGAAAGTGAGTGAGGTGACATTTTGTCAAATTCATTCTACATACAAGCCACACCACCAAAAGCCTACATCCATATATATGCACTGATTCATTTTCACTGTTGTACACATACAAACGTACTGCAGATATGCACATGGATACGCACAGACTTTTCCTTTTCCTGTGTGTGTGTGTCCTGAGGGCAAAGAATACATTCACATTCAATGAGTGATCGGCAGAGGCAGAAGCCGTTCAGAGCCATTTTGTTTTTCCAGCCGATGGCAGAAAGCAGTGGCCATTATGACCTTGTGATGAATTCAGGGTTCATTTCTTGCCGTTTCCTTTTTCATGCATGCACATAGAATTAAATCTAAAAAAAGACATGGGTTGCTGCATTCTGAGCAGTAGAACATTCAATAAAGTCTACGTCAGAGCTGCCATCATGGCCTGACTTTCAATTCCAGGTGCACAGTCATCGCGAGAAAGTTTCATTTGTGCCCACTGTCATTTATTCATTAGCTTGCAATCAGATCTCCTGTGCAAGGCATGAGACATTATAAATCAGTCACTGGCTGGCCATTAACAATTTATGCAATTCATAATACATAAGAGCAGTCATTTATTCATCACCTCTAAATGGGATTTCCTTCTTTCTCATTGGCTCCAACTCAGAAGTCAACTTATCCTAGACCGACCAACGGCCATTTTGAGGATGAGCCAAGATGTAAACAATGCAATTTGAGGCTTAACAGGACCAGGATAGCCTGATCTAGTGTGCTGCCATACAGACAGGAGGAGAGTCTTTTCTCTGCCTAAATCCAGTTGGTTTGACTTGTATCGTCTGGAAAGGAAGCAGCAGGCGCCAGGCTGCGGCAGGCTGCGGGCACAGTTGTTTTCTGCTGATTCTCTTGAGCAGTTGATGTAATTGTGAGTAATTAGGCCTTAAAGTGGTCTTGTCTTTCCCCAACCTGGAACACAAGTCCCGAGGGACAGTGAGTGAGGTGGGGTGGGGTGGGGAGGGGGGTGGTGGGCTGTCTGAACACCAGTAGCTAGTATACAGAAGGCTGCTTTTGTCTCCACAGATCCTATATGAAGAGCCTGGAACTGTGCCGCCATATGCTTACACCATATGATCACCCTGACTCTGTAGATGACACTAAATTATACCATTGCCCCAAGGGCCCCAGAAGTTCGTATTGTAAAGATAAACAGCAAATTACACTGGAGATGAAATAGTTGGAATGAGCCTCATGAAGATGTTTGGTATCTGCTTCTTTGACCAGATGTTGCACTTTCCTTTATATTCTGTGGAGGGTTGTGTTTCTTAAATGCCTTACAAGTTTGGTATACTGAACCTCATGCTTGAACAAGCCTGGTTCAAGGTTCCCTTTGTATCTTTTGTATCACAAAAGTTAGGTCAAATAATGTAGAATAACGGTCACCAGCAGATGTGAGGAACACGCCGTCATGATAAAGGAGTGCCAACAAAGAGAAACTTTAAGGGTACTTACGGGTGGTTGGCTTGTTGCAGTTGTGTCCATGTCTGAAGTACTGAGGATTCTCCACCACAGGAATACGAGTCATCCCTATGACAACTGCATCAGGACCCGCATCCAGAGTACAGGGGGTAATAATCCCATGGTTGACATGATGAAGAGGGCTGGCAGAGTCTTCCTCACCGCTGATCACAGCTACTGGACCTGGAAGAGGAGCAGAAGAGTGATGTGTTACTTAACAGTTACTTAACAGTGAATGCATCAGGTATCATATATGTAAATTAAAAAGTCCCCCTTCATCTTGTACAATAACATTACATTAGGATACTGTGTGTTGCTACGTTTCCCTGACTTTTTAATGAAGTGCTGCCAAAACAAATGGAGTGGGACACAAGCACAAAAATCTCTGTTACTAACTCCTGAACATCAGAGGCATCTTGTATGGTAATATTACAGGAGGATACTGTGTGGTTGCTACATTTCTTTTAATGAGGAACTGCCAAAATTCATGAAGCAGGACACAAGCACAAAAACCCAGAGAAAATCCCTGTATTCACATGGTTACATGGAAATGTGTTACCATGGTTACCATATGATTTGCATAAATATATACATGGTATGTATTTATTTACACAAATTTTGTTTCCTTGACAGTTCCCTATCAACAGATGTATTTAACAGCACTTTATCTTCATGATAAAATTACATATCTGCTAAATACAATCTGTTTTGCTTTCACACCACAATCAATCCGCACTTTTCAGTCTTGGTCCGTTTGTCTGGTCCACACCTGAGTTTGACCGACAGCTTTCATACCAGCACAGACAAACCAAACCAACACACCAGAGTCTGTCTGAGCCGAAGCAAATAAATTAGTTGTGAAAGAACCATTAGCTTTTGAGTTTGTCAATTGAGTGCTCTCACACAACCACTATTTAAAAAAATAATTAATTATCATCATCAATAACTAATTAGTTATTCTAGAAATAAACCCATTCATCTATTTTCTAATGTCATATCTGCAAAATAATTTGCAACATCAAAATATGAATATAGGTTTAAATTATTATCAGTGGGCTACAGGTGGTGCCAGAGCAGTGAGGCTGGAGTCTGTGCTGGTTGAATTTATGGTGTTATACAACACAAACCTGTCAATACAAACCATAACTTCCTGCCTTTAATCAAAATTCAAAAAGTCAAGATTTACTGTCAGCCAATGTGATCCGGTTAGCTGTTGGATCACTGCTGTGTCAAAAGCAACACAGAGCTGTGACAACTGCAATCTTCAGGGGGGAGCGAGGAAAGAAGGAGGGAGAAGACGGGAAACAGCAAGTGAATATAAAGTCAACACTGGCTGATTCAGTGGAGCGGTGACAGTGAATCTGTTTACCCACAAAGTTGAGTCTCTCTCTCACCTTGACAACACAGTAAATAGTAATCAAGACCCAGTCATAGCAAATTATAATCTGGGCGTGATAAAGTGACACAGAATTATTTACAACATTGGTTCTTATGCAAGGTCTTCATACCTGAGCACTTGCTTTATTGGAGAGATGTGCACAGCAGAGCACAGGTCTTCACTGGGTGACTACCTGCCCAACCACTGGGGACAAGAGGCACGCTACAACTCTAAATCTCTGCTGACCCTCCACTACGCTGCACAGGCAGGAAGATACATGTGCAGTACACTGTTTCAAACGTCAATGCTCTTGATATTAACTCATTACATAGCAAGTCATGATGAGTCCTGGGTAAAAAAGTCTTTAAAAAATTAGAAAAGATACCTCTAAAGGATCCTAGTATTATGTTATGCTTTTTAATACAATATGAAATGGAATGAAAATCCATCTGATCAGACTCCAGTGCCAGATGGATGAGGCCTTGGGGAACGCCTGGCCTCACTCCAAAAACCTCCCACATGATTACTCGGGAGATGAAGGTTTTCTGAGAAGTGAAGGGGAAATTGTACGTCTTGACTTGAGAACATCCTAAAAATTGCATTTATGTTACCTTAGTGATGAAAAAGCCCAACGGCCTCTGAGAGGGTTTTTATCATCTGTGATGTTGCCTGTGCACAGAATGGAATTCAGCACTGGACACCCCCCACCTCTCCCACACCAAACGGCTATCTAAGAGTAAAGTTCCTCTCTATTTAACCAACTTTGATTTATTCAGGAGAACTGCTAAATGAAATAAGCCAACTTTCTACTATTTTCCATTCTTTTCATTTCTCACCCCTTCGTTCATACAGAAGGTAAATTTATTCCGCCCTTGACAGAGGACTATAGATGGATTTCAGCCCTAGATTTACTGTTCCGCAAGTTACTGCAGTATTATCTTATGAAAGGTGTGATGATAAATACAGACATCCACATGTACCTAAAATCAAATTATGATCCATGAATTCTGTCACTCACTTAAGTTAATTTGTCTCTATGCATCGAAACCCTATACTACTAAACCCTGTTCTATCGTTTTCAGGATGTAAAGCAGGAAATCAGTATATTTAAGGAATAGTTCCAACGTTTTGGTTATCAATACCACTGGCACATACTACCACATATTTATTACTATGGACAAAAATATCTCAGTACACAGTATTATCACAATAATGCTCAACTTAACTGAGTAACTGCTTTTACTTGCAGTGAACAGTGAACTGTACATTGCAGGTTCGTTGGACCCACAAACAAAAGCATTATTTTTAAAGCGACTCACTGCCTGTGTCCCTTAGAGTCTCCGCATAGTCTCTGTGAGACAGAATGTGACGTGTGTAACCTCCATGTAGCAAGTTTCCTTTTTGTTAGTCACACAAAATGTGGACTCTCTCTCTCATTGAATGTTACAAGTCAGCAACCATGAACTGAAACTGCGCTTCAGTAGCTAGCTTATGTTAGGACAACAAATCATGGTTAGAGCAGCTACAGCTTGAAAGACCAGGATCCTAGTTCTCTGATCTTGGCTATGGTTGTTCTGACACTGTCAGTCAAACAGTCCAATCAAAATTAAAGTGCTAATAAAAGCAGTGTTGATCCCAGTACTGATGGTAATAAAATTGTTTACATTGTTGCTACCATCAGAGAGTTTTATTGAGGTATATGTCAAAAGTGGTACACAAGCACATTTCTACTAGTAGTATCAATCTTTGAATCCAACTCTCAGTAAGAAAGAGAATTAACCAAAATGTCATGAGAATGAAAATGTAAACAACACAAACTGTCAAAATAATTCAGTGCAATAACTTTTATTGCAGAAATGATCCAGTTGTGGGAGGAAGCCAGAATACCCAGAGAAAACCCACGCAGGCACAGGGAAAACATGTAAACTCCGCACACACCGGGGTTCGAACCTGGACCACTAACCACTGCACCACCGTGCCGCCCATGCAGAAATTATCCAAGTTATGAAATTAATGAACTACCTTGACGTCTGTTCATTCCTTTGTCAGACATGTGAAATGCAACTCTCACCTTATAACCAACCTTACACACAGGTTGGCAAGAATGTAAGTTATCATAAAAGGACCCATCACTACAAGCCAAAAAACCAAAAACAAATCACTCATTTAACATCAGACAAACAGACACCAGTTTGTCCAGGGACTTCTTTTGGAAATGTGTTAGATCACTGTGGCGATATGTCGTTTGAACATTATTTAAATCTCATTGCTCACATCCTGCAATGTTTTGCCTGCCAATATTTTTCTCCAGCCAACATTCTTCTGTTTTTCTGAAATATAACACTACAGCTAAGATGTCTACATGATTCTTGGGGAGATATGTCACTCCAGTCAGCATCAGTCAATAATCCTTCACTGCTGTAACGTTCAGCAATCCTCGCTCATAGCGGTGCAGCAAATGTTTTATGTTTATGTCGGGTGCAGTACGCAGGTGCATTAGCTAATTCAGCCAAATCAATTGATCAAGTGTGACATTTGCTTCATCTGTTTCTCAGAGTTTAGAAGTCAATCTAATTTACTCTACAGGAGTAGAGACAGCACCCCCCCACCCTCGGGTTTGAAAATGGACTCGTTCATTAAGGTATTGTTGAAGTGCAGGGCCAGCCGGTCCATCTGTGGACCAGGTCTCAATGATGAATTCAAAGGACAGTCCAACCTTTAAACTAGCCACCTTTCAGAAACAAGCCAACTTTTATCTGCAGGCAATGTCACCGTGTAAGCACAATCACACTGAACTAAAACCAAAAAAAAAAATAAAAATCTACAAACACCCTACACTCTAACTCATCATGACCACATCATTTATTTCACTCTGATTAGTTTTTGTTTACACATTCTGTGGGCACTGGATGGGAAGAAGCTCATGCAACCTTGCACACTGACACATCCACATTTACTAGGCTTCAGATTATGCATAAGCAGGAGCTGTTTGTGAATTGCAGACATGATACCCTGCACCACCTACAGGTAAGTAAAGTAATAAGTGTAATTTATGTAGACATTCAGCTATAGATATGTGCTCTTTGCAATCTAAAGGCAAAGAAAGCTGCTGCAAAAGTAACACTTGTGTGTGTGTGCAGCATCTTATGTCAGTTTAACTTCCAGATGTAAGTTGTAAAATAACAGTCGCCAAAGATTTTATAAGATTGTACAAATCATTTATTTCTCCTACTAAACATCTATAAAACAGACATAGCATGCAGCTTTTTCAGACTCTTGACCTTGACTTGTTTACTTCTTTTTGTCATCTTTCAGACAATAAAATCTGGTTAGGACCCGCTAAGTCCCTGTCTAATATAACCAGAAGGACCTAGAATACGGACAATGACACTCACAGCCAAGGGTGTAATTTCTATGGGGGATGAGGGGAGACATGTCCCCCTCATTTTTATTGTTTCAGGTTCATTTTGTTACTTAATTCTCTCTGAGTTTTGTTTTAAAAAATGTTGATATGCTTATTGTCTGATGTCTTATGATAGTCACCTTAAGGCATTTCTGTGCACTCAGCAGTAGTGCTTTGTGTACTTTTTTGCCCTGGGTTTCACCTCTCAGACCACATACAGCAGCTGTCTTATCTATGTTATTTATGAAGGCTGTTGACATTGTGTCGTAGGCAGCCTGAAAGGAATACCTGTAGACACTACTCTGGGCTGAAGAAAGTTCTGGCACTGGTACAGCAGTGTGAACTCTGTGCTGTTCAACACAGTCGGCAGAGAATATGCTCCAGTTAAAATAACTTCTGTTTTTATTTCATTTATTTATAAAGCATTTAAAATGTATAATACAGTATGAAATATTAAACATACACTTCACAAGCAGAAAATACATACAAGTAGAAAATCCTCATTGTCTGCAGGTGGCAGAAGTGTCCAAATTAAAGAAGCCATTATTTTCCTTGCCTGTAGGTGGCACACGTGAGCATGTTTACTTCTACTTGTCTAATAGATAAGTTTGGTCATTTTATAAATATTTTTCTCTCTATCCTCAAACCCCAAGAAAGGACCAAAACCTGAATTTATTCTACTGGTATTGTCTGTGTAGCCATAACCTAATATAATTTATTTCTTTTTGCCGCAGATCTCTGCTGTTCAAAAATGATTAAAAAATGAGTAAAACTTTGCACATTGACACGTTCTCTAAAAACCATGAGCACACGCGCTGTGGTTTGTTTTGAGTCAATCCCACACACACTGTTCGGTGGTGGGATATACTCACCACAGCACCAAATATCTATTAATCCTTAACTGAAAATAGTTCCCAACAAATACAGTTTACCTCTGTTTAATCAAAGCTACAGTGTCCAGATGTTTTATGAAACTCAAACTTCTCAAAATGAAACTATATTAAATACCAGTGTTTAATGATTGGGATAGGTAGGTCTAGAGCTGTAGGTCTGAAACTGCTGGTGTCTCTGGAACTGGATCATACTGGCCTGGTCTAATTTTGGGTGCTTTGCTTCAGTGAAACGAGTGTCCTTGTTTATGTACTATTCACCTGAATAGTGACATTAGATGTTATTAGTCTGTCAGTTCCTCATTTTTCCTTCTGGTTCTCTGCTGCGGGAGCTATTTTTTACAACAGCCTCTGGGTTTTTCTGGTCTCACCTGCATAGTTTATTTATTCCAGTTCTCATTTCTCTTTTCACAGTGTTTTATTATAATAATTATTTGTGCAAATATATCAGACCAGACTGAAAACCAGCAGGGGTGTTTGTCTGTGAAGCCACCTGATAGTTTGTGTCTCTGTTTCTCTACAAATGAAAGCGAGTGCTGAAGGTGATTCTTAGGACGACAAAAAGAGAAGGCAGCGGGTGACTCCGTAGGGTTTTCCCTGTGGTGGGGAATAAATTGTGCGAAGTGTGATTGCTTCCGTTCTACCTCCTTGTGGTAATTATCGCACAGATTTCTTTCAAAGGTAGTTAATTAGGACTGGAATAAACTTGAGGACATGTAAAATGAACAAGAGAACACAGGAAGGATAACTTACTGAGGCAAGGCCCCGCTTCTAGTTAACAATGGATTTGGAACGAAATAAATCCAGACGTGGGAAGGGTTGAAAACAGTGAAATCAAGGCAAACATTGTACTTGTGATGAAGTAAAGACAGCGGGTCGACAGGACTCAAATATTAACCGAGTGTCATAATTCTTAAAGCGTTTTTTATGAACCTATCAAAGGCAGTTATTTTGGTATTCAGAACTGTGACTGTATAGCAGGTTAATTTACTGATATTGCTGCCATTGTAACCAACAAATGTCTTATAGCTTCCAAATTCCAGCTTCTTGTTGGCTTAGCCTAAGCCAACATTTCTAAACAGTAACCTTATGTCCCTGGCATTATTGATACCAAATAAACTGGTCAATCACCTCAAATAACTACTGAAAATCATTATGAGATTGAGGCTGCTAGTTTAGTGGCAGCCACTGTGTAAATCTACACAGCGAGTGTAGCATTACTGTTATAAAGAGGCCAGTTAATTGCCAAATGCCACTATCGTGTGAAAAAGCCTTGAGGTTATGTGCAAAGCTCAGATGACAACTTCCCTTGCTGCTCTGAAGAAGACATGTGAATAGCTCTTCTGACAAATGGCCTCAGCCTGCTCACTCAACCTCCCACTCACAGAAGAGCATGGTGAACATGTGACAGCCGTGCAGGCCTGCGGCAAACCCACGCTCACCCCATTTCTCACAATATCCAAATAGCAGCCTCCGTACAGTCAAACATCTCTGGACTGCATGCTGCTTCCTCTCCAGCTGATGGTGACCAACTGTGGCAAATACTGAGCACTAGCACAGATGATATTTATGGTCCTCTGCAATGTAAGCTATCGACAATTTAGAGTCACCCCGCACAGCTCAATATGCTCTCTCTTTATTGTGGTATAAACAATGGTGAGCACTGAGGGGAAGGACGACAGAGTCGAGACCAAAATAAACACACATTTGAAATCTGCTGTAAACCTATCAGTCATTTTATCTGAAGCCACTTGTATGTCCTCTAAAATCAAGCGCCTGCGCCACACCGAACATTATCTGCAATGACACAGCACTGAACCAATTACAGTTTGTGTTGCTGTACATCTGTGGTCTTGATGCTCAGAATGATAATAAAACAAAACACTGAGTTTGTTATTCTGACTCTGTTTCCATAGTGCCCTATCAGCTTTTATATCTTTGACAACACATTACCCTTTAAGCTCCCTGAAGACAGACGAGCGATTTTACACAAGTCTGAAAAGTGATGGAAAATGACATCATCCAGCAGCCGAGCTGTCCCGAATCTGTTCCTTGATTTATGACTACAACAGAGTAAGGATCTTTAATGCAAACCGGGGACCTACATTTTATTACCTGTTATGTTCCCAAACACAAATTGAAAACAAAACATACAGCAATCTGGGAAGATATTCAGAGCCATACAAGTCTCCACTTTGTAAGGGGTTTCATTCTTCTCGCCTGGCAATGTAATCAGAAAGGGCCAAATGAAAAGCTGGTGGTGGCATTGTTACGAAAGCTGGTTTGCATCATAAACTCAGCAGTAAAGGCATCAGCGCATACACATACAGTACAAACATATGCACAGTAGCAACTGCACACTCAATGGCAATATTTCTTGTCATGGCATTAGAATATGAAACGATTCCCCTGTGTTGAGCATCTGGCAGAGTTTGCATGTAAATCACAAAGGAGACTAAGAGTCACATTCAGCCGCTGCAGCCCACAAAATGGCTTGATGATTGTGCACATCAGTGCTGTGGGTGAAGCTTCTGCATGCTAATACGTCCCACCATCCTACTGGGAGGCAACAAGTGTTTCAGTGGTGGTGGGGTTTAGTGGAGAGGCAAATTATTAGTTACAGAGCCTGACTGTGATAAATTCTGGCAGGGGTTTACTTAACAGACATATGTTACCAAAATGAATCAGTTCAAATACAGCACTGAACCTGAATGATTCCCTGTTTATAAATATTTATAGCTGGCTGGGTAGCTAGACAGACAGCTACTTCATTGTGCTCCCAAGAGAAAAAATGTTTTCACAGTCTGCACATGGAACATGAACAGTTCACTGCTCACAAACTCACAGCATAGATGTGTGTAGCTGAGTAGGTAAAAAGATAGCTGAAAACCCAAGGACACGAACCACTGTGTCTCTAAAAAGTTCTGATTGGACACGAGGAACACTTTAAGGGTAGCCTATCTGCATCTCTACCACAGGAACACAAGATTATGAGCCTACAGTTATGCTAGTAGCTCTGCAGGGCAACCCTTTGAGCTAAATGCTAACATCCCCATGCTACCATGCTCACAATGACACTGCTAACATGCTAGAGGGTTGTTTAGCTTGTTCTCCATCTAAGTTTAGAATGCTAATACTAGCTAATTAGCACTAAAATCCATTTCGTTGGGGACCTCAAGCATCTGTACCAAATTTCATGGTGATCAATCCAACAGCTGTCAAGCTCATGGTGGCACTAGAAGAAAATCAGGAAATCAACAAAGTTTTAGTTTTGCAAAAACAACTGGACAATTTATATTTTTGACATGATGATAGTGCTAGATGGTAAGTTAGTATTACTATAGTTCATCCTGAGCGAAACATGATTGTCTTTACCAAACTGCATGGCAATCTATCTCAAACGTTATCAAGGAATTTTATTCAACAAATGTCAACCTCATTGTGGAACTAGTGGAAAAGCCAGGGGATTATCATTAGGATACATCATCTAGGAGCAATGAATGTTTGTACAAAATTATTTACAATAAAAAAAAAAAGAAAAAAAAAGAAAATCTGGATTCATCCACTGGAGACCATGATATGGGTACCAGATTTAATGGTAATCCATCCAATAGTTGTCCAGGCATCACTGGACAGTTTCACTAAAACATACAGTAAACTTGTCAGCCTCATGATGACACCAGAGGAAATGTCAGGGGATCACCAATGTCTGTAGGATTCATTATCTTGGAGTACAAAATTTCATGCTAATGCATCTGATCACTATTGTGATATTTCCGTTTGAACCAAAATGGACTGACTGACAAAGCCATGCTGCTATCATGAATGAAAAGCCACTGTGCCAACATGAGACTCTTGTAATGTTAAAATGAACGAGGCAAGAGAAGTTTCGAATAAACCAATGAAAAGCTGATTCATTTTTCAGAGGTTTCTCAGCTGGTTAAGGTAACAGAGGGAACCACTCTTTGTGCTTTGTTCTTGTACTCTCTGGGCTTGAAATGAAATGGAGGAATCACATTAAGGTCATTGTTAACCACATTTTCTGCACTTGGGTGCACTCAGGTCCCATTTCCTAAGCATTCATTCAGGACCATTTACGGACAAACACACATGCACGATTAAATCGCTGACTCACTGTGGGGTCACAGTTGATCAGGTATTAATGCTAATGTTCTTTTTTTCTCTCATATTTCACTCCTCCTCTCTCTTTCATGCTCTCACTTTCCTTTGTTTTCTCTCCACCATTTCCTTGACAACTTCATTTCCATTCCATGGCCTCTGTTGTCAGGATGTTGAACAATGCCAACGTGCGTTGAAATACTAGCAACCACACTAATAATGATTAGAAAATAAAATGCATCCTGAATGACAGCAACAGCAATTGATCAAAACCTAAATTCCTCTATCAGCATGTTTTACTCGGGCAACTGCTGTTTCATCATAACTTGAAAACAGTTTTTAAAAAGGCTCCCCTCATTTATTTAATCTCCCTCTATTGTCTCTTTCTGTCTCTGCCTCTTTCTTGTTTCTAGCCCCTGGGGTCTTGATTCCTGTCTCAGTTCTTTCACAACTGCCTCCCTTCATTGGAGGGTTCAGGTCCAAACAGATTTGTTAGCCTGGGAGGTGCAGGAGGGAGAGAAGGAGGAAGAGGAGGAGGAGGAAGGAAAGTGAGTGTGTGCATGTGTGTATGTTCATGTGTATGAGCGTGTGTGCAGTGGGGTCACTGTAATTACACATCTAACTGAGACACATGAATGCAAATCAACCTTCACACTCCACTGCCTAATGCCATCTATTGTGTATGCATACTGGGCATCATGTCTGCTCTGTGCTGTAGCTGCCGATGAGCACAAAGGGACTGCAGTGTGATACAGATGTGAGGGGCCATTGGAGACTGACCCTAAAAGCTTGCTGTATGAACCTTTGTGCAAACAGACTGTATTAATCCATCACAAAATTAACAAGTGATTGACTGAAATACATCCCAACCAACCCAATTAAGCTATATACTACTATTATTCAACAGCAAATACATTTTGAAAAAAAGAAAAAAAAAAGTAAGACCGTCTGGGTTATCAGCATATTGAGAAAACATTGTTAATTAAGGTATTTGCTATTTGCTCACTTGAATGTGGCCAGTCCTGCAACACAGCGGAGGTGCAGAGGGCTCTGGGAAAACAATGCTGGTTATCTGATGAAAAAATTGAACCTGGCTCAACGTTTGCCACAGAACAATGCAATGTCGTCTGGTAAGAAATGATGGTGGCCAATCAACCACATGCTAGTACACATTCCTGGTGGACTAATTTGGAACATGAATGGCAACTTCCTATTAACCGTGTGACTGTTGCAGGGCTGTTTTCAATTGAATCCCAGCTAAACCTGGACAAGTCTAAACAGTTGGGAATCTTGGTCTCCAGTGTCCAGTTTACAGTCCTGCACTCTTTATGCACATCATCCACCCCAAACCCTATTAACTGAGCTTGGTACATGCAACACTTTCTCCACTTTCACAAAAAAGTGTTTTCAAGGAACATAATCCAGGCAGAAGGAATCCCGGATTACACTTAATGCCACGTTTACATCCAATATCAGCAATTTATCACAAACAAATTCTGGTTAAAGTATGATTAGGCTTAGGCCACTGAAACCCTTGGTTAGGGTTAGGGAAAGATTATTGCTGTGGTTACTAAATATGTGAACATCAATAGAAAGTCTGTGACAGGACGTGAACTCATGAACACACACATGCCCTCCATACCCTTACTTTCTATCTTGCTACATAAAAGGCACACTATATCCTGCATTGGCACACTGGCATTGGGTGTAAATCATGAAGTGCGCAATCTTTACTTAAAGGGTGTAAAAACTATTAATATGACTTGGCTGCTGTACTATAGGCCACCCATCAGCCAATACATGCATGTGTGCAGCTGCATGAACAAAACGAGAAATTGCGGTGTGGTGTCTGGTGAGCTGATTTATAACAGGGAGACTTGTGCGTTGTTGTTCTTTTCACTGCAGCAAGGGCGTCCCCTTCATAATCATAGGATGTATTTATACTGTTACAGTTTTTCAGTTAAGTCCTCCACCGGCAACAAATATAATGCACTACAGGTAGGTCACGTCAGTCATGAATGTATAGATAGATGGATAAATATGTCAAAGGTTTGATGGTAATATGAGTGTCAATTAAAGTGAGAACAGTCTTCCAGCCTTCCTGTTTCACCTCGGTCTCCATCCATTACATATCTACTGTACCTATGACACATACTACACTCAGTGGTGAGGTGCTACAGCGGGCGAGCAGACAGGCTCTTTAATATTTCAGTCAGACTCCCAGCAGACTGATGGCTTACAGGGGCAGTCATGCAGGGCGCATAGCCAAGGTTAGCTCTAACATCAACCTCCCTTCATTTGAATCTGAACACTGTGCTACTATGCCCAGAGCATGGATGCCACTTCTTCACAGGGTCTTTCGTTCAGGTAAGAGTTCCATATCACATCATGCCTCAAATATAACATGTAGCTGGCAAATTTAGGATTAAGTACTCTATGGGGATTGTAGCAAACTTATTCTAATGTTGCCTATTTCCTAAGCTGTTAAATGGGTCTTTATAGCACCATTAGTGGTATATGTAGCAGCTTAGAGCTATAACATGAGTAGCAAACTGCAATTAAGAGGATTATAGTAAATATTAATTTAAGTGCTACCTTTTTTGTAATTTGGTTCATGCTTATTTTCTCTCCATAGACTGCATATAATGTGGTACCTTTCTAAAAATGCCCTCTATAGCATCATAACAGGTTCTATATCTGTTAGTGTTTTCCATTCACAGAGAACAGTTTCATGTAAAGCTTTAGTACAGAAACTGAAGAAATAAAAAACAAAGATGAATTGGAATGTATGGTTTTAAATAATTTCAATACCAATCAACAGTCTGTTCCCCATAAATGTCAAGCCCTTTAAAATTATTGATTTAACCGTCTTTCTCCGCACTGAAGCTTCACCCAAACATATAGCAGAAGATGTTATGCTGGATGTACAAGAGTGTATAGCCATTTCAAACAAAACAAACATCAAAACTTCCCAAAGGACAACTGCTGTGGGCGACACATTGTGAAAGAGAACACATCATTACCCACAGCGCGCTGTCAATCAGTGTCATGTGCATAGGGATGAAGTTTCTAAATTTAACTTTTCCTGTAGTCCATGTGAACACATTCATGTCAATGTAAACACAGAAGGACTGTGGACTTGAGCTTGAGGATGTATCATTGTCTCTCTCTCTTTTATTTATTTTTTAACACAAATCAAATAACCAAAACTCATTTTGAGGGGAGCTGGTGGAGATGAACTGGGATTCTTCAAAGAAACCTAAACAAGACAAGAGGAAGACTGGTGGCACAGATTCAAGATTGGGAGGAAAAAAGCAAAACTAAAATGTAGGTCGCCTAATCCGACTCACTGTGACTGGGGGCACCATGAAAGAGGAAGAGAAGCAAACCAGCTAATGCAGCCAATTAAACTTCCCCTGCCCCCCCTCCACCCCCCACCCCCAAACCTCCCTTAGCAAACACTTCAAAGTGCTGCCATCAGCGAACAGCAATAAAGTGAATGAGCTGGCTGTAAATGGGCTTGGATGCCGGGGATGCTGAGACAGGGGACTGTCAAATGATGCTCATCACACTGAGAAAACAGTGTTCCCATGTTGTAAGAGCAAAATGGGTGTCCAACATACTCCATGCAGCAGCAAGTAAACCCACTAAGTCTGGAGAAATACACCGGCAAATACAGCAGAAAGCAGCAGCTTATTCAGTGAATGGACATTTCTGCTGATGGCCAATAGGGTCATTGGCTGTGTCTGTGAGTGCTATGAAAAGAAAGCTACATTATTAATGTTCTGTTTCACAGTGTCCTAGAAGAAAGAGCAAAATCCCAGCAGGAGCTCTGAAATGACACCCTCTCGTGACGACCAGCCTGACAACTAAATCTGAGAAAATAGACAGTGTTTTCGTGAAATGGAGGACAGTCCCACTGTAAGCTGAGAACAGTCGGATCCATGGGGGACGGGCAAAAGGAGAGATTTTTATTTTCCAGCTCCAGGTAACGCTATTTCAAAGAGCAGAACTGGGGCGTCTCATTACACAAAATACATTTCACACAAATCCATTCCTTTACATAAAACCCTGAAGTTTTCTCTCTCCTTTTTCTTCCTCTGTCCTTTTAGAAATATTCCAATCTCTCACTTTTTCTCTGTTTCCCTTCCAGAGCCCAGCTGTTTTGTGTCCTGCTGGGCATTCACAACGGGATGATTTCCACACCGATCTGAGCTCCATTTAAATAAACATCAACAGAGGATGTCAGAGGGAGCCTGTGAATAACACCAGAGGCTTATCCACTTCTACAGCTTTAAAGAGGGAAGAGGAGCCATCCAGTTTCTTCATTTCTCTCTTTCTGTATTCTGTTTGAATCACCAGAATCCAGCCATCACTGCTTTGGCTGAGTCCACTTTATGAGAGCCAGGAAGGCCAGACTTCAGCTCCCAGTAGAGAGGCTCTCTGCTCTTCTGGAAGGGTTTCTTATAATAACGAAACTTTTTTCAGTGTTCACTTGTGGGCTCAGTGCCATGCTTGTCTCTAGCTTAATTGTTATTCCAAAAATATAGGCACAAAAGGGAGGCTAGGCTTGAGAATGTGTGCTTAAATGCAGTATGCATGGAGATGTGCTAGTAGTTGCCTATGGCTCTACTTTGAAATACATTTCCAGTGAAAGGTTTTACCTCTAATTTCCAGTTGTTACTGAAATTCACACTCTATAATGTCTCAGTGTTCTGACAGCACAGAACTTTTTTTTTTTTCAAATAATTATTATTGTTTTTTAAAGAAAGGAATCCTGAAATTGTAAAATTAAATTAACTTTTTTGACTCACTCAGCTGCTCTTGTGACATTCTTTCTACAATGGAGATGAAACATTGTTCAGAAAGTTTGTCCCGACACTGCAGAAATTCCCAAAAATGTGTTGCACTTTAGGTTTCCTTTAATTTCACTTAGTGTGCAGTTCATCCCAAATCAGATCCATGGGGTTTACTCATGTGAAGCCACTGCCTAGTTCTTTTTATGCCTCCGCACCATGAACAGCCGTGGTAAGTAGCATAATGTTTTTGGGTTGTTCATCTGTCTGTATGTCTGTCCCATTCTCATGAATGAGATGTCTGAGGAACACCTGGAGAGAATTTCTACAAATCTGGCACAGATGTTCACTTGGTCTCAAGGATGAAATGATTTTGGAGGTCAAAGGTCAAAAGTAAAGGTCACTGTGACCTCATGTTCGTCACATTCTTGTGAACGTGATATCTCAGGTGGAGGGCATTTCATTAAATCTGCCACAAAGGTCCTCTTGGATTTAAGAATGAACTGATTAGAATTAGATCATCGATGGTCAAAGGTCAAGGTCACTGTGACCTTACAAAACACATTTTTGGCCATAAAACAACAATTAATTCGCTAATTATGATGAAATACACTTAATGCCTTTTTATTAAATTCCTTCAAAGTCTTCATTACATAGATTACATAACTGTGGACAGATGTCAGCTGAAACCTGACTGGTTGGCGGAGGCACACAACTGCAAGGCCGTAATTCAAGTCTTCTAATGTTCTGGGTCTTAATCTTTGTGTTGCCTTCCTTTGTTACTTGTTTTTTTTTTCACCATTCTGATGGAAACTTACAGTCCTACTTCGTGCAGTACAGTATTGTTTTGTTTGTACAGTTTTGTTCGTTTCTAAGTCACCAACAAAACCTTCAAGGCTTCCTTTACTTCCATTGCTACAGGAAAGCTGTAAGTTAACTAATGTTTTTTTTTTATCCCTGAAAAAGGCCTCTTTTCTATGAAATTTACATGATTTTAAAGTATTGGTTGACTTTTTTTTTTTAATCTTGGGCAGTTTATTTCTTACCTTTGTACCTTTTAAGATTTTGCACTATACATGAACTGCTTAAATTTCAATAAAAACTGGAAAGAGGTGTTATAAAACTTTTGGCCGGTAGTATAGTGCAGAAAAAAAACAGCCAACAGCAATGACCAATTAGTACCATATAACAGTATTGTGCTGTGGACTGCAATATTAAAAGAATATAGGTATAAAAATAAAAAATATTTCTCTCACATAAATCATCTGGCCCTTACAAAATCAATCAAAAGCACCTCAGCTGCATGCTAAGGACTTCCATGCAGTTCATGCTGACTGCATCAGTTCTTCATAGACCACTATCCCCACAACTATGTTTTCTTTTCTTTTGTATTTGCATTGCTAAACTGTTTGTAGCCCTTGTCATTTTGTTTCATAAGTGGTAGCAATTACTATTCCAGTACATGGGATCAAAGAGACACCAAAAGGAGGGTTTTAGACAGGGGAAAACACCACACACTGCTTCTCCTCTTCTGTTTACACTGATAGAGGCTGAGGCCCAGGCCCAGGAGGCAGAGTGAAAGTGACTGACAGAATGGGAATACACCTCCTGTTTCTTAATCCCGGAGAAAGGGAAAAGACGAAGGGAAAGAGGAGAGGAGAGGATTCTACAAAGGGCAAACTGTACCATTAACCAGGAAGCTCCTGCCTGTTTGCTGTGGATTATCCACATTACTGATTCTTTTAAGGTCTGGGAAAGCTGGAATCATTGAACCAAGCAACAATTACAATACTCATAATTAGACAGTGGAGCCTTGACTTCAAATAATGAGCCTCTTCTCTTTACTAAAGTACAAACAGACCAAAATTTAATCTGTCCTCATCATCTACAGTATATATTCCCACATGCCATCAGCTTTGTAGATCTCTTGATTTATGGAATGAAGAAAGGGGCATGCTGAAACCAAAAGGCTGTCAGTTTAAATCTTCGACAGACAAGGGAAAATAAGGGCAGAGGCAGAGAATATTTGAATGGAGGAAAAATGGGAACCATTTCTCAAAAAATACTTCTAAGGGTCCAGTGGACACGGCAGTTACAGTAACTGCTTCTACTGGCTTCTACTGGCTGCTGTTTTGCAGCCAGTAGAATAGAATAGAATAGAATAGAATAGAATAGAATAGAATAGAATAGAATAGAATAGAATAGAGTTTTATTTGCCATTTGCA
>JBBMJY010000001.1:5841180-5859353 GCA_037833715.1 Toxotes lorentzi | reverse complement strand
AAGGTCTGTTTCAATGCGGAAACCAAAGAATTTGGAAGAATTAAAAACAGTAATTCAAGAAGAATAGGAGAAGATTACCCCTCAACAGTGTGAAAGGCTCGTGGAGAACATGCCAGCCAGGATTAAAGCGGTACTGTGTGCTAATGGCAGGAGTACTAAATATTAATGTTATGTGATGGTTTAGTTATTTTTATTCTTTGCTATTTGTAACTTTGATACAGACAATGTTGAGAACTGACATGTTGACACCATCAAGAATTTAGTTTTGCTATTTTTTTCTTGATAACAATAAACATAAGAAATCATTTGTTTTGTTTGTGTCTGTGATGCAGCCACACCTTGAGAAACACTAAAAAGATTTTTCTACAAATATTTCATGATAACATTTGAGATTGTGTAAAATTTTAAGGGTGTCTGAAAACTTTTTTCCACCACTGTATTATACACATATAGCAGCACATGCTGCCATCACACATGTAGTACAAAGCTGTGACTGTTCAACATGTAGCAGAATCCTGTCTCTGAAGAGTACTGTCACTTTTAAATCTGTGGTTCTGTTTACAACTATATTTAGATATACGCATATATTACAGTCACTGTTGTATATATATATATATATATATATATATATATATATATATATATATAGGATGTTGTAATTATTAAACATACTACCACATTATCATTGATTTGGCAAAGAAATTAATTTCTGTGCAATAGCTTGTATTATTTTTTTTGTTTCATCTGTCAGTTTAAAAGAGTCACAATCCTATCCAGTGTAGGAGTCAGCATGCAGAACCCTACATTTGGCTGTTACATAATACGAGCTGTTCGCTGGGCCGATGGCTAAAATTCACACTGAATTAACCAGTGGTTAGAGTGGGGGCTAAAAACCTTCACAGCAAGCTTCTCTTTTTCACTCTTGTCAAATAAAAAAAAAATAAAAATAGGCAGGAATCATGTCAGACCCTGAAAATCACCCTCCCACCTCTGAGTGGATGCTCTCCGGTGCGGCATCATAAGCATAGCATCATCCTCCACAAGTAGAAAATCCAAACTGGAGTCATGCCAAAGGTTTCCAGAGGGGAACAAAGGGCTGAAATGTTGAGCTGCACAGGCTGGAGGTTTATGACTGAGCTAAACCTCTTCATTCAGCCTCTTTCTAGGGCTAGTTTTACAGTGCAGGTTACTGTCTCTCCAGTCAGTTGGTCAGCAGTTGAGTTGTTGTTACAGCCTGCAGCAGCTGAGGAAGCTTCTCTGGGTCTACAATTTAGGCCGAACTTTCATTTATATCTGTGTTTTATGTTTTTTTTTTTTAGCCATAAGCAGCCTATAAAATTACTTGTTTAATGCTTCAAACAAGGGCAGCATTTAGAAACACCTCCTGCTGACACTGTGCAGCCAACAGGGAACAAGAAATCCTGTATTACGAGATGTAAGGAGATCTATTCAAGCTGACTTCAATATACTCCAGGAGAGCTGTCTGGTGAGACTCAGTCCCATAATGTTCATTAACTTGGAAGAAACTCATCAGCACAATACAGTCTATTTCAAGGGCTAATGTAAACTGTAGAAAATATGATCGCAATAATCACTGGCACAGTCCTCCACGACAGGGTATATACTGTGAGTCTGGATTAAAGTTCAACAGATAACTGTGTCTATGATTACCTACTGAGCTGATTCTCTAGCCTCACACAAAAAAAAGCCTACTGCCAGTATGAATTTAAGCAAAACCGAGGTCCTTAAAAGAAATATGGCCAACAGTAAATGGCTGACTAAGAGTGTGGGTGTGTGTATGAAGAAATGTGATGCTACGATGGGCTAAATATAGGTTTAAAAAAGGTGTGAAACTTAAAAAAAAAAGATCAGCATTCTGCTCACTTCAACAATATCAATATACTTGATTAGACTGGCATCAGAACAAAAACACTGACATGCACTGTGTAGATCCACACTACAGCTTTCCTTAATTTGAAATAAAGCACATAATACAAAAAAAAAAAAAAGGTACAGGGCAGCAGTTGAGGAGTTTTCCGGATCAATACTAATTGAAACATGGAAATGTAGCAGTGGTCCCTGATGCATTTTCTTGGACCTATTATTCAGATGCACTGAAGTCAGTAAACTAAAGTGTAACTACATTTGTATTCATTATAAAACAAAATGGTTGTGTTTCTAACACAGCCAGCTCTTGTAACTTTCCATGGCTGAAAAAAAAGAAGCAAACATGATATTTTCTGAACATTTCCCCCTGAGGACGTAGCCAAACTGCTGCAGCCTTTCAGAAAGCCTGTGATAGAGAAGTGCAGCTTCTTCCTCTGCTGCTACATCTGTATCCTGCCATATTCTGACATTTTAAAGATGCTATATTAAGCTATTGTTAAAGCCAGAACACCGAGGACAACCTGCTGAACTATTGATAGGAAAGCCTTAAAAGGGAAGAAGCTTCCAAACACCCAATCAAAGTGCATTCAACAGGACCACTCGGAAAGCTTGGCCTTTTACTGGGTGTTACTTTACAATGCATGGCACAGCAGAGCAGTGTAAAGCACCGCAAAAAGACACCGTGAGGACAGAAGGCACTTAGCTATTAGCAGTCTAGTGCTAACAGTCTGAAGTCCAAAATAAAATAAAACAAAAAATAGCAATCCTATTTGTACCAGTAACATCATGTCCGCAGCAGCAACCCCAGGTCACCCTGCACTCCAACTCCATCCAGGGACACACAGCCAAACTCCTAGGGAAGGCTCTCATGCAACTTTCAAGTGAGATAAATAAGTAAAAATCCCTTTTTTGTACTTTCATTTTCTACACAAGGTGCAAAAAGAACCAAGGAAAAACATGTGAGATCATGCTGTGGCTGAGAGTTTGCTGGCACCATCCGAAACCTTTTCACTAAAAGCTCTGAGGAGTCAACACAATATGACAACAGATGATGGAAGATGAACTTTACTTCCTACTGCCCTCTTTTCTGGGAAGACGTATAACAAGAACAACTTATTTAAAAAAAATAGAAAGGTGTGCCTGTTGCTGTTTTCTTAGCAGTCCCCATCTGTCGCATGCGTTCAGAAGAATGAATTACAGCCAATTAAGGTGGCTGGTGCTGTGGCAACTGAGCAAAGGGTAAACACCATTTGTGCAGGAAAGACAAGAGGCTGGTGATCTGTATCTCTGCGCCTCTGCTGATGATGCAGAGTATTCCTATATGCGATCTGATGTTTAGAATGAGAAAAGCCGAATGAAGCTGTTATTTGTTTGCTTGAGAAAAAGACTTCTATGAAAAAAAACAATTGTTTTCAACAGCAAAGGGAAAACGTAAAAAAAAAAAAAAAATTCAACAATTATGTAGCAGCACAAAAAGTCTATCAGTCACAAACACCGTAGTTCAACAAAGGCTCCTGAAGTGTCCATAAAACATCTGTCCACAAAAAGTCTCCATCTGTGCACAATTAGTAAGAGTGTTAATGTGTTAGCACTTTTCTGCCCTCTGTGATTCTGCGTGGATTTACACTTTCAGATCTCTAAAAAAACAAAAACAAACAAACGTTAAAAAAACATTTTTTTCAAGATACCACTGCATCTACTGTTTTCCAATATGCCAGAAATTCAGTCATTATATAACAGTTCCTTTAAACACAGAAGAGTTGGAGCTGTTTAAAAGCCTCTTGTTAAAAACTTGCCTTGCCTTATTTTTATAAACTCCTAATAGTTTTTTTTCTGTGTGAAATTATAATCTGAAAAGTAGTTTGTAACTAGAACTGTCACATAAATGTAGTGGAGTAAAAAGTGCCCTATTTCCCATCTGGAATGCATTGGAGTATAAAGTAGAATAAAATGGAAATAACTAAAATTGTACCTAAACACATTACTTGAGTAAATGTTTTTACTTTCCATCAGAGCATACAATGATTATATTATATTTGTGTTATATGCTGAAAGGACTCAGTTGCTTTCACAGTAGGTCCAAACTCAGGACGGCATATAAATCACATTTAATTGAGAGATTTTTTTTTTTTCCTCAGTTTTGCTTGACATTTGTACAGACACACAGCAAGAGTATTTGTCTGTCAGCTTGTCTGTCTGTGGACGGACATGTCTCACTGCTTGGCAGCACAGCTCACTCTGGCCACTAGAGGCCAAGAGAGGCAGTGATGCAGTAAATGCTGCAGTGTGAGTAACTGTGTGTGTGTGTGTGTGTGTGTGTGTGTGTGTGAGTGTGTGTGGGCCGATCATCCCCAGGCCTGGTTCAGGTAATGTAGCAGAGAAGAGGGTAAGCCGCCCTGACACACACGCCTGGATCACAGAGGCTAGCAGACCGCCACGGGGTACGGTTTGTGTGTGTGTGTGTGTGTGTGTCAGTGTAGGTGTATGTGTCACTGTGTTGGTGGGCATCTCTGGGATTTACCTACATATGTGTGTCTAAAAACCTGACAACTGTCTAAGTTGGTTAGGTCAAAAGTCCTAATGACAGTGGACTGGTCGATGTCTAAAAACTTAGAAAGTTCATTTCTCACAACATGTGCTGCTGATCTCTGAGGAAAGACCCCGACCTGTGCACTCTGAGCAGCAGCGTTAACTAAGTGGCTAGATGGCTAAATCTGATTAAATGTGAACAGTGTCAGTGCTCACCTTGACACACAGATAGATCCCTCTAACTCTGCTTCATGTGACCCTGACTTCTTGGTGTCTCAGCATTTATGGGTCACTCATTTGCTTCGCTCAGCCTTTCCAATCTCATACTATTAATAGGGTTTAAGACTCAGGGCCAGATTTGTTTCAGACTCATTCTGCACCCACACACACTAGCGTGATATTTATGAAACAGGCACAATGGAAAAGCCTGAAAGTCTGTCTGTCAAATGAGGCTCGCATGAGAGAAAAAAGTGTAATTATGCATTTTATAGGGGATCAAGAACATAGCAGATATAGGTTTGAGTATAGGGCTGCGGCTTTTGATTGACTTCATTATTGATTAGTCAGCCAATTACTAATCTAGTTGATTGCAAATTATACTCAATTAAAAAAGCTTTTACCCAATCTGCGACGGTCGGTTTTCTCAGCAACACAATCTTTAGCTCTCATCCACCTTTAGTGGCTCACGTGACAGAATTTTAAGCTCTGTGACTGAATGTTTGTTGCCAAAATGCAAATTAGGAGCCGTAGTTAACAGCTCGCGTTTTACTCTCACAACCCAAAGCATCTTTTCTTACCGACTCAGAAAGGATGGTTTTGGTGGAGAGGAGAAACATTTTCACTCTGTTCTGCAGAAATCCAAATGACACCCCAAGTAAGTGTATATGAAAGCTGTGCTGATGAAGTTTCATTTAGTTCAAGAAACATCCATCTTTGAACTGTTGATTGAAACCTACTGGTGCCTTGCCTTCCTAACATCAACGTCATTCAGTGCTGTTCCTTCCATCATCTACCAGTTCCTCCTGATACTGATACTGATCCTGATTTTTTTGGTTCACTATGTATTTTCAGTCAAAACTCAGTAGTGAAATGTGTCCAAAAATAGCGCCTGTATCATCTGCTCCTTATGTAAACACACAGCAGCTGCCAACAACTATTGTGGATGAGACCCAGAAATACCCAGGATGCAGCACAATGTGGCATTGATTCCCAGGCCCTACTGGGACCTTCAGAATTAGTTCAAATCGTTTTATTTCCAAAATTCAGATCTGGGTAAGTTACTGTACTGTAATGATGACAAAAATATTTATGAGAACTTTTTTGGTGTTAGTGACTCTTGTGAAGTTTTCTGTATTTCCAGTCAGTTATAGTTTTAAAAGTTAGGTCTATTGCTCCCACTCTGAAAATAGATGGTGTACCCAACAGGTCTTAACATAAAATCTATGGCATCGTCTGGCCTGGATTTCTGTTTTGAGGAGGTTTATTGAGAAGATAGGCAAGGTGACAAAATGATATACATTATATTGGCTGCACTTACAGCAGCAGGTGTGGGGTAATTTTCTACTAGAACATAAGAAAAGATGACAGGGGAGCATAATACTTATTACTGACATGCTGAGTGTCTTTTTCTAAAGAAGCATTATTGATTCCCTGCTGACAAATATCTGTGTGAAAGACAATTCAGAACCCACTGGTGTGAATCGCAATGTGAAAGATGAGCCTGCTGCAAGATGTTTTAGCTGGGAGGTAAGTTGACAACATATTGATCTGAGCAACAGTTTATCTGCACATACATATACACATATGCAGACAGGCAAAATGTCTTCATAAAACCACAATCACAATCACATAAACTGAGCAGCAGCGAATCAGTCAGAGTTGTAAATGCAAGGCAGCCTGTGGACGGATCTAACGGAGGGCCTTGGCATGTTAGCAAATCAATTGAATGTTGCTCACACACACACTCCAAACACATAAAGGAAAAAAAATAAAAACAGAATTTTTATTGGATGCCCAGAAACGGTCGGTGATCAAACTCCAACAACCAAAAGAGCCACAGTGATTTAGTGGAGCGAAAATCCATTATGGCTCCATCCAAAGGTAATGACTTCTTCAGGCCTTCCAGCTGATTCTCCAGAACAAGACTGGGAGGGGAAAACACACACACTCTCTGTCTCACACACACACCCACACACACACACTGGACAAATCAGGCCTTTGTTCAGAACAGCGTGAGGTCCTGAAAGAGTCCATCACCTTTCTTTAAGTCTTTTATTCCTTCAGTCACTCACAGTGACAGTGGAGACAGAGGCATCTCCATTAATCTGAACTGGATCACGTACCTTCAGTCTGGTGATACAAACTACTACCTGGTAGAGAATGAGAAGAACAAATGTGGCCGCACTAACACTGATGCCTCTTGTTTGTTAATCAGGACATGAAGACATAAAGGTAAGTATTATGGCAGCAATAAGGCAGAACATGGCAGAAGTAGTATTGAATTTTCATTCTGCACACTATAGGCTGCAGTACATCATCCACCTAACACTGGCCTTTATGTAAAAACTGGGAGAAAAAAAACTAAAATTATCAGCAGTGGTAATGGCTCAACCTGCTGATTTTGCTCAACTTTCAATATGCTTCTTTTTCCTGTGCTATTGTAATAATTTATGAAACAACTAGTTACCCTGAAGAAGGCAGCTAATCTCAAATTACTCTGGGTCAAAAAATCTGTGCAGAGAAAAATGTATGGAAAATGCTTTTCAGTCTCTCGACAGAAAAAAGCTGAGGTGCCCTTGAGCAAAGCAGGCAATCTGAACATATTGTATGGAGCAGGGAGCCTTGTTGAGGAACCACACGGCTTGCGGTCAGATGGTCCTGCAATGCCATATTTAAAAAAAAGCCCTACAGTGTCCAGGAGAGCTTTGGACCTTGCCATCAGGGAGATAAATCACCTTCTTCACCGCTCCTGCTTGGAGAGCACTGAAACTGCATTTGAAGCACCCTTTTGATAAGAGTTGACTCCTACGGTAACGGCGGGAGCTCTGATCATTAAAACATGCTAAGCTCTCAACGCTGCCAGGGCTATGATGCAGTGCCTCCTTTCATTAGATAGTAAGTGTAAAAATAAGGCAGTACGTACACTGTACCATAGATTCCTGGTAGACTGAGTTTTACACCCAGAATCATATTGATTCTCTGATGTTGAATTCACTGGACTGTGGATGTAATAAGCACCACAAAAAAACAACTCACAGTTGTGGCTGGATAATATAAATGTTAAAATACCTGATAACGCTACCTGATAACGCTGCTTTACACCACTAGGGAAGTTACTGTAAAGTGGATGCATCATTTTCAAGCAGCTGTAACACCATTTAAATCTTATCTCACACACAGAGGGTTAAACTGCCTTCATGTCACGGATTTCAATGCATTCTGTTTGTGATCTCTTGTTTGCAACTTTTATTATCTTTTATTTATTTTTTTTATCAGGATTTGTGACTTTTGTTTTCATTGTGTTGAACCAGTTTGTTAGCACTGCTGAAATACAGATGACTTGCCGCAACATTACAAACACGTCTGCAAAGCCTCATTAACTACAAGACTCATTCTTGATTAGAGCCAGCTTTAGGCCAATGCAATAATTGCCACCCCCTAAATAATTACAGCGGAGAGGTCTTTACCGAGGTAAGTAACAAAGTCTAATCCTGTAAAGTAGCTAATTAAGAGGTGGCGGTGGCTAATGCTACTTTACACCATGCTCTCAGTATGAAATGAAGAACATGCGAGGTCTGAGGTGATGGCTCATGGTGATTAGAACGTATTTTGATTTAAGAGACAAAAAAAGGGATAAATGCTAGAAATGCACAGAAACAAGCACGAGGATGTATGTTTTATGAGAGGCACCTAAACTCAGCCACCACAAACCAACAAACACGAGCAGATGCCGCTACTCAGACCGCCAGCTGATACAAACACTTGAACCTGAAACACAGGACACATGAGCCACTACTGTAGTTTTCTCAGCTCTCTGTTTCTAGATCAGCTCGACGACGGCGCTTGCCTCTCCTGCAACGCCAATGGCAGAGAGATAAGCAAAACCTGGAGCTGACCCAAAATGAAAGCTCAGCATACACAAAAGCCATATTAATCCTATTGAATTCCTCAGGATGATCGACAGTGCTGAGTCCACTAATTAATTAAGGATCCCTTCTGCAATCGCTCTACATAGCAGACACGGATACACTGAATATATAAGGTGTATGTACAGTGCATAGACCCCGTTTGCATGCATGCACACCGTCCTTCAGTCTAGCTTCTATACATGCGCACTGTATATGTGCATGTGTAATGGGCCCTTGCAAATGTATGGTCTTTGGCAACTGCATGCAGCATATGGGGACAAACAGGGAAAACAAACCCTTCAGAATATGACTAAAGTGCAGTAGTGGTTCATTTAACACGCAGTAAAAAGCAGGACTTCTGTAGCAGCATATGTACATTTTCTACCGAACAAAGGTTTTGAAGAGAAGATTAACTGGGAGAATGGGCTCTGCACAATGACGCAACTGGCAGAAAGGCAAAAAAAAAACAAAGCTGTCTGTCTGCCTATCTGCTCGTCAGACTATTTATGTAGTCTTACCTTTCATACCGAATTTGGAGCGCCGGCCATATTTGTTGATGAGAACAAAAAGGACAAGGAGGAGGACACAAGCGAAGCCCGCCAAACCAACAGCAATGGAAACCTGGGAGAAACAAAATGCTGTGTCAGACTCAGGCAGCGATCAAAGGAATGTATTCATCACATCATAATCTTTTCCAGATTTCTGATCACCTTAAATACTGCAAATCAGAGTTTAATCCACTAGACTACTGACTACTGCTTTCTCATAGATTACAGCGGCCTGGAAAAGAAAAAGTGAAACAGCTGTCTGGCTGTGATGTATTCCAGTTGACAGAATGTGATTTAGATGTGATCCTCATCTACAGCCAGATTTACTTTCAGTGCAGTTTGAAAAAAAAGTGCAGCGGCTACTTTAAAGTCACGTGTGACGTGATTCTGGCCTGGTTTATCATCATCATCATAACCAGTTATGTCTGATCTAATCTGTACTGATCTTGATATGTAAGAATAAATACTATGAACAATGAAAATATTGACAGCTGCTTTTTTTCACAGTTTTACACAGGATTTAATGTTTAATGCCAAACTGCCAAACAAATGTGTTCTAAACCCTTCCCTGGAAGAAAGATTGTCCAATCAAAGCTTAGCAACCGTATAGACCAATATTTTTCACCGCACACATCATGACTTGTCATAGCAGGAAAAGCACAAGTAATTGATAACATTAAAGATGACTTTGTTCCATTTAGGTGACCTTGTTCCAGGGTCATGGTACTGTGGTTCACTGTCAGAGCTTACTGAGACATTTGACGGAACTGAGCCATCGTTAATTCAATTTGTTTTCCTGCTATGACAAGTCAAAATGTCTGCCATGAAAAGGTCTGTAGGCACAGCAAGCCCGTTCTCCACATGTTGAAGTGATGGGCATGAGGCAGTAATCAGAGAGATACTCTGCATTTTAGCTTTTCTAACAACAGAAACACAAGAGCCAAAGAGTAAGGTACTAATGTAACAGTGTGTTCATCTGTTCTAACACTGCAGTCATGAGATTTTGACTGGGCTACTGCAATATTACAGTTATTCCTTATCATCATGCCGCCCCAACAAGTCTCTAAAGACTCTCCAGCTGATCCAAAATGCCGCAGCACATGTAGATACAGAAACTAGGAAAAGAGATCATATTTTTCCTCTCCTGCAAAGCTCTAAATGTTTAGACACCATCATATCTTAAAAAGCTCATAGTATCTTATTACCCCACATGAACACTGTGTTCCCAGAATGCAGGCTCACTTGTGGTATCTAGAGCCTCTAAAAGAGGAATGGAGGCAGAGCCTTCAGCTGTCAGGCTCCTCTACTGTGGAACCATCTTCCAGTTTGATTCTGGGAGGCAGACACCGTAGTAGGCTTTAAACTTTCCTTTTTGATAAAAGTTAGAGTTGGCTCAGACCTGCCTGAACCATCCCCTAGTCATGCGGCTACAGACCTAGACTGTCAGGGGGCTTCCCATGATGCACCGAGCACTTCTCTCCTCCTGTCCCTCTCCCTTGGCATGCATTCAAATCCCATTAATACATGTTAATAACTCGGCATCTTCTCTCTCCCGTAGTGCTGTGCCTTCTCGTCTCTCTTCTCTCTCCTCCTGTTGCTTTCAGAAGGTATTTCTGCCTTTAGAGCTGCAGAGTCTGGATCTATGATTACAAACCACATACTGCACCTACTCCCATGATCCTGCCCAGCACCCACTGCTACAATTGTTATTATTAGTCTTATTATTACTATTATACATCTCTATGTGGAACTTGCATTGTGCTGTGTTCTCTCTCCCTCCTTCCCTTTCTCTCTCAGCCCAACCTGGTGAAAGCAGATGGCCGCTCACCCACTGTTTTACAAATAAAACTGACTTGACCTGACTTTACTTACATGTCTTTTGCATGGATCACCAAATAGTGGCTGACTTTTAGCCTCAGTCTTTTAGTACCATGCCATGCATGTAATGCAGATTGCTGAGTGCAGATTAAAGACTTTGTTGACAGGATTCTCATTTTAAAACGAGTCATCTGCAAACATCCAAAAGTCAGCTGAAAACAGTGATTTCCAGCAATTCAGGGAGCTTACGTTAGCTTGATTGGCAAACAAGCTATAACTGATAAAGTCTGCTTTTCTTTACAATCAACATGCATTGTTTCAAAAATTACTGTGGTACTAATCTGCCCCCATTATAGTACACTGCATCGCAGGAACAGACAGCCTGACGGGCGGGGCTTTTTGAACCGTAAATAGAAAGGTTCATCCACAGCACATTACAATGATACAAGTGTTTACATTTTCAGTGTAGCTGCTCGTGCACAACAGGTATCACTGTAAACCGCCCGCCTTCTGGACTTGTCAGAACAGGAAAAGTACAGCCGTAATTAATAACAATAAGCATGGCTCAGTCCCATTAGGTATCCAAGCAAGTCTTGCCAATGATGGACCGTGCAAATAACTAGGGAACTGGAACTGTCACACCTCAATGACTGCATCCATTATTAATGTTACACCTGTGCTTGTCCTGTTATGACATGTCAAAGTGTCTGCCATTAAATAAGCCCATTAACCACAGTAGCGTTAGCATCTCTGTCTAACTCAGCAGCTCTGGTTTCAAAACTGCACAGAATCCGCATGTTGCATAACATTTCCAAACAGCATCACCCACTGCAGGAATGTGAGACCATCATCAACATCATTAGTGCCAAACTTTGAAAAATGACTTTAACATTGTTTAGTGTGTTGTCAACACACTGTACAAAACTGTACAAGGGTCCATGGACAAGCAAAAAGCAGATTAGACTGGTGTTGAAACACACAGCAGCTCTTTGCTGAGTCCAGGGGCTACATCTTTAGCATCTGTTTCACCAACATCATTAAGGAGAAAACTCACCCCAAATGTATCTTCATCTGGTCGGCCTGAATCACCATCTGACGGCGTCGAAGGAACTGCAACACAAAAACACACACAGGCATCAGTTGCTCTGAATAAGAATAATCCTTTAACGGCTGGGTTTTACTGTCACATGAAAGAACAGCAAATATGGAACAAGCTGAGTGTTTCATAGTTTTTTTACGGTAAGATTTCTTATTGCTGTGCATTGTCATGCACTGTGCTACGGAAAATAAACTTGTATACAGTGGAAACATTAGAATAAGCTATTTTCTCTTTCTATCTGGTGTGAACCTGTTTACGCACCCATTATCACATTAAGTAAGTGTAACACTTACACGGGTTAATGCACAGCTCAAAAGGCTAAAACAACGTGACCTGATGTACTCTCCAGTGTACAATATAATTTAAAGCATATTTTCAACATCTCCACAAAGTCAAATAATTTTATTAATGTTCTGTAAAAGGTCTCAGTGCTATTTGAAAATATTATTTTGTGGTTCCCTCATTTGTGTGTCTCTTAAAAATACGAGTATTTGCTTCCTATGTTTTTATGAGTATTAAACAAATGTTAAAGCTCTCAAAGTGGTTTGACATAAACAAGAAGAACTATGCTTTCCACCTATTTTGTGCTATAACAACTTGAGACAGTGTTGATTAACAATGTATTTTTATGTCTAGAGGCTGATAAAAAGACAGTGAGATGTCTGCACAGCCCTGAATTCACAGTCATGTCTGACACCTGTCACAAGGTTCCTATAAAGGCCTGAAATCTGAAATCCAGAGTTTTAGCCAGACGCGAGCCTCACAACCATGTAGCAGAAAACATGTTGTGGTATTTTATCACAATTGCACACACGCATGCTCATTCTTGCGCACCCACAAAGACACAGACACATGACAACAAGCTGTTTTGGAGCTAAAAACAAGTATACAAGCAGAAAAACTGAAAAGAAGCTCATACAGCCTAGAGCACCAAATGCTAAATTAGGTAAAATTAAATCAGCTGAAAAATGCATTGAACCAAATCAAACTTGACATCTTTATTTAAAAAATCCAGCCCAGGTTTTCAGACAGAACCGCAGCCTGCTGGGCTCAGGTCAGGTAGAAGAGCTCTACAGTCGACAGTAGAAGTATTAACGTCTGAAAATCCATCCATCCATCCATCCATTTTCTACCGCTTGATCCGTCAGGGTCACGGGGAGCTGGAGCCTATCCCAGCTGACTATGGGCGAGAGGCGGGGTACACCCTGGACTGGTCGCCAGTCAATCGCAGGGCCGACACACAAAGACAGATAACCACACACACACACTCTCACACCTATGGGCAATTTAGAGTAGCCAATTAACCTAACCCATGCATGTTTTTGTGAATGTACGTCTGAAAATCCATTCTGACTAATTTCTCGATGTTAAAATGCATGTCACATCTCTACAAACAAGAGGTTTTGGCAAAGAGTAGAGGTTTGAGGAGTGTAAGGAGAAGAGGACAGCGACAGAGCCATGAAACAAAATGAACTGGTGTCAGAGAAACTCCACTCTGAGGCCTCCAGCCAGGACATCAGAGACTAATTGTGGGCAAATTAATGGCCACATGGTAGACTAGCTGCCACTGGCTCAGACACACAGTACACTAAAGTGCATTGCTCTGTATGTGAGTGTGTGTGTGCCCAAACTACCATCTCTCCGTCCCTCCCTCCAAGCCTTCATCCCTCTCTCCTCTCCTCCCTCTGCCCTCCTCTCTCCTCAGCAGCATTAGTATCAGTCAGCTCATCAGTCTCTTCTACTGCTGGACTCCCTCACACACCACTGCTACAATGTTTTACGGTCTCATCACCTAAACACCTCTCCCTCACCTGTCTCACTCCCACAAACTGCGTAAGTGTGTAAGTGTGTGTGTATATGTGTGGCAACATAGAGTTGTCGGCCGCCTAATGCAGCTCACCACACTTTCAGTATCCATCAGTCTCCATCCCTGATCATGCAGAACCTTTATAATCCATGGCTGATTAGAAAGAATGACCTCGTATGGAGAGAAAAGACTCTGATGAAGGTCAGAGATCAGACCAGTCCATTTTGTTTAAGCCGTCAACAGTGAAGCTGCCAAAACAGCCTGAGGCCAAGCCACACATCACACACAGGAGATTTAAGATGCAGTGTGAGAGCGGGCCACCGCACTTACCGCTTCACAAACATTCACACATCACCAGCTAACGGAGTGAGAAAATAGCTTGTTTACACTGACTTACTCAACAAATGACTGTTCCCTAAACCCCTCTCTGAGTAGCAAATCATAGTTAAGCAATGGTAACAAAGCACAGCAAGTTTGTCTGGCCTTGGATTTCTCCACAAGTAGAAGCAGTGTGTATGTGGCTGTGGTGAGAGATACGCTGTATATAAAGAGTTTGGAGGGTTATGTCTTTTACAAAACCAAAAACACAAGAGTTGAAGTGTGAGGGATGCAGTCAAAAGTGTGCTTATCTGCTCTAGTAAAAGCTGCAATCGTTAGCATGTCCAGCTATCAGCTTACTCAAGACAAAGCAAGGCATCACTGAAGCGTTATCTGAGCCATCAAATGGATGGACCCCAAAATATTTTATTTACTTATTTATTTATTTTGAAGGTAGGGAAGTGTCCGGTGTATTGTGGAAAACCATGAGCCACTGAGTGGCTGCTGCTTTATGAGGAACAAAATATTATTTAGTGTAAAGACTCGGCATTACCCCCAGCAACCTAAAAAAAGAAGGTTTTTACTAAAAGGTTGCCAGTTTGAATCCCTCAACAAAGGGATAGAGTAGAACGTGCGCTCAGTTTCTTTAGTAAAGCCTAGAGATTATGCAAAATTGAGCAGCGGTGTTAAGAGCTTTTTATGAAGTGCAGCACAAAGTGAACAAATTTCACCATGGTTACTGCCTTAACAGTGATGTGCTTGTCTGCGTGTGCATAATGACACCAAACAAACAAGCAGTACAAAAAACAAAACAACTAAAAAAAAACAGCAGATTTAAATTTGAAAATAGAAACACTCACCTAGTTCCACTATGTCTGCAAAAGAGAAGACAAAGAAAGTCACACTATATCAATAAACTGACACAAGGTATTAACCTTGGCATATTGACCATGGGGAGAAATTTGCCAGCCTTTGTGGGTTTATTCCCCCTCCCTGTGAACTCAGGATGAACTGCAGGCGAATAATCTACCTGACTGAACTGTGGATGAACCCTGGCTGCCATCCAGCCAGCAACCAGCAACCTCCAACCTGTGAAGCCAGATTTTAATAAAAACTAACAGACCCCAATAGCTCTTCTGCCTAGAAAGGAACTCGTAATTCATACAACAGGTAGTGGAAATAAGAAATTGAACTGGTCGAAGACTTGTTCCAGTCACGATGCTCATTCCCAAAAAGTGGGCCATGCTAGCTCTTGTGGAAATCAGGGAGTTGTTAGGGTACTAAAAGTCAGGGACTCGTCCAGGTAGTGAAATGTGTTAATAACCCTTGTATAAATTACATTTTTCCCATTATTATGCTCTCTATTGTGATTATGGGGACATCAGTGCTGCCAACTGTGCATCACTCATTAATCACACATACAATGAGGAATAACCAAGCAGAAATGGTCCACTCACCTTCGTCAATGATTCCCGGTTCCATGAGGAAGTGACCATACACCGTCTTGGTGACCGTCCCCAGGGGGTTGCTGGCCTCCAGAGTGTAGTTGCCATTGTTGATGTGCGTTGGGTTCTGGAAGGTCAGACAGCCCTCCAGATAGTCCTGGTAGAAGTCCATCTCAGTTCGGATGTACTCGTTCTGCACAATCTCCTTCTGCTTGTAGAACCAACGCAGCTTGGGGTGGGGGTAACCCCGAACAGTGAACTCGATGCAGGTGTGGAGGCGCTGCTCGGGCTCAGCCAGCCTCAGGATGACTGGAGGAACTGCAGCGAGGAAGGAAAGAAACCATGTCACTTTAAAAGACACACAAACATTATGGGCATCCAGAGCGTGAGGGAAAGAGCATTGAGTACTTCCTTGACAAACTTCCTTCCTTCTTAAAACCTTTTGCTTTCCTGATTTTTCTGCTGAACATAAGCTGAAGTAGTTCAAAGACCTTTATGTGTTGAGAAAGTTCCACAACCCTTGGGCTGATGAAAACCTTTCCTAATTCTTTGAATAGCCTAAAAAAAATGCAGCAGCAGACTAAACACAGAGCTGTTTTGATTTGTTCTGGGAAAGATGACATTTAGGAGTTAGGTTTCTTGCCTGGGAGTGGCAATGAGCCTTTTACTGTGTGTTACATATTGCAGCAGTACATGGGACAGCGAGGGAAACAAAGAGGAACTCCTCTCGCTCGAAATAGACAGAGGACTCTCCTCTGCATAAACGAGCACAGAGCCTCTCTTTCCTGACATGCAGCAACACACCTGTGAATCCACAACACAGCCAAGCTGAGAGGCAATTTATCACTTTAATACCATAAGATACATTTCATAAACAATTCATCCACTGATTTGTCTTTGCGATGAGTCACTCTTGCAGCTACATCATCAAAAGGAAATATTTGGCAGACAGTATTACCTCTCTCTCTGTCTGTTCTACATAACAACCGCCCCCCCATCGAACCTACCCACCCACCTCCACAGCTCACACACACACACGCACACTCTCATGATGCACCATCGCTTTGTCTCTTGATGGGTCTCACTGAAGCCTGCAATTTCTATAGGCATGTGTGAGCAATCCTATTTATATAACTAGACCAGGGTTGCATGTGTGTTGTTATGCTGTCATTTAGAGAGCCCCGCAGCTGTCCCAGTGAATCCTCACCTGCAGTTTCATGCAGTGTGCTGTTAAATATCACGTTTCCTGATTAGAATTACAAGACCTAGGTAACACAACCATCTCCTAAAAATTACTTTCATATACAACAGAACTGCAGCAGCAAATATGTTTTGTAGGAAACATAAATGTGACCAGATTACATTTTATACTAACATAATGAGGATATGTTGTTAATTGACGTATCTGGCAAGGGATCGCATCAGTGAAATGTTCACAGATCTGTTTTCAGTCAAAATATCAGATCTCGCAGTAAAATATCCACTTGTAGTGATGACAGCACTATTTAAATTTAATACTTTGTGTCTCATAGCACAAAGGTCTAGTAACTGTGGTCTGGTTTAATTCACTTTTTTCTGTATTCAACTTCAGACAAAACATGTTAATTTACATTTAACCCAAACCACTATCATTCCTTAACCTCAACCAAAGTGCTTTTGTTGCCTAAACCACAGGAAGGATGCTGGATATGAACCCCGGGGTCTGGTGTCAGAACAGAAGAAGCCTCATGGAAGAGAGGTGAAATCATTAACAGACAGCAATAATTGAGCAATGTGACTGATTAATTTAAAATGATTGTCAGGTTAACTGATAATAAATGTAACTGTCAGTTACAACTCTGGTTATTATACCTGTCATTAATTATGTACCAGTGGATGCTCATGTTTTCAAACCAAATAATCATCCGGTAAGGACATGAATAAACTATTTGAAAGCTGTCATTTCTTAAATTGCTTTTGTGATATTGTTCCTGCCAGACAATAGTGACAATAAAGTCATTCAATTGAACTAAAGGCTAAGGCATGAGTATGTGTGAACATGTTGGTGTGGGGGCGTGTGCAGAGCTGAGATTTTGAGTGCAGGAAGAAAGAAAAGTTAGAGAGAAAAGAGAGAGAGAGGAGGGAGGAAGACGTGAGGGCGGTATATAGCTGTGCGGCCTCAAGACACTGAGGGAGAAAAAAATAAGGAGAGGAAAAAAACGAAATTCTCTTGTTGATGGACAGTTAGGGACCGATCCATTTTCCCCTCAGCGAGGCTGTCAGCCCAGTCTCAGTCAATACAATGCAAGTCATTACAGCACTCCATACTGGTCTATAACAACATGGTGTCCTCGTGCTGCTCATACCGATGACAAGCTTTGATAACTACATGCCTTTGATCAGTGAGAACACTGAATACAAGGCTAGTTGTGCAGTGTTATCTAGTGGTAACACTGGTGGCATATCTCAAATGCCATGTTCCAGCCAGACTACAGATAGGACAACATGGCTGCCGGTGACAGGGGAGGCAACGTATTGCCACATACACTACTCACAATAAGTTAGGGATATTGTGAGAGACTCAGTGGATGTCATACATACGGTGTTTGTTTCACT
>JBBMJY010000001.1:5820103-5841080 GCA_037833715.1 Toxotes lorentzi | reverse complement strand
ATTTCATTAAAATTCAGACCAAATAGCAAAAGCACTCATGTAAATAACAATATCCCTAACTTATTGTGAGTAGTGTATTCTCTCTGGGGCTGAACCACACAATGATTAAGATTTTAACCTATATGCAGAAGCACACTTACATTTAGAGTTTCAAGAGGGATACAATAACCTAATTTCCTCTTTAATAAGTCTTAATTGGAGTTAATGCCTGCTCTACATGTAGAGCTACGTAGGGAACAGAACTACTAACCCAGGTGTTAGTGACATGTTCTTAATAGAGAGCTACAACTTGCCAAAAGCATAAAACATGGCAACTTATGAGTCCCCGATGCTGTAGAGCTGCTATTGTTCTAGACAGCAACAGAACAATGGGTCTGCAGAATTTGCATTGTGGCTAATTACAGTTTTGCTAAAAAAGGGAACTCATCTTTGAATGCAGAGAATGTTACTTGACGGCTGGTAATTTCGCTGTCAATCAGATTACTCCCTAATCAGAGCAGCAGTTTAAGCTATTTTATGACATTTCCAGAGACAATAGGCTGCACAGGGGAGGAAATGTAATTACCATCAGAGCATGTGGTGAAAAATTAATAAGTCAATTTGCAGCACCAGCAGAGAGTGTCAACAGCAAAAAAAAAAAATGCCTGGAGATGTACATCCATAGAGTGTCCATGTGGAGGAAGCCCTGAAGACTAGATGGTGCAAAGTCAATCTGTCATTCTAGCATGGTCCTTAGCAGCTCTGCTCCAGTGAGGAGTGTTTGAAGTGGTGACAAATCATCCCTGTCCTGTAGCGTGATGCATTGCAAACAGCCACAATATATTGTGCTCTACAATAACAAACTTGCTACAAAGAGAAAATGTCAGCCACCTTTGATAAATATTGGCTTTGAATACAGTCTGTCCCAAATCTGCCCACGGCCAATCGACAGGGTAAACTTATGTAAGAGCTGATGTGTATACTGTAATCCGTGGTCTGGATATTGAGAGGAACATTCTGATGGTTACCAAATCACTGCTTTATCAATGCGGAGGACTTTTTTTTTTCTTTTTTCCTTTTCTCTTTCCACTCAGATCAGGGCTGAGCTTTCATGTGGGCTGGAGGGTATATCCTTGCTAATTGGCTACATCAATTTCACTTGGTTTGTATCTGTGCAACACCTCATTGCATTGTAAATGTACCTGCATAATTTGGCTGCTCTGCTTGATAAAGGAGATTTTTCTTCCTCTTGTAAATTTTTCTCTTCAACTGTCAGTGTCATTAATAAAAGATATATTTCAGTCTCCAACACGAGTCCATCAAAGCTGCCATGAAAGCCATCTTGTGCGAAAGAAAACCACCAAGTGCTCTTGGCTTCATGTAAGTATATAACATATAATATGTATTTTAAAGAGCACCTTTTCCTCTGGACTTTTTCCCCTTCCTGTCTACCTGATTGCGTCAGGTAAAGGCGAGTGGCATTCAACGATTCATGTTGTGACTGATAAGAATCATGCTTCAGGTTAGCACTGATTGCACTGAGCTGACATGAAATACATTGATGGTGAAAGTACATTCATTCAATGTTAATGTTTCCTCATTATATTGCATATAAAATATAACCAGAGCTGCATTGCATTTCACGAAAAGCTTTCTACTGCAAATAAAGCCTGCAAGGGTGTCATTTTTAGCGGCCAGAGAGCACAGACAGTTATACATTATGATTCCTGGCTGGTGTTAGCTCTTCACTGTGGTAAGTCAAATTCAGCCAGTCCAGCTTGTCTTGGCTCTGGCCAAATAGTTACAATAGCTTTAGGACACTGATATATGTCGCACAAAATAACTGACTGCCAGTTGACTGAAACTGAAGCCGTCAGCTGCACAACTGTCACTTCAGCACAAAAGGTTAACACCAATATCAAACTGTGTTGCCTTTTTGGTAAACTGGTTCTTTAATAAAGACACCAACCTCGAGGCCTGTAACAAACTATGCCAGATTTTACCAAACCATGGTAGACTTCAGACAAGTTGATGGCCTTCATTGTGGATAAGCCACTAGCTCAATGGTCAGCAACAAGATTTCATTCTAAGCAATCACTTCACCAGAAGGGTTCACTGATTAAGGCCTTCAACAACACAGCAACGTAATTTCACATTTTAAGCATTTGAGTCTTATTCTTATCTTCTAACAACCACATTCAGGTGACCTATTTAAATACACTCACTGTGACATGTAGTATGAGAAAAAACAGGTTTAATAAGTTAAAAAGTCCACTTCTACTATGTTGTCAAGCAAACTGTGTATTTTTTAAAAAACTTTTTTTTAAGTTTAATTTAATTTTCATTGTTGTCCTAGTTATATTCACCTTCATGATATTAAAAATGAAGAGCTTCGCAAATTAGGAGGTTAATTACACAAATCAGTCAGAACAAGCAAATATTTTATGTGAACTTACTCAACCTAAAATAACCTCGCAGCATTAATAACTGAATCTTACAGCAGTTCAGAGTTTTGCTCATTTTAGGAGAGTGTTTTCTTAACATGCAAATTTAAGCAACAAGGTACACATGGTAGAAGTGGGTAATCAAGTAGAACCTGTAGTGTTGACACTGAAATGCTTATCTCTGGTTGTGAGTTAATGTGTCCACTATGGGCCTAAACGTAGCCTTCCCCTCCGCTCTACAGTGACTGGCCAAAGTTTCCCTAAAGATTTAATCACAGGAAAAATCCAACTCACACTGTACGTTGAGCTGGATGGAGGAGTTGGTCATCCCCACCACGTTCTCTGCAATGCAGGTCAGCTGAAAGTTGTTGTCATCTCGGCTGATGTTGAAAAGAGTCAGGTTGATAGAGTGGATATTGGGCCAGTACACATTGGACTATGGACAGAGAATGAAAGACAGACAGAGAAAGAGAGTTGTTAAGGTATGTGAAGGATATAATGTGCAGCACATACAATTATATTACAGGATTTTAATTTTTAATTACTTCATTAAAACTTTCCACAGGAATTTGATAAATTAATATCAAATTCCTGTGGAAAGAAAGAGAATAAAGCGAGGGAGTACACACTACCCATGGGAATTAATTACTTCAGTGATTTAGTCTGGTCTTACCACTATGGGGCAAGAATTGCAGCAAGAATACAAAGAGTGATATACTGTAAAATTTGGGACTAATTAAACTAATTGATTCACAACTTCACACCTTCAGGTAGCCAAACACAATACCTCTGTTATCCCTCCTTGCCTTTACTTGGCCAGGTTCCCAAACACTTCACTCATCCCAATGAGCTACAGTATCAGTCTACCCGAAAACATCAAGCCTGAGGCTGAGGTAAGTTTCATCTGTAAAGTCTCTGCAAGCATTAAAGACACAGATGACAAATACAGCCACATGGCAATTTCAGAAACTGCTGTTCTCCTCTTCTTGCTGTTTATCTCTGCTGTTGTTATTGCTGTGACGTCCCCGGGGCCTGACTCGGAGAGTGAGATTAGTGGGTTAGCTTGCTCACTGTGGGTTCAACCCATGCCTCTCACTCTCACAAAACTGGCTTATTTTGAGCAAGGGAAGGTAACCATGGTAACCTATGCAGTAAATCTACTCAGCCAAGCTGTTCTTTCTTTGTGAGTAAATGAGTTAGCTTAATTGTTGATGACTGGACACAAATCTGGACTGATTTTTTTTTTTTTTTTTTTTTTTAAGTTTTGTAAAACTATCTTAAATTTCTTTGAAGCTGTTGTCATAGCAACAAGTCACCAGGTTAATTCAAAGTTTGATCCTGATCTCAAGATTTGAACTCCTACTTTAAAAACTAATTTTCACACATAATATATATGTAATGAGTTTTAATGAGTTTTATTTTTAATTTAGTTTTAGATGATATGAGCAAAAACCTCAAAGTTAGAAACTAATTAAAGACCATTATACAGTGGTGGAAAACAGTTTTCGGACACCCCATGCATTTGTCATATATTGCATTAACAATCACTCTTAAGTTTCCAAGTGCAGTTTGTTTTTGTACAGTCACAGCCACAATACTAAACCAATCCTAAAATCAGCCATAAAAATAGTTTAGAAATTTTGAGCATTGTGGTACCACTGACCCACTAATGAAGATCATCCTTTTTATTGAAGACACTTTTTGTTAGGGTGCTTTGTGTCTATATAAATCCAGCACATTTGTGAGGAACAAAGTTCCTCAGATCAAAAATGGCTAAAACAAGGAGCTTGAGTCCAGTTTCCAGCTTTATGCTCCTCGTGCTAATGTGAGGGTACGCAGAAGGCCAGGTGAGGCATTATCTCCAGCATGTACAGTACCTACTGTCAAGCATGGTGGAGGCAGTATCATGGTTTGGGGATGTATGAGTGCTGCTGGCGTTGATCACCTCACGGTCTGTGATGGCACATTGAACTCTGCTAAGTATTCATCCAGGTCAAGTAGAACCTGGCTGCAGGAGCACAATATCCAGGTCTTAGAGTGGCCACCTCAATCCCCGGACTTGAGCCCCATTGAAAATCTTTGGTGGATTATCAAAAGGTCTGTTTCAATGCGGAAACCAAAGAATTTAGAAGAATTAAAAACAGTAATTCAAGAAGAATGGGAGAAGATTACAGGATTAAAGCGCTACTGCATGCTAATGGCAGGAGTGCTAAATATTAATGTTATGTGATGGTTTATTTATTTTTATTCTTTGCTATTTGTTATTTTGATACTGACAATGTTGAGAACTGACATGTTGACACCATCAAGAATTTAGTTTTGCTATTTTTTTCTTGATAACAATAAACAAAAGAAATTCTTTTGTTTGTGTCTGTCTGATGCAGCCACACCTTGTGAAATACAAAAAAGATTTTTCCACCACTGTACCAGTATTAATTTAATTACAACATTATGATTGGAATTTGGCTCATTAAATCCATGTAATGTGCTTGCATTAGTCCAGACTGCACATACTGTACTTGAATTAAAACAAGCAATTTGCAATTGATTTATACATTTATAATCTAAGGTATGAATATGTTCCTAGCTACCAGGTGGGATATTAATGGCATTAGAAATGTGATCAACACTCCAACAAACAGTTTGCTCTCACATGAGAAGAACCTCACCAAATTGTAAACAACAACAAACCTGATTCGCTCACAATAACTGACTGCTGGAAACAGCTGAAACATTCTTTTTCAATATGCAACACAATAACACCAAAAACAATGCAAAGCAGACATAAAATGAATGTTGACGCGTCACTTGAGTCTATCAACACTCATCCGGATCATGACCAAGAACTTATGTGAACACAATACATTAATATAATTTAATTACAAAACCAAGTAAAAAAAAAAGTACACTAAGGTTTGAGATACTGTGAAAAGAAAAAAAAAAACATTCTGACTGTTGAATTTAATTTGACATTAAAATGGGAATTTTTCATTTGCATATTAAAACTTATGAAATTATTAACTGCACAAGTGAAAACTGTTCATTTAAGCTGCTTTCAGTAAGGTCTTATTTTCATTACAGTCTTATGATAATCACTTAAAAGTCCACTGAATGCCCGTGAGGGAGAACCTCACTAATCATGTACCCAACATCACTCGTAGTCTAACCACATTCACCGGTGATATCTAATTGTTTAACAGTGATGAAAGTGTGGAAACTGTGTAAACACTGTGGAGCATGAGAGCAGGGCAGTAACAATACAGGAACACACACATGAAATCAGAGTTATGCCCATTCATCAATTACCCCAATGCTTGCTGGGAGGGCTCCCAACACATTTACTGCACACCTAATGTCACTGCAGTCCCATGACCATCACTCAGCAAGCCATGTGAATGATGATCATGGTTTTTTCTTTATTTCAAAATAAGAGAGCAAGATAAGATTTAGATAATGATAATGGCTTGCTAACCCGAACTAGCCAAGTAACAAACTGAAGAACAGGACCCTAAACACAAAAACACCGCAAAGCTCAAAAGAAGCAACATGAACCTTGTGAGGAATCTTATCTTCCCATTGCTAATATTTGACTTAGTGATAACAGATAACTCAGTGTGAGCTAATGTTGACCACTAATGGTCCAAAGACAGCTTTGGTACCTTGACATCATTTTTATTATTTTTTGTGTTATTTTGTAGCTGTAAAGACATAAAAATATGGAGATAACAGTAGAGTCACAGCTTTTCTTTTTTGTGTGTGTGTGTGTGTGTGTGTGTGCGTGTTTTGTGTCTGACCAGGTGTGTGTTGATGGAGTGCAGGCCGCTGACAGTCCAGTCCACTTCAGGCAGCGGTGATCCGGATCCATTGCAGCTCACCGTCACGTTGTCGCCCTCCATCACCAACACACTGCTGTGGCTCACACTGATCTCTGGTAAGTCTGAAAACATACACATACAAATACACAGGCACACACACGAACAGTGTATGTTCTTGCTGATACACGCCTGTCACTGCTCATGTCTACATATTCTCACACCAAATCAATTAATCACTTTTCATTAATGTAATAAAATTAGTACAAAGGAGACAGTGGAAAACACATTCACAGATAGACACACACACACACACACACACACACGCATTAGATGTCACAGGGATGAGTCACCAACAGGAGATAATACTGCAGAGTCTACAGCCTCTGTCAGAATCAACACACAGCTCCTCACATCAGATTCACCCTCTGAACTCTGTCACACCTCCTCCTCTGCTCGCCTCAACTCGTCTCCCTGCTCCTCTTCTCTTTCCTCTATTTCACCTTTAACCCTTTCCTTCCTCCTCCTGCTTTTCCTATCTCCTTCCATCAGCCATTCTCCTCTTCATCTTTCACTTTTTTCGCTCTCCTTTGCTCTCCTCCTTTCTACCCCTTCCCTCCCTCCCACTGACTGCTGTTTCTTCCTTTTAAAACGCAGATCGCACCCTCCTCTCCTCTCCTCTCCTCTTCCCCTTCCTCCTCCTCCCCCTCCTCTCATCTTACCACAATTGTGGATGTACATGTTGTGCAGTCGTATCTTGGAGGCTCCGTTCCTGCAGTACAGCTGCTGCGTGTGGAGCCCGGCCTCTCCTCTCTGCTGCCACAGCTGGATCCAGCGGATATCACAGCCGCAGTCGAACACCACGCCATCCAGATGCCTTGAAACACAATAAAGAAACAACAGAATCAACAACAGCAACAACCAGTTAACACCACCGTGCAACTGTTGCAGCTAAGCACCATCACCAAATCATGCTGAAATGGATGCAATGGACAGATCCTCCTTCTCTGCCTCTCCATACTAGTCTGGTGTGGGAGCTCTGAATCACTGTCAGTGTTTTCAGTCATTCAAAAAGAAATAACAATATAACAAATAATAGGAATAATGCTACATGATCAAGGCAAAACAAAACGTCAGTCAAGTGTTGCTATTGAGCTAACTCCACATATATTTTTATATTATATTTTATATTTCTTTCTGCTTTGAAAATAGTTTGCTTTCAAGAGGAATTGTTCTCCTATATAATATAAGCTGAAGATTGCCATCTGAAATTCTGAGCACTTGCCATTTTATGAGTAGCTGCCTGTGACTGTGCAGTTTAAAATCAAACTCCATTTGTGGCGGAAAATTCCAGGAATACCAGAAAAGAGTGATATATTTCCAGGAAAACCTTCAATTCTACATCGCTAAAATGAACTTCAGTCAGCTGCTTCCTCCAAGATGTGCACACACTTAACCTTCTTCATTAGCAGCAGAAGCAGAGGAAGCATCTTCAGCTGCAGGAGAAGCAGCATTACTGACAACAATCTCAATCTAATTAGCAACATTCTTAACAGTGTCAATAATAATATAATTAACAGTGTCAAAAATCTGCAATTTAATGATGGTGACTGCTCATGTAAAATACCCTGGTATACACTGTATGATAGTCACCACAGAGACAGTATGTTATATAATATTTTTGTAATAGTTGGATTTATTCAAGTCAACAGACAGGAGGGGAAAACAATGAATGCCTGCACTGTGGCTTTCAAATGTGAAGAGGTCAAAGGTCAAAGCAGTGTTCAGGCTATCAGGCTCAGGCTATATTAGCAGCAGGCAGCTATCATTAGGCTTCTGTGTGCATACGTTTAATTCTCACAGCAGTGTGCACCACAGAGCCACATTATTTAACATGGTACGCCACCTGTGCATTTTGCATATGTCCAATTTGGAGGCTGTGATTGACCAATTTTGTCAAGATGAATGCCTGTCCAAACGTCCTTGACAGAGGTCAATAAGATATTGCAGAAAGCATGAATAATGTATGGGGTACGTCCACCGTGCTGCATGAAGTAATGAGAATAAATTCCCGCAGGTGGATCTCGCTTATTATCAGGTGCTCCCTGGATCTGATACTGCAGCCAGAGCAAAGGCTTTTCATATGCACTATATGACGGCTTAGTCGTTGAGCTAACTCATACTGCTACAAGGAAGGGACACAAGACCATACCAAACCATTACCAACTCATTTTCTTTGTAATTACTGCAGAAAACCTATTAATTTAATTAATCATTAGTCACAATTATTTTATACAGGAGAGCTCTGATTGCAGTCAGCGTTGGCATCGGTTTTATTTTTTACAACAATACTAACCTGAGTACCATAGTCAAAATCCTTCACTCCAACAAATTCCTAACTAAATCAGAAAAATCCTCCATTTTCCAATTTAGTGAAATTCAGTTCTCTTCTCATTTCATTTCCACCTATGGAGAAAAAAATGCACATCTAAACTTTTAAGTGTCCAAAAGCGAACACATGTACTATGTCCCGGTGTCTTCAGCTGAAGTCATTTGTGTTTTGATTACAGGACCTTCTTTAGGCACCACAAACATTTTTCTTTTGTGATGACAATTTAAAGATTTTTTTTTAATTAGTTTGGTTGGCTGTTATTTATATATATTTTCAGCAAGCTTTACTTAAATGGAGCTTTTCTTTCAAGGACGTTTCTTTGTTTCTGTTTTCTTAGAGTACAAGTTTCTTTCAAAGAAACGTTTTGGGAAATTATTAGGGAATCACAAATTTGAAAAAATCAAGCATTTTAATTTTTCCAAATTTCCAAACATGAAGGTCTAAATATGATTTCACTGGCCTCCCCACGCTAACAGATGGCTTAATTAATAACTGAAATTCTGACGATGAAGAAATGAATCTCTCATACATCTTTATCTGTTTAGTTGGTCTAAATGAGTATAATAATACTGAAATCCGTATTTCATTTAATACCAAGTTAACACTTAAGAACATGTCACATGTCTAAATTGCCATTAAAAGCAAAATATCCCACAGTGAAGAATTCTAAAATACATTTACATTCAGCAACATGTTGGATAAACTATGAACTATGAAAATCGCACTGTGTGTAGCACAGAGGTGCTCACTCCACAGACAGGTAGCCCCCTACAGGCCTGAGTGGAGAGGAATTTCACTGTTAAAGGTTTTCATTTAATGCTTAGCAAGTTGAGCCACGAGGGATCAAAGCTCACCAGAGCAGGGCAGCCCAGGCTTTCTCCCATTTGTACTGTAATTATGGTAATTGTTAATAAGAACCACAACCTTCATACATTACCCAGTATTCCTCTGGGCAGAGCTCATCAGGGCCAACATGTTGCTGTATAGTTACAGAAAGCTGCAGCCCTGTGTTTCAAACATGTGCCCAGTCTGCACATCACAGTAACATGGTTGTGATTTTTACAGCTCCACCATCTAAACAAGCTATAAGACAACAAAAGGGAAAAAATGGCAAACTGACAGCTGGAAGTTGATAAATGTTTGAAGGAGAGCAGATTAGACTTTAAAAAGAACAAAAGCAAACAGCAGTATGACCCCAGATACAGAGAGCTAACAGCATGGTGTTTCCTTGAAGCTGGCTAACGATCCACCCCGCTACTCCAGAGGAGAGGTAATGATCACCACCGAAGGCTGTTTTTTCTGGGAAGTGTACAAACAGGTGCTTTGGCTAAGGATACGTGGATCACAAGCAACGATAAGCTATATACTGCATTGTTGCTCGTGTGCTTTGATCTGAGCTTGAATGCGCTGCTTCCTCTCCTTATACTGTTGTCAGGAATTATTTTAGCGTTTTTAAATACTGTGTGTTTAATAAATCGCCTTATTTGGATTATATTTACCACAGTTCCACTGATCTTGGGTGTGACTGTAGGTTGTATTTCTGGGTTTTATGGTAATTCAGGTACTACAGAAACCTGTGTAGTTACTTGCTCTGGTTGCTCTGCTTGTCACATCACTTCTTCAACAATCCAGTGCATCCAGACGTTAATGCATATTAATTATTATATATTAAATCCACTGTATATCTCACAAATTTGCTAAATCCCTCCAGCAAACAGTGATTTATTGTTATTATTATTATTATTATTATTATTATTATTATTATTATCATTAGGTTATCTTTGCACTTGTACATATCGCCAAAGGAGGTCTGTCAAGCTTTGGATTGCTCTTCATGCTGAAACAGTGTGCATGGAGCTCCAGTAAGCACTATACTCAGTTTGGAGAGAAGAATCTTTTTTTGTTATCTTCCAAAAATCAAAAACACAAGACCAACATGTAAAGAAGGGAGTGAACAGTGTGTTTATCAGCTGAAACATGAGCTGGAAATGCTAGCATGCCAAGCTTACTACAGAGTAGTAACCTAGTATTATTTTTAGAGGCGAGGGGTATTTCATTAGCTGTGACTGGATTATTATGTGGGTTGCCTTGGAAAAGAACCTGTTCAGAACTGGAACATCCACTGTGTGGGAGCCCAGGTGCTGGTATATCACAGACTAAAGTAACAATAGCAGCTCTGTCCTGCTCTTTATTTGACGTGGGGAACCTCACATCCCAGTAGCTCTAGCCAAACCTGCATTAGCCTTATGCTAGCTATAATTCCTCATCCCAAATCTAGCATTCTATAGTTCTATAGTAAGTTTGAAACCATTATGTTAACACCGTTCCATAATAATAATTATTATTATTATTATTAATTAATAATAATAATTTCTTAATTTCAAACAAATCAGCTGGAAAGAGAGACCAACTTGTGGAGTTTTAGTGTTTGCATTCATTTATGCTAGCTAGCAACAGCTGATAAAATCTGTCAGTCTTCATTTCAGCCGACAGAATCCACGGTCTTTGACTATAAACGAGAAGCCTGCTTTTGTGTGAAATTGAAAACCCATTGTTTCAAATATTACTGTGAATTTTGGGTGGTATATCTGACACCACTGGCACTGGAACATGCATATGTCCCGTCTTTCTCTTTTTTTGCCTGTTTTTTTCAAGCACAAGCTCTCCATCTTTGATGCAAAGCACTCATTGCTGCTGTGTTTCTGCACTGCACTTCCCATAGATCGCTTGTCAGTCAAACAGTGTGGCCAGTACTTTCATTATTATTATAGTGCAGAAAAGAGATAATCCAGCTGTCGTGCCAATAGATTGGCTTCTAGAGTCTTGAAGCAGCTGACAGTCGAATGTATATTCATAGGCAATAGGTTGAATACAGAGACGTAGCCATGAACTGCATCACTGCTGCACTGTTGCTCCAGCCCTGTCAGTAACATCAAATTATGCTCACTTTTCACTGTACAGGAGGAGTTGAGAGATTAGAGTTTTAAGAAAGAATAGTATAAATCAATCAGGGGGTATAAATGCAGAAAAAAATGGAGCGTTGACTCAACCAATGTCAAATTTAATACTCTTCTCGTCAGCAGGAGAGCTTTTACAACATAAGCATTTTCCCCTGATCCTGCTAAATTTGCTAAACAGTTGCTTTTACCACACCACACAAAGTGTGTATCATTGCTTCACCACACTCCTGGTTGCTGCTGGACTGGTGCCATCATTGTCACGCTGCATCTTCTGCTTATGTCAAGAATAAAGTGGCACGCTGCGAATAAATAAATCACCGTTTTCTCCCATCATTGCTTTTCTGTAAGGTTGCAGCCACTTAGCGTCCCAGCAGGCTCTCTCACTGCCTGACTTTTTTTTTCACCCTCAAATCTCTACAGCATAATTTGTCAGAGGAGCCAGACCTGACTTTGGCTTATCGACAACACCACCTGCACTGCAATCATGTAAAGGAGAGGGGTCACCAGAGTCAGGCCAGGGAAGGCTCCACGTAGCTAAAACGGACAAAGTGAGCAGCAGCTTAAGGCATTTTTTTCTTCAGAGTGAAAGATTGTAGCAGGGACTCTTCAGGTACTTTTGGTGGTTATTTTTAGAAGACAGATACTTTGAGAGGAGCTCTATGTATGTATTCATGATGTATATTGAGGATGGATGATGTGATAGTGAGATGTGTCCCATCTATTTATAGTCTGACAAGTGTAGTGTACTCACTTGTGCTATGAATTCTGTATTAAATGGATTGCTTTCACTGTACTGCTTTCAGCAAGATCAATCCTATTTTTCACAGTTATGTAAACATGTAATTGTATGTTTTGTCGTACAGTATCATTTTCACAAAAAGTGAAAACAAACCACGTCGTCTGGGATGGATGGTGGAGATGGGAAAGATAACTTGTGAGTATTCACCAATGGACTGTTATGTAATTACAGAGTTGGTTGTGTCAGAATTAAAATTCAGTGTACTGACAATATAAAAATCTGGGTGTTGAACAATGGTTCTGGCAGATATAAGGCTTCCATGTTTGTTAGCTTTTCAGGAAGTGAAAAGTTGGACATTTTAGAGAAAAAAATACAACTTGAACACTACTTGTCCATTCACTACTACAAGTTGTAAACTCCATGTACTTGGGTATGATCAGATTAACATCAAACAGAAATATGGCAAAGAAAAGACTGGAATTAATTTGTTGTACTGAGGAATTAGTACTGTAGAAATGTATGTTAAACTGACTTCACCATGTGAGCTGTTGTTTACAGTATTTGAAGCTAATGGTGACTGAACAGCAGTCACATCAAGGGACAGTATAGGATAAAGTAGACATTCAAACATACATCAAAATAGTTTCCACTGTTGTTTGTGGGATGACTCCAGGCCCTAGTTTTCAGCTGATTAAATCTTTGTTGCCATCATATCTGTAGTCTTTACCTCAGTGTGTTGTGAATATCTAAAGAATTGTCAAATAATTAAATAGTCATTAGAGTATCAGATAATTTCTGTCAAGTGAATGGGATTGTTATGGCGAGCTGTCACTTTATACTGCCATGTAATTAACTACTGCTTTTTCCCCCAGTATTTGGAGTAGTGTAATAATTGTACATTCTCGTACTATTAAATATTTGCCCTTATCTTGGATGTCCATTCATAATGCAGTTTGTTTCTTTGCATATAAAATGAACTTGTGAATCATGGCTTTAAAGTTTTATAAAAAATAAACGAGCCAACGCTGCTCGCTGTATGAGCGTTCATAAGTGGCCAGAGCTGGGATACAGGTTGCATAAGATAAGGTCCACCAACTGTTCTATGGCACACCTACTGTTTGACACTGCATTGGACATTTAGTCACAGTAAGAGATAACCAGGAAACCGTACTGACATGAGTTCAACGTAGAAGCAGTGATCTGCCCTTGGAAGCATATTTTCCCTGATACATATCTGAGTGCTGGTGACTACAGATATCAAAAGACAGTTTGTTCTGAGAGGTGGTCAACCCTCAGTATATGGTGACTAGGTATTTTACTTTAAAAGGAAATGACCTTGTGTTTGCATTGGTTTTACAACATTTTTGATTTTACAAAAATAGTGTTGATGAGTAAAGGTATCCTCTTCATTTCCCTCATGTGTATTCTGCTCAGCAGTCTGGGTTTTAACTCATGACCTCTTCAACATTTAGGCCACTGCTACCCCCAGTCTTGTCCTGTCTACCACATTTAACATTTTAATACTGTCTTTTCCCCTTGCAAGTCTGGCTTTGATGTTTTTGAAGAGCCAGTTTAAATGTATTTCAGTAAGAGTTTGCCCTGAGTGCAATAGGATCCTAATGAAATGAAGGTTAAAATGTAGTAATTTACCTGTTCATAGAGCCCTTGGAAATTTAATGTTTAATTCATCCTAATCCACTGGCTGTCATATCAGAAGATTACAGGTTTGATCTATTCATATTTCATCCATATTCAAAGAAAAATCCATTTTGCAGTGAGAGGCGTAAATGTTTGAGTTTGCGTCGGCCCCTGTTTCCCAGAGAGCTGGGATTAAAGAAACGCTAACAGAATAAAGGGATTCGGGATGCACATTGCAGCAGGCAGATCGCTTCAGTTGCTAAAGAAGGAGAATATTTTCCTCTTTTTTGTGGACCAGACAGAATAAGCTTCCTCAAAGACGGCGCTACTGGTGACTGCTGCTAACTCCACTTTAAATAATCTCCAATGATATCGCCCTGGAAGCCACAGCGGAAGATTTAGCATTTAGCCGCCCCCTTCACCCTGCTACTGTTCTCAGGCTTGTGATTGGCTGAGCTGTGCAGCACACTTCTCCGGTCTTTTGGCTAAAGGGCACGCAGACAAAGAGGCAGAGCCGATTATCTGTGTCTCATCCAGAGGCAGCACACAGCAGACTTCTATTGTAAAGCTTCAATGTGATGTTGGGACCTTTTCACAGGAGCCACAAAGGACTTGAGATTGAGATTTCACTGATAGTACTGCCATTGTTACTGATATTAAGATATTGCAGGGAGTGTGAAATATCTGTGCAATCAACCTGCAAAACAAAGCAACTGTTTTGCAGTTACATTTTACTGGGCTTGATAAGGAGCATCTGATAAGGGAAAAACAGACTTGATGTACATTAACTGATAGAAACTATTTTTTCCTCTTCACTTTGAACTATTGCCTCATCTGACTTTTGTTTCCAAGTGTGAATGTGGAATCAGGTGCAAGAATCAGCCTCTCAAGACCATAGAAAGCTGCACCCGAGACCACACAATGTGAGAGCGCTGGACTGCACATTCAGTACTTGTTTGAGGTTAACAGAGAAGTCCTGCCTTCAAGTTTAAGTAGCTGGATAAACGATTCAGCTACTTTAACATGTTCTACACCCAATTAATTATGTTTTCAGTAGCGCTTACAAACAGAAAATGTAGCCTTTAATTCCAAGTTTGGCCAATCAGACTGCTGTGATGAAACTACATGGCGTTAAATGGGGATTTCAGAAGGGCACTGGTACTTTTATTTTATTTTAATTTTTTTTGTGCATTACCTTTTGGGTCAGCATGGTTCAAATGTACAAATGACCTATTTTCTTAATTGTAATTACTATGTGTCACAGTGTGCACGCCTCTGTCCCATCTCATTTTCATTTCATTTTTACAAAAAGTTGAGAAGGCACTTTAAGAGAGGAATTTTAAAAACCAATGTAGTAAAACAATATGCCTTAATGAAATATATAATAAATTAATCAATGAAAACATTTTTATTTTAATGCTTGTGAAGGGCCGCCTGTGTAAGTCCAGACTTAAATGAAACCATTTGTACATTTTCTATTCATAGCAGGTCACTGTCACCGATGTGTCGCAGCTTTGAAATTGGTACTCTTTCATTGTTACAAAAAATGAAATACAATTACAATAACAGTGCCTAGAGTGACTGAGATAACACAGTGTAGCGACAGTGTCGTGGCAAAGGGCCACGCTCTCCTTTCGTCACATAAAACGGAAATTATTTCAGCTGGTTTGATCTTCCCCTATTTACATAATATCAGTGTAGTTCAGCAGCACGGGTGGGCACTCACCATTGATAGTGCATTGTGTATTATTCTAATAATTAAAGGCAAAAGCCGACCGGTGAGCGCGCTTCATTTGGCATGATTGAATGATTGACACTTACTAAGCTAATATGGTTTGGGTGAGCACATAGACACAGGGAAGAGAGTAATGATGTCAGGGCCACGTCGCAGACTCTGCCCATGATAGAGTGACTCATTTCCTATTAGCGAGGCCTGATTCCACATGGCTTCCTTCTTGCATAACACCTCAGCCCACGTCTGTGCCGCCACGCCACTCCAACTGACATCTCTTAACTAAACACACCAAATGGAATAGACTTAAACCCTCACTCCTCATCAGCATTCACCAGGAAACACGGGCGTCACCGTGCCCTGCTTTTCATGTAGAACAACAAAGACACCATTTGTACGCATCTAAAATGGTTGCTTAGGAAGAAATAGGATTGCACATCAGAGCAAATCGTGCTCTGGGAGATGGAACGGTGATTTGGTTAAGGAAGGATCTGTACTAGTTATCTTAGTTAGTTTGCTCCATGTAATGCAGTCTGCCTAGGAATTTAAGGTCATTAAACTTTTGAACTGTCACTACTATAGTGTCTCTGTAGGCAAAATGTGCCCAATCTTGTTTCATACAAGTGTGAAATTAGGGTGGCACTGTATAATATTCTCAATGGTGAATTAGTAAGAAAATTAAGTGCTGCACGACTGTTCTGAGGTTTTTGTGCTTTACTTGAGTTTTTCTATTTTATTCTGTTTCGTACTGCATTACATTTTAGAGAGAAATAATTTGAAATCACACTCTTCTACTATGCCACTGTTTTGCACTTATATATATATTTTTTTTTTCATTTATGTTATTATTGCAGGTTATATTTCATTGTTGTTTTTTTAATAATAAAACATGTTCCATTTATTTATTAGTAATTTTATTAAGAGTTAGACACTCAAGTATGTTGTTAATCTGATTGATCAGGGATGTGTAGGTGTGGTTTGATCAGATATGACTGACAGTGACCAAATTAAATGCTGCTAATTACTGACTGGTGGATAAAAGTGTGTGACCTTTTTCTGAATGAGTCCGATTCAAACCAGTGAGAGGAGCACACAGAAAAACACAAATACAGACATGTCTCATGTAAGATAATCAAAACTGTTCTACCTTTGGCAGAAAATAGTGTGTTCATGTAGAAATTCATTATATCTGGTGTATGTTTTCAGGGCCTTTAAGTATAACCTAAAAAGCTATATACATATGAAAATATAGGGTTCAAAACTTAAGGCATTAAAGCATCAGCAGCCATATGAGAAACGAAATGTCAAACTAGCTTACACATAATCTGAATTGGACAGCTGGTAAGACAACAAAAGTACAGAACTTCTACAATCCAGTGAAGAATGAAATTCACAACCCAATAACAGGCATTCTGAGGGATTCAGAGACCCATCTGCCTCTGATCAGGGCCCATAGTGAGATGACACTTGGGTAGCACTGGTATGGGGTCTGGTGTGAATTGCTTCCTACGCAGGATGGATGAGAAAGAGTGTTCTGTAATATCAGTGGGTCCTGCGAGCGTGAGGGATCAGTTTTGCTCAAGATGACAGGTAAATGCCCATAAAGGCAAAACTACGGTGTCAGTGTAAGCAGGGCTTTCCCTCCACTCCGCTGCCTGGAGTGTACAGCAGCAGGACAACCCCAGATCAGCATTGTGGCATGTTCTCAGTGGACTTGCCCTGCTTCTACCTCTGAAAATAGCACAATAAGGAGGCCTGCTTTAAATAGTCTTGTTTCACATGCTGCTTATACCTCAGCTCTATATGCTAGGAGGCACAGGAAGCAGCTCCAGTGTTCAAAGCGCAGCGAAGGTTCAGATGATGGACAGTGCTGACAGGGGTAATGATGTGTAAATTACAAGCGGGTCGACATTGCAATGTTCTCCCCGGTGGTGAAAGAGCAAACTCATTTCATAAACACAATGATCGCTAAAATATTCATAACAAACAAGAAAATGGGGTCAGACTCCCTCTTCCCACCAGGCCATCACATTTCCTTTGTGTGTGTTAATTAAGTCAACAAATGACTTATAGTGTCACTATACCGCCTATAGGTTCAGTCTTTTACATGTGCTCAGACAAATTAGAGGTTTTGTACAACAAAGACAGGAATTATAATAGAATGCAGTGAAGACAGTTTGTATTGAGGCAGATGGTGCGCAAGGAGTCATGATAAATTGCTCTAATAAAATACAAACAAAAGCCAACGAGAGAGATCAGACGAGGGAAGAAGACTTACAGCTCGGAGAGTTGGAGGTGCTGGAAGAGCTGCCATGACAGAGTGGTGAGAGGATTCTTTGACAAGTTTCTGTGGAGGGAAAAAAAAAACAAAGATAAAGCTAAATTAAAATATCTAAGAGGAATTATTTTATGTCTCTTGCTTGATGTCATGTCTGTTCAATTTTGTACCTTTTTGTCATTTCTAGTTTTGATGTACACTGGCTACATAAAATCGTTTTTTCAGGTCATTTTGATATTTTGTTCCTCCTCCTCCTTCTGAGGTGAAATACATTTTTTTGGTCTCTGGGATTTTTTCTGCCTCAACCCCACATCACTGTGTATTTCTATATACAGTACTATGATGTTTTTAAACATGTAAATCAAACTAAATTCCACTAAAATAAAGTACCGAACTAGATATACAGGCCTGCACTAATCGCTGAAAATAAGGTAAAGTATTATTGACAAGGAAAGGGAAACAGGCCTGGCTGTGTGGAGCTTCAGGGCTCAGCCAACTCAATAAAAGAAAGTTGACCGCTTTCAAGTCAAATAATTCAATTGACTTAAGGAACCCCTGCAGCTCAGGAAGCCGCTAAATTCAATAGCAAATGACCAACAACTTCCAAGTGATTTGACCAGAACCTTTAATCAGTTTAAATATGAACAACAGGCATCTGTCTATACAGTTATTAAGTAATACAACATCTCTGTGAGACAATTAACACAACAGTTTGACATAAAGTACACTATCAAATCCTATTATCAGTCCATTTGCCATCAATGTACAACATTACATCATGAGAGAAAAATGAAAGAGCAGCCTTCTATCTGATCTGATTTATATATTATATAAACTATATTTTTTTATATTTTGCTCTAATGCTTATATTTTATATTTTATTGCCCTCATGTGTATATTTTGCTCTTTTGTTTTGCTACATCTTGCTCTTGATGGCTTAAACTGGGACCTGAGTACTAATTTCGTGCCATAACATGTAAATGTACTGGTATGACAATCCTTGATGTTTTCTTTGATGTGATCAGTTGCTTAACAACTCGCACACTTTTCATATTATTGTGACTTTGAACACAACACCGCAGCTTACAGCATGCATCCAGTTGCACTAAGTAAAATGACAGAGGATATAGCATGTACATACAGTGCGATAAGACAGAATTTTAATGTAGACATGGGGTTGGTAGAAATACCAATAAAATACAGCCATAAAAACCGCATATATATTAGAATACAGAAAATCGGCCCATTAAACATTACAGATAAACATTTTTACAATACAACAAGTGAGTGTATAAAAAAATTTTTATATTCTAAGGGTGTGGTAAAGGCAAAACCTACAAAAACATATGACAAAATCTAATCAGAAAAATATGTACAATATAATTTAAAATATTATTTATATATGTGAATACAGTCAGTACAGCGACTGACTGTATTCACAATGGCACACACACACACACACACACACACACACACACACACACACACAAGGTTAATTTGTATGGAAGACCTAATAGATACTCCTGTAACCAGAAGTGTCGCTATGGCAACAGCGAGCTAAGGCTGTTGCAGGACTTTCTTATTTCCTGTGATATCACACATGCACACAGAGACACACACACAATTGAAACCCACAGGTTTACATGACGTTACTCATACACACTGGTTAAATACTGTCACCTTGAAGTGTGTGCTGGTGTGAATGCGCTGCTCTGAATACAGGAGATGTGTGTGAGAATATGTAAAGATGCTGCATAAAATTTCACCTCCCAGAGAAAGCCTGTGGTCCCACAGGGCCTGTATTATACACTGAAAGAATAAATTACAGGAAGAGAGAAAGAGAAGGAAAAGGTGGGCAAGCAAACAGCGGCTCATTAGGTGATGCAGAGCGGGGCCGCTCAACATTTACGTCAAATCGCACACCCCAAAATAGACACACATTTAGACCTCAGATCTCCAAATAGACACTCATCAAATGACAGACCCTGAAATAGACCAAATATACATACATTCCAACGACTCCAAAGAGATGCACAGAGACGTCAAACATTCAAACAGATGCACATCAGGCCACAGACCTTCAGCTGAAGGTTTTGTTGTTGCTTTTATAGTCTATTATAAACAGTCAGTTTCTTAACAGCAGGTTAGACTTAAATTTTGCTGTAAAAACTGCACGTTACTGTAGTTCACCTTTTTGTGTTTTTATAAAAATGGAGGATGCACTATGTTCATTCATTTGCTGTGCTGTGCATGTTCTACAAACCATGTGTGTTATTCAATATGTGGAGTTTTATAAAATATACAACTAGATATTTATGACATTGTTTAATATGTGATAAACATTGTGATTCAGTAATGTTACTACTGTGATCTATACTGAACTAACAGTCGCTAGAAAACAAAGAATAATTAATATTACTCATGAATTCATATTAACTGAGCCACTGCCATGGATACATTTTGAATGTATCTACTTCAAACCTTAAAAAAATAAAAGCATTAATACACATAAACCTTTCAATTAAATGACAAACGTAAACATGAGAGGAGAGAGAAGAGGAGAGGAGAGGAGAGGGGGACTGTTTCCTGAGCAGAGAGTGAGACCTCCTTCACATCTCTGGCAGGAAGTGTTCTGTTTTCAAAGGTCATCCTTCGCATCTCGACAAGAAATGTCAGCTAAAATTGGATTGGGGGGAGAGGGGGAGGGTAAATGAATTAATAAATATATAAACAAATCAACAAATAAGCCATCAAAGCTGATGGAATTCCAAAAGACAGGAGGTGAGGAGGGCCAAGTGCTGGGGAGAGGGGGGCCAATGATTATTAAATTAAAAAATTAGCGGTGTAGAAAATTAATCTATTTATAAGCTAGGCAGCTCAGTTTCCAGGACTGGAAGGACATACTGTGTAACACCACCCAACAAAGACAGACACAGACACAGACACAGACACAGACACACACACACACACACACACACACACACACACACACACACACACACA
>JBBMJY010000001.1:5777259-5820003 GCA_037833715.1 Toxotes lorentzi | reverse complement strand
ACACACACACACACACACACACACACACACACACACACACACACACACACACACACACACACACACACACAGACCTCCATTACTTTGACTAAACTGTGACACAGACAGCATCAGCATCCACACAACAGTTTTCCAGTCTCAAATCATCTCTGCTCCTCAGACAGCACTCATTTGAATAAGGAATTATAATTATGTGATTCACATGAAATTTTCATCAGGTTGGGGTAAAAAAAATGCGCATTACAGCGACGGATGTATCTAGGTGTTAATATTGATGACAGCGTTGACTCCCCAGCCAGAGGGCGATGAAGTGAATGCTAAACTGAACCTGGGTATTTGTTCCTCTGCAGAGGAGATACAACTCCTCCCCCCTCCTTCTTTAATAATTCTGTTTGGCACAGATGCCATTGGGAGGGCTTGGCTACTCGAGAGGGTTGGCTAATTAGTGCAGCATCACTAGTAGCTACTGTCTGAGTGTGTGGGAGCTCTGCAGATTGACATTCAAGACCACGCAGAGCAGAACCAGACAGCCACTGAGCGGGATGTCGCAACCGATCAGCGGCATGGATGTCGTGAAATCTAGTCGTCATCTGTCACGCTGAGGAGAAGCTTCTAATACCACAAACTAATTGCCTCTTTTTTTCTGTTCCTTTTTACCCCATTTTGTTACTTATAAACAGATTTTCTTTTCCTTTAAATGTCTCAGAGCCCTTTATGTTATGAGTAATGTCGATGACTGTGAGCTGCAAAAACACACCTTTCAAAATAGAGCGTCTAACTTTAAAATATCAGAGGTGTCAATCTTAAAAGAAAGTTGTTTTTCTTCAGTCCTGAAAAGCTGACATTTTAGAGTAGGAAGGTTTTTCTTGTCCAGCAGCCATTTGCCGTTCATGAAATGATGTTGCATTAATAATATAAAGGTAAAGGTAGCTGGATCTAGGCCATGTTTTGTCTTAAACATGAAACGAGCTGTACAAATTGTGTGTGTGTACAAATAAGAAAACATTGCTTTTGTTTTCCCCAAGGAGAAATTACAGGATGAAGTAAAATACATAAAATCCCAACCTGTTAAATGAAAATACACAGTCATTCTGTTCCTTTCTATCACTGACTGATGCAACACAACAATGATTCAGCCTGCAGTCAAGTTCTCATTCAAGCTTTTATTCTTCCAAACACCCAGAAAAACATCCTCTTGGAAACACTCTCCAAGAAGACTGGGTGAATGTCAACATTCAAAGATGAAATGCTTTGCCAGGTATTATTCTGCAGGTTTTGTGTATATTATGTTGATCCAGAGCCTAAAACATCAAAGCCATAACCCCTTGTCACCAAAGGTATTCCCAAAATCCCCCCAGTCCCCCTCATTTGCCAAGGCTGAACTTATTACACCAAGACTGTCCTTCAGCTGGAAGGTGACTCCAAGGTGAGAAATACAGGTTTAAGCCACCAATAATGCCTACATGAGTCTATGCCACTCCAGCCTTCTGCATGTCTCTGCCTGATAATGCTCAGAACTTATTTCATGCTTTTCATCCCACCCAGTGTAACTAGGCATCTCATGGTCCACTGGTCGATTCCCTTTACAGCTGAAACTGCATGCATCCTGCCTGAATGCACACAGTGATGGAGCACTGACCGTATGTATGTTGATATGCATATTCAGCCAGACCAGCACTGCCTCTGTCACAGGCTGAAAATGCGTACTTCAAATATCTTAGGCCTCTTAAGCCCCAGTCGGACAGGATTTATTCCTCTAGGGGACCTGGGGTGATTTTAACATTACCATTACCTGCGCTGGTCAGTGATTTTAATCCCTTCTCAAGTGTGTGTGAGTAATTTTTCACCCACACCACAGTTATACTGACAGGTGTAATTACCTAATGTATTTTGGTATGAACATGCTGGCACTCCTGTATTTTAAATTCTGTCCAGAACCTTATTTTTTGGCCTATATTTATTTACGTTCTACATAAATTACATAAATTCTTTATTTACAAACTGCCACCATTAAAAGTAAGCTGAATTAGCTATTACGAGTTTCTGTCTGCAGTGACATCATGGATGTACAGAAAACTGGGACAGGTTTAATTTCATACTAAAGAAAACTTAAAAATATGATGATTTTCAGGTTCTTCAAGTTCTGAATCATCTTTGTTCATGATTTTTAAGTGAAATTCTTTTATTTACAATAGACATCAGAGATAATATTTGTAATGTATATGTTTCATCGCCCTCCTGTGGACACTTTTGGCACTCTGTGGAATGTTCAAGTCTATTACAAGTCATTTCCTGTAATTTCCCAGTAGTTAAAATGCCACGCGGAATGATTAGTTTAATTACAGAGGAGCACAGTCAATATTTTATTTCCCACCTCCCCTTGTAATGTTAATCACATCTGAATGGGGTTTTGGTTCAGTGGTTCTCAACCTGGGGGCCTCAACCCCCAAGGGGCTTGTGAAATAATTTCCAGAGATTGCCAGATGGTTGTGGAGAAAAAAATAAAATAACACATTTAAGACAGGGGAATAGCTTTTACATTATATTGTATACAGGCGATATAATTTACGTTAGAATCGATTTTATTGAGTGTGTTTCTGAGTCAAAGTGTGCATTCATATGAGTTTCTGACTGAATAAAAAAAAAAAAAAAACCTCTTTCATTTGGCGCTTTTGTGCCACAGTATTGTGCTTAACCAACCAGCTATAGCCAGTTTTGCTAGCTATTACATGGAAAGGCAATATATTCAGGGCTTAATTTGTAAATCAGGAGGTCTCTGAACACAGAGAGGGAGCTGTTGTGGTGGGTCAGGGGGAGAGAAAAAGTCAAGGAATGCATCAGAAATCCATGGTGCCTGCAGCGCCTTTGACAAAGCCTAGGTGCTGGCTGTTAAAATTAAACAAAACCAAACACAACTGTCATCACAAGCACCGCATTATTCATTATTTATTTACATTTATTATTCAGAGCATTCACAATAATCACTCAAAATCAGCAGGGGGGAGTGCATAGAAACAGCTGTTTATGGTGTGCAGCTCGCTCTCTCCCTCTCTGTCTTTCTCTCTCTGACTGTCATTCACTTCCTTGTCGTTTCCCTTCCGTCTGTGGATTAGTACAATGGAAGGAAAATGGAATTAGGACTGAAAGCTCTTTTGACAACCATGAAAAGCAAGCAGGCTGAGAAACCAACCTAAGTGACGCGCTCTGTCTGCCTTTCAATCTCCTTGGTTCCATTTCAGTACCATGGACAGTGCCACACGTTCACGCACATTTAGCCACACTCTCTTCACCATTTCACAGCGCAGACGCCCACTTGCTTAGGTGTGGGGCGTCGAGTAATCACATGTCAAAATATTAAGACACGAAAAATCACTGAAGTATATAGTGCATCTATCTGTATATGTGACAGAGGAGGTGCAGACAGTTTACGAGTGATCAGCGTGTTTGCATCGCACTGTTGTGAGTTATGTGTTGATGCTGTTAATAACTGATGTTCTAAAATGAGTGTGTACTATGTGAGGATCAGTTCACTTAGTCGACTCCCTGTTGCTGCACAGGCACTTTGAATCTTTTCAATTGAACATAACTGTTGTTTAACCACTGCAAAATAAATGGTGCCTTCCACTGAACCCTGGTCAGAGTGGGTTTAGGTTGGCAACTAAACTACTTAAGGTTAAGGTATGAAATAGACTGTTGTAAAAGTAAGTGTAAAAAATGTTAAAGAGAAGTTGAGAGAGAGCACACAAACCCAGATATCTGGTTTTGATGCCCACCCTCCACCTAGACCTTCACAACACTACTTTTTTGAGGAGCTACATGAACATCACGCACACTATTTTGAATTTACTTTTAAGATGGACATTGAATATGACATGTGTAAAATGCGTAATCATGCCATAAACATTACATGACTACCTTTAACGTAACATAGCAGCTAATTAGATGCAGTTCCCCTCAGTTCTATGGAGCCGTAAGTTCACTGTTTTTCCTCACTCATCGCTCTCAATCATGTTTCAAGCTTGTTACAGCATGCAGCTGTTTTAAGCCAAAAACTTCTCATAAACCCACTGAACACTACCCACACAGCACAATAGCAGGCAGAGAGTTTGCAGCTAGCTAGTAGTGAAGCATTTAGCAGCTAAAGAGCCACGTCTTTCACGCCTGGTGGAAACAAAACAAACAAAACAGAACAAACAGGAGAATGAATTTGTCCATTCGTTTGCCAGGTGGCAAGAAACAAGACGCGTCAGTCATTTCAACAAATACCAAGTAACAACTTTAACAGCTCCAAATCGGTGCTAATGTTGCTCTTGTTGTTTTTGTTGTTTCAGTAAGAAAGCAAATGTTTGCTAACACAGAAAATTGTTTTGCTGCTTTAGAATATTTCTTTTTCCACATTAAGTTAATCTATTGGTCCCTAGATCTATGTTGCGATTCCTATTCTTATTATAATTTGCTCCCATTGTCTTTAACATTGTAGACTCCACAGTTGGCTACTTGTTTGTAATGATTATTTTATTAATTCATTTTTTTGTACATTTTATATGTTTTTTTAACTCTTCGATCCAGTGAGGCTTACAAAAAGTCAACAATTTAAAACGTATTAATTTAATGCTTTAATTGTTGAACTTCTCAGATGTCAGACAAGCTAAGTGTGGCATTTTTAAACATCAGTATACATCAGTGACTTTTTCAAATGAACTGTACTACCTGTGGTATAATTAGCATACATAGTGGCTTCAAAGTCAGTGTGACAGGTAAATTTTGGCCCCGTCACCTCCTTAGGTTTCTCCAAGTCATTTTTGACTTTGACTTAGCAGAGGATTAGCTTCTCACTCATGCTAAACAATGTTCTTTTATGTTTTAAAGCCAGATGATTTGGGCTCAACCTAACCTGAGGACACTTAACTGTAAAATACCATACAGAAGCTGGAGGAGACTCAGTGACAGTCTCATTTGTTTACAGTAATTACCCAAATGTCTCAAAATCAATGAGGTAATGATTTATTAATAATAATAAATAATAATAAAAAATACAATAATTTGTCAAACACAAATGAAGTTTGTGTTTTTCACGTTTTCCCTCTGTAGTTATATATTAACTAAGAGCAACAGAGGACAGCAGCAGCCACAATGCAAATCCTTTAGAGGAGAGCCAAGTAACTATCACCTAACATAGTTACTTGGCTGTCCTCTTTAGGTTTGCTTTGCCTCTGGTGAAGCTCATAAACTTTCGAAGCAGAGGTATCAAAAATATACTCTTGGTATGGAAATGTCTCTTCTGTTTTAAACATTGTGTCCCATCAAAACGTCAAGCAACAATCCAGCAAGAAGACAAACTGTAAATCATTTATGAAAAAGAATCAGATACGCCATGGGATGTACTGATGGATGTGCCTCAGTGAGACAGCGCTTGTATCGTATTATTGGTAAAGGCATTAGAATGAATGTGCTCAAAATCTCCCTCCTTAGGCAGTTCAATCACTGGAAATACAAAGCGGGGGAGGGAGTTCCTTAAATTGTGTTGGAGGTACCGTATGGAATTCATTTAATCAAAACAGCCAGGCAGAAACTTCAAACAGCCGCCACTTCATTATAATCGAGAATATTATTCGCCCTAAATCTGCATCAAGCATAGGTAAGGTTGGCTCTGGGGAAGAAGGATAAAAATAGTCGATTCTTTAATCTCAAAAAAAAATCCTCTGGTTGTGGTATATGTGTGCATGTGTTGTGCTAATCTCACAGCAGAATTCCTCTCATCTGCTTTTAACCCTGTTTATTCCTCCTCCACATCCACCCAGGTTAAATAACATGAAAGTGGAACTACTATCAAAGTACTCTTAAGCAAGGTACATAACCCTCAGCTGTTTTAATGAGTCCAACTGTTTGTCAAAAGTATAATAGCAGCTACTGTACAGCATAGCAGTCTGTACTATGGTTGTACTGTGCAGCTTCCTCAGTAGATGTGAGCAACATAGTGTGAAGTAAAGTGGTGCATAAAACACGTGGAGCTCAGTGGAACATTCTTGGAAACAGTTTCTAACAAAATTAAAGACGCATTCAACCAGAAAGCGAAGCAAATATTCACTTCACAACGTTTGCCACTCTCTCGCCCTTTTATTCCTGTCTCTGTACATTTATGACACATCTTTGCCTCAGTTTGTTCAGTAGCAAGTCAGTGAGGCTGTACTTTTAGCATTGTGGTGCTTTCAGCTAAATGCTAACATGTTCATAATAATACTATTAACATACTAACAATGGTGTTATGGTAGTCATCTTTGTTTTACGTGTTGGCGTGCTATTATTTGCTGCTAGACACAATGTAGAGCTGAGCCTGATGAATATGTCATTACTCATTGTTGGATTGGACAAATGTAAATTTTGACCTGACAATCGAGGTAGAAAAAAAAATTATCAAAATTCTGATCTACTTTCTGGATGAAGAGATATTTAATTGGTAAAAGCAATACATTTCAGGAAAAATGAAAGTTTCCTAAAGTATTGCTTTAAGTAAACATTATGAGCTGTTATCAGCTTTAGAATTCCATCTCTGGGCATCACGGATATCTGTCTAAAATTTTATGGCAATCTATCCAACAGCAAGTTAAAAAGTGTCAGCCTCTTGGTGGCAGTAAATGAAACGTCTGGGGATCACCAGTGTCATAGGCTTCATACTCTGGGGACAGTTATTGTCTGTACATCATTGATGCTAATCAGTTCACTAGTTTTTCATTCTGAAAGAGTCAGAGATTGATCGAAAAGACTGACTGACTGCCGTGTCTAGAGCCACACCACCTAGCACAGCTCTAAATGTACCCAGCCATCTGTATGTATATCAGCTCCTTCATTCAAATATGATAAACTACTCATTCATTTGAGGAATATTTACTACCTGAATCATTCAGTATTTAAGAATAGATGACTTTATCTTCAGCCCTGTAACTATTCTGTAAACAAAAGGTCTTTTGGCAATTCAAAACATCAATAACAGCCCATAATATGTGCTACTTTCATTCCAGCAAAAGCTGTGAATGATGAGGAATGATTTATTTTAATAAAGGCTTAATCGTACCTTTCCCAGTATCTTTTTATGAATTCTGTTATCAGTATAATAACACCAACAAATTAGTCTCTGCATAGAAGCATTGTTTGGCAGATTTTAATCTCTAAAAAGAATTTATGTGCTATTTCTGCATTAGTTGACAGGAAAGGTAGAAGGATGAATGATAAAGGGGATGACGTCAAAAGGGCTGTGAGCCAACACCTTACACCCCAGCTCGCTGAGCCATTAAGTCAGGTTAGCACTATTATGGTAAAGAGACATTAGTAACCGGAATATATCCCAGCAATATAATTTGAGACAATATTGTGCACAGTCATCCATCTACGCTGCTGATTGCAAGGGAGAGATGTGAGTCAACGTTCCAAGACACAAGAGAACGAAGCCTTTAAGCCATGATTCTGATTATTTTTCCAGATAGGGATGGAGATGTTAATATAGACTTAGTAATGTAATGGAAATTGTCACCAATCTAATGAGACAAGCAGAGACAGAACCACCACTGGGCTGACAGTATTGCCACAGGCAGACACAAACCTTTTAGCCATAATTCTGATTGCGTTTGTTAATTATGGAGATGAAATACGCACTGAGCCTCAGACGAAATGCATTGCAAAAGCAACTTTTGCAGGAGACAAACAGTGGGGAGAGAAGGAGTAGTGCAGTTTTCTGATGGCGGACCATGGTTCATAGTTCCTGTGGAGAAAAGTTTGCTGCTTGTTCAGCTGCAGGTACACACTGCCTGCCTGTTCTGGCCTGCTGCTTTATGAAATGCCTCTTGCTGAAATCGATAAAATGTTAGAGTTGATTAAAACACCAATAAAGACACCCGGGAGTATTTTTTCCTCAGACGACTGCGAGAAACATTTTTAGCCTCTCTACCAGCCTTGTTGCTCAGAGTGCTTTTCCAGCAAGCAAGCAACTCAACAGAGCATGATTATAGTAAATACATTCCATATTTGTATTTGTCTGTTACATTATAAAACGTCAGTACCCGTAATGGAAAAGTACTCTTCTACGTATTCACACAGAGGTAATAATGAATTTCAAGATTTTCATCCAAATCCACTACAGCCTGGAGCAGGCAGCCAGACCAGAGAGCAACACTGGGGTTCTGCTGTGCCAGTTTGTTCTGCCACTGTCCCAAGGACTGGATTAAACATTGTTTCAGTCAATTAAAACATTTCTACTGAGCCACAGGCCAAGGCCCAGTTTCTGTCTTCGCCACAATGAATGTTTCTCCCCACCAGTAACAGAGACAACAGCCTTGGGAGCTGCAGGAAAATGAACGCAACTCTTTAGAACACTGAAGGCTTGTGCAATCAAAGCTCTTATCATCTAGATGTGGCAGGGGAATCCACAAATGTGCAACTGTCAGAAGATGCAGGGTGAACTATAGTAGAAATCCCAGTTTTTACTGCAGACTTTTTGAAGTTCTAATACACTTTCCCAAGAGGAATGGTTTAGAAAAATCCAATTTTGTTCACCTTTACCTTCAGGGGTTACCCGGAGTGGCCTGGAAGTGGATTTAGTGTTTGTATAACATTAAAAACACGGATTGCGGTTTGTAAACACAAACATCAAACATAAGATTACAATGAACGTAAAATTGCTGTAAAAAATTACCCCTGTTATAGTATGTCACTCATAGCTGCATTAATGTGTAAGCTGCATTTAACTGTAGTCATTTTAATTATACTTTATATTTTAATCTACAATAATGCATCATATGTTACATGTTGATCATATGATGTGTATGTAAAATCTTAGTGGAGATGAAGTATGAATGGAAGAAAATGGAAATACTCCTGCAAAGTAAGAAGCAAGTGTACTCAGTTACTCTCCACCACTGCTGTATACCATCCAGGAGAACAAATTGTGTTTTTCTTCTACAGTAGCGAGCATAGTCCACATCTCCACAAATTACAGCCAGACACCAATATTCAGCAGTAGGTTTCACATTATCCACTTTCCCGGAGCCTGTCACGTTGAAACATGTGTCATCTTTTGTAAATTGGACATCAAAGCCCGAGAAAACTGTTGTTCATTTTATGATTTGTTTACATCATCAGTACACTAACAGCAACTTTATCTCCAGTTATATGAATGCACTATAAGAAGATGAAATGCATGCATCAAGCACTGAGGCCTGTATTTGGTTGCCTTTATCAGGAATGTTATGCCAATGCCACAGAAGTGTAACTCATTGCCAACATAACATTCAGCCAGCACTTTGTAGTAATGGAGAAGCTTTCATTAATTTCAAAGGAAACCTCCCTTCTATGGCTGTAGAGTATCTTAGCCTCTCCATGTGCAGCTCAAGATACTGTGTGTGCATTGGTAACTGTGGAAACCAGGAGACCGACTGCAGCAAAGACTGAAACTTGTCTTAAATTTGTCTGAGCAGTTTTACGTGGCAGAACACTGATTTCTTCCTGAGAGAAACAGACAAACGTAACATTAATAAGAGGTTACCATTACTTAATGGGTTAGGTCAACAAGCACACTGCACTTTTCTTTTTTTCTCCCCCAAAAGGCAGCTGTTTTTGTTGTAGGCTCGCATGGTTTTCTGTATGAGACTGTTCCTGTCAGAAAGCTTATATGGGTCTTGTCAAAGCTCCTGCTCACTGCACACTTCCTATATGGCCCAAACAGCTTGTTAACTGCATATAACATGCAAGACCAAGACAGCTAGGAAAACAGTGACCCAAGGTGTCAAGTGAGTATGCTTCAGCGCCTTCAAGTATTTCAAGAATCTGATGCATGAAATGAGGACGGTCTCCACTCCTTCCTGTTTCATTAAAAGAGAGAAAGAAAAAAAAGAATTCTGAAGAGCGGGTTTCTCCTTGACAGCTCAAAAACACTGGCCTCAAGGACACTCAACTTTCCAATACCCCACTTACTAACGCAACAATGATGCAAATTTATGGAAATGCAAGTAAGGGTGTAGGGAATGAAGATTTAATATAGGCATCTTCACATAATGTGTTGTTATCTTAAAGTGATGGGCTACCACCCACACCTTGACAGCTACTGCATACACATAACATGGAGATGTACGAGGAGAGCTCAGTTTCACAGGCTCAGCACTGAGGTTAAAGGTCATCCATACATGAAAGAAATGACTGGTAAGAGTGAAAACAGAGTTAAGACCTCAATCAGTTTTATAAAAATGTGTAATACCAGAGAAATGTGTGATTTCTGTGAAAACAGCTGTATACATTTACAGCACCTACAAAACAGAGCTGAAAGCTGAGCTAACTTACAGTAGCTACTCTTCTATCTAGTTAATGTACTATATACTGGATTTGTTTTGACGCCCAGGATGCAGCAGCAACACTGGTTTCATAGTCTCTGGACTCTGGAACTTGCTGTTTCAGTTACTGCTGTCTCTGTCTCAGAGAGATAGTCAAGTAGACAGCTAAAGGAACAGAGCTACATCAAGTTAAGTTATTATATGAGACTGGGGCACTCCAACCAGTATAGACCTATAATAAATATTTGATTAATCCATAATTCTCATTTTGTTCAACACAACTTATCTTACACCTGCACTAACCAGTATTAGACTCATCTAAAGATATTACACATACCTGGTTGTGAGACGTCCTATCACTACCCACACTGAGGAAACTGCAGTGGCTTCAACCATTTACCAGACATATATTTATAGGCCTGTGTATTAAGACAAGCAATGAGGCAATAAGAAAACACGTACCAGATTTTCATTCAAGAGTTTTCTTTCAACTGTGCAAAACAGGAGTTTAACGTATATTATGTTCTCATTCTCAGAACAAAAGAGAACAGTGCAAAACACACACAGAACACACACATCCAGACAGTGAGCAGGTCCTCAGGTGTGTGTGTGTGATTAGGGCTGTCAGCAGCTCATCTCTAATCTCAGCTCCTTTAGCTGTAATTCTGCTTTAAACACAGTCTGCTGTGTATTGGTTTGTTTCAGCTAACACTGTTGCTCACTTGTTGTGACACTGAGCTCAAACCGTTTTGTCTACATGTAGAAAGTAAAGGTATATATGAAGACAAGAAAACACACAAACCTGAATTTGATCAATTGAGGCACGTTGTTTGTCACAAAGTCCTCAGTGACTAATGGAGACAACTGGGTGGCAGACAGTGCAGTCGGCCTTGTACACATTCTCGCTCACGCATCCCAGCCACTGATAATCATTTTCCCATTCCCTTCTGTATTTCTGTAATCTCTTCTTTTTTTTTTTTTTTTATTATCTGGTAGATTACTCTATATTCTTAAATCTTGCAATAGGTAGCAGTAGTGACACAGCCAGTTAAAATAGACCACTCTAACATTAAAACACCTGGTTGAAAATGAGCCACTGTAAATTATTTCTCATGAGGCAGCACTTCTGGAATTCTCTTTAAAAGAAATAATTAAATTAATCCAACAGGAGGCATTTTGTAAAATTCACCAAGGAACTGCATCAAAATGAATAATATTCCAGAGGCAGTCAATTGGAAGTAATTACTTGACCAACTCCCACAATAATGCTGAGAATTGCTCATAAAAGCATAATAAGAGCAGATTAAAGTGGTGGAAATAACTCTGCATTCTAGTCAAGTCACAGCCTGCCTGATGCCAAAAGAAATTCAAATAAGAGCAGAATGCAGTGAAAACAATAATGCTGATTATTGAAAAGATGGCAGGTAATAGTAACATTCAGTGGCTTCTCGCTGCAGCGAGTCAATTTATCAACCAAAACATAAAAAAGTTAATGGTCAGTGAGGTTTAGTGAACAACAGCTGTTTGTCAGCTCCACCCAAGTTGTCATGTCTAACATCTGCAGCCTCTCTGCAGACGGAGCGAAGCACAGAGGCTGTGAGATGAATGACAATGATAAATTCAGGTGGAGGGACCTCATGTTTCAGAAACATAACTCTAGCAGGTGACATCCAAATCATTCCCGCATTTTCTGGCAGAGATGAGCATGGCGACATTCAGAACATGAAAAACAGCTCTGCTGCCCAGCCGGAGAGATTCCTCCTAGCTCGGTTACAGCTGGCTCCACTCAGTAGGCTGCAGGTTTGGCCGCCTCCCTCCATTAGCCTGGAGGATCCATTTATCCTTTCATCACAGTGCACTCCTGCAACAATAACACCGTCACCTTGCCATGCATCACACATCAGGGTGGCTTTGGCCAAGTGGCGTCTTGAAGAAGAAGAGAAGTAGAGCTAATCACATCGACTCAGGTGCGCAAGGGTTTAAACTCCTCCTGAGCACGACGGGAGCAAACAGGGGTGAAAGACGGAGGGATGTGAGATGAAAAGAGTAGACAACGATCACATCATCTCTGAGGAAATTTAGCATTTAGTGCAGCAGCTCAACCTTTTTATCTCACACCTAAAACTGTCATCTTCTCACACTGACTAAGAATAGCAGACTATCACACCAGGTTCTTGTTTAAATTATTTTTACATTAATCTTTTGAACTCTTTTACATTTAGTAATGACTGAAGTTGATTAAAGCCAGAGAAAGCTGTCTTAATAATGTTATTGCACAGGCAACAAGTACAATATGATACTTCATGACTTTGGTAAGACATTTTTTATTTTTCTACACTTTTATGTCATCAAAGATGAGACATGAACATGCAAACTGTACTGTGAAACAGCAATTTACTATGTACATACTATACTATAGTGTTCTTCACTATCCATAGCACAAAAATGGAAAGTTGTCCATCCAACTCCACTTTCTCTTCTAAAATTATGTAATCATTACTTGATTAAGTCTTAGGTGAAGCTTTGGAACAGTGTTTCTTATACTATGTATGAATAAATAAATAAATAACCTTTAAGTTTATTTTTTAGAATATGAGAAAATTGTCCAGTTTAAATGAAGGGAAGTTTCTTACTTTCAGTTGCTTTTCCATTGTCATCTAACCGTGACAAACCACTGCAATGTCGAGAAATTATGAATAACATATAATAACTGATCTACGCTTCTTTACAATGCATTGGTGAGGCAAGGGTGAAGGCCTACTTTTTATTTGAATTTTATTTTACAATGTAAATAGAATCTCATAGCTTTATTTATAATTTAGTAATTAATTTTATAATCGAATAGGTCTTGGAGAAAAATAATACGTGGTGCCTGAAATTGTGCAAAACCTTTATACTGTACTGTACATAAATGAATTTGGTACCAGATTGTAATGGAGGTGTTGTGTCAGTTAAACTTGTGTTGTAGATAAGAAAGCAAACACAAGTGCTGTGAAAGAATTTTATCTCATCAAGACAATATATTTCTGTTTGTTTCTCACCACATTTATTTCATTTTGAATCTCTTATTTTGGATTATATTACTTATTTCATTTATGTGAGTTATTACTCATAATAAATTACTCCCTAACCTCATTTACCCCTTTCTCTTAAATCTATTTGTCTGATTCAGTGGCTCACAATGGTCAACATGGTCCAAACACACAGTATAAATGAAAGGACACCGCCGCCTGCCTATGTTTACTCCAGACAATTACGTGTAATGTAATTTGAATGCACGGTCTCAGTAAATCAGTTACTCAACTGGAGCCAGCTGTGCTCCTTAAAGTTTAGCACGTGGTAAATGTTTAGCATGCTTCTTAATAAATATTCTCCACTGGGAGCAATCAACAATTTAACAGCAGCACATACAGAATAACCAGTTAACAGCTCAGTTTTTTTACAGCCAGTATAAGATGTTCTCAAACTGATTTTTATAGCAACATATTGAGCTACATATTCTAAACTTAATGCCATGAGAACATTTTAAATAGATTTTAATAGAGTCATCTCATTATAGTTGCCAGAGATCACAACACCAGAGACCGCTGAAGGTTTACCATAACTTAATAATCACAGAACAGGAAACAGAAACAGAAAAACTGCAGCTTAGACATCATACGGAGGAAGGCCCCATGTTGCAAAGTGCAGGCAGTCTGCCAGTCCTCTGAGCTGATCCAAAGCTAACTTGTAAACCCCGACCAGGGGCGTGTCTGGCGAAGGGGCTTCCAGGTTTCTACTTCACTGTCTTGCAGCTGAGAAGGTGTTGAGGTGGTTATACGGTATAACACCAGCCCAGACCTGCCTGGATGATTGCCACTACCGCACAGCAGCTCTCAGCATCTCCCAGCATCCCCTCTGCCGTAGCTGTCATACATAGCCACCTGGGGCTGCCATCTTGACTTGTTTTGACGAGGCTGGCTGAGCAGAAGGAGGAGCAGGGGCAGATGGTACTGTTAAACTGGCAGGGGTGACGTGGCTGGCATTGAGCCGGGCATCCCTGTGAGTCTCAGACAGCAGGAAGCCACCTTGACCCAGCCAGGGCTGCCAGATCGTAATTCCCATCAACCCACTGGAGACAAAGGGCCGCAGGCCATGCAGATCCAGGCTCAGTGAAGACAGCTCAGACAGTCCAGCCTCCCAGCAGCCCTTAGGTCATTGGCTAACACTCCCATCCCCTTAGAGGTAATATTGTGCGTCTTGGTTAAGTTCAGTTTCTGTGCCTTTAAATTAAACAACCTGATGACTAAGAGCATACTAATGGAATTTTTGATGAAGAGTATGCTGAGAGAAAGTGGGAGAGGGAGGGGCCATGTTGAGAAACCTTAACATAAGAAAAAGACATACATTTGGAAAACAAGACCAACAGTCTTCAGCAACACTAGCATCTATGGGAGGTTGTATTTAGGCACAGAAGTGCTTCAAGCTAATTGCTCAGTGGCAACATGCTCACAATGCTAACATGCTAATGTTTTACATGTTTAATGTTCAAGTACCAATTACTGTACAGGTTAAGTTTTCAGCTTGTTGTTGGTGCTAGATGAAGCGGCAGGAAAACGGCACACAATGAAGTGCGGCCATTGGTGAGCGGTTGCACTACTTGTCTCTAGTTTTCTGAACCAATACATTACAACACAAACCAAAAGAAATACTACATACTATTTCTAACTTGACAGCTGTCTAAACGTAGTGTCCGATGGCGATAGGTTATGCCTTCTCTGCGCCAGATTGAATCGTTTCTTCTGGTCGAGAAAAGTTGGCGCTTTTTTCAGGGTGCCGTGTTTTTTTGGACAATAAAATAAAAAAAAAATGGATTAATGTTTTGAGCATCTATAGGATTAGTGGAAAGAGCATGAAAGCAAGCGGCCTCAAGCTGTGCAGGAGGAAATGGTGTAGCTGGTGTATATTATCACACAGGGGCACCATTCAAACCAGAGGCCAGAGCAATCCTCTCTGTCTGAGTTAGCCAGTAAGCCGACTGTGAAGCCAAGAAAGGCTATGCCAATGTTTTACTCTCCGCTGACATGACTTAATTAAAGTGCCATAGACTTTCTTTAACTTCTTCAGATTTAATTGGATCATTAGCAGAACAGATTTAATTACAGCCAGAGCCGAATGGTCTGCATTAAATCTGCACCTGGAAAACTTGGTCGAATATCAATTGCTAAACAAAGACGGAGAGGTTTGTCAAGGGGAGGCGGTGCAATGGACTGGTCCTCACACCCAGACTGAGTCCAGAGTGAGTTCGTCAGTTGCCAAACAAGAAATCTAGTCAAAAAAGAAAGTTAAATATATGCACATTTCCATATCACCCAAAACTGTAGGTGGTCCAGTGAAAACCATATTTTCAGTGGACCACTACATGTAATAAAGCACTACAAGAGTCAGAGTTGGATACACAGGTGATGCACATCCAGGGATATGATACAAATTCTGAATGAAATTAAAATGAAAAAAAAAATCTCTCTCTGCACTCCTGTGCCTCCAGCATGTGTTTTTGTTAGCGGCGTTCAGAACCAAATCTTTAATATCACATCATCAAACTGATCAGATACTGACCTATCACTATAGTTTAGCCGTGGATCTCCCTTCAATGAGATAATCACTGCTGATAAAATTATAGGAATCGCCTTTGATTCCTAATTTTCAACTATTTTGTGTTTTGTGTTGCTGTAAAGCCGCTGCTTTCCGAGAAGCTCGCTACATTCAATCACACACCTACTTCAAGATATCTACATAAATTCTTTTGGAAAGATTTACTGTATACAAGTCTGAAATCTTGACTTTTCATCATGCCATCTTCAAAACACTCATATGTATCATAATCTGTCCTAAACACGTTTCAGTCAACAGAAGGCAAGTTAAGCTAACATTGGAAATTGTTGCTAATGTTACGTCCGGATCTAGCCCCAGCTCTTCCTGGTTACTGAAGCCATTTGCTGTTTTATTATAGGAACATATGCCCATACTGCAGTAGTTGAAATACCAAACATGACAATGACTTAAGAACTGACGTAAACATTGCTCAGTCAGCAGCATGTCAGTGAAAAATTAATCTGCCATGGGCACTAACTGAAAGGTTCCCTGCTGATTCACTGAAACTGTGTACTGCTGTTTGTGTAAAAGAGAGCACCATTTTCTGCAGCATTTCTGATTCCATTTGAAATAACATGTGAGAAAATAACTGATTTATGTTAGTCGAAATTTATCTATTAAAAAAGCAAGACTATCAAACACTAACTGCGGAGGAACAGAATTGTATTGAATCACGTCTAAATCTCGGTGTATCGTATCTTACAAATAAATTGTGGATTGTGAAAAAAAGAAAGATTTATAAAAAGATATCTCAAGTAAAGGAAGTGAAATTAAAAAGCTCTGATGTGGACAGTGATAATGACGGCAGAATGTGCTTGTGTGCTTGTGAGTTTGTGCAGCACGGTACACTAATGGTGACATTTATGAGAGAAGGCTCTACTGATTATCAAAGGATTCAGTGAGTCTTAAGCTGTGCTAACATCACTTCAGAGTCTTTTAGACATTTGGAGAGAGGCAGGGAGTTAGCACCTCTGAAAATTATCACTCACTCGAGCCGTCTCATCTCTGTGGCTGAGATATCAGGCTCAAATACATTTTTTTTCTATGAAATGTAACAGCTATTTTGAAGATCAATAGCTATTTAGGCTGTAAAGCCATTTAATGTGGAGTCTCAATAATCCATACACGCTCCGCTGGCTTTGAGGGCACACTTCATTTGATCGCATTTTGATTTTTATCATTATAATAACATACACACATGCTTTTCACCAATGTTAAACAAACTGCAAAAGCACCCTTTGAAATTATACACTGCTGTTCCATAGTACAAATTAGATGTGGACTTTTTTAAACCAGTCAGAAAAATGTGAACTTCTATGTAAACTTGCCCTGTTTTCTGTAAAATAACTGACTAATTGACAAATGTGGAGATATTACATTGATGGTATACTTGACGTCAGATAGTACTGTTCCAATATAATCACGACTGTGGTGTTATAATCACTGACAGCACCTACACAGTTTCCATTTATGTAGATAAGAAACTGTTGGCCGTTCACGTCATTCACTTTTCTGATACATGACAACCCTTAAAGATGTGGCAACAGCTCTGTAGCTGCTTACGCTAACGTTAAGGCCGGCTTCACAGACTGAAAGGATGATCTACATCGCAGCTCTGACTCCTTGAAGTCTTAATTCAGAGCCGTTACAGCAGATAAGCAATAGATGATGACATGATCTAAAAATTTTATTGAATTATGATTTTTTTTTCATGATTTAAAAATGTACTGGGAGATTGTTTACTCAGTAAACCTGTTATTCACACCTGGTACCTGCTATTACCACCTAGAATCCCTGAAATCCTTTCTGTAGAAAAAGAAGTGTAAACAGATCACGTATTGGACGGCAGAGATCTTACTGACCAGTAAACAGCCAAGAGTTTCTTTTTTGTTTTCCCTCCAACCCACAGAGCTGAATGTTAATTAACTACAGCTACGTAAATTTGTCGCAACAGTTGTTGTCAAGTGCATCAGCTTTTTCAGATATTGTTGATTATGTAGGTTCCAACCACAATTACCATTCTAACATTTTGAAATTACATTCATTTCAAATGGTGATTTTGACTTTAAACACATAATTGTTCAGACTTACTACAAATAAGATGATTGTGGCCAAAAATGTATTACTAGATTGCGATTGTTATTCATGACTGTATTTGAGAACAAAGAGAGTTTTTTCCATAATGTGTTATTAAAGCTGAGAGCTATGATTCTGTGAATCTTCTTAAGCAGAGAATTGTGGAGATAGAAACAAGGTCTAACTCCAGTGCTCAAAACAGCCATCTTATCAGTCTCTCTGGATACATAGAGGGGAAAAAACCCTATTTCCTTTTTCACATAATCAAAGCCTCCTCTATCTGTCTCTGTCAGAGGAAAATCATCTCACTGCCACACTCTCACGGCACAATACAGCATCAGGGTATGAGAGGCCGGAGGCTCCATCCAGAGGCCAGGCGGCAGAGCCACAGGGCTGGGGAGAAAAGGCCCGATCCTCTCCCCCTGTGACACAGTAAATACCAATCTGCTCAGCTGAAATCCTCTTCCTCTTGTCCAAACACATTTGAGGGTTCCTTGCCAGTGTTGTTTGATTGACAGCGCCTGTGTCAGAGGGCTCAGTGCAGTGTACACCGAATGTCAGGCCTCAGCCAGACAACTGTCCGTCAGTGCACAGGTTGCAGAGTGAGTGGCGAGTGATGTGGGAGGATGGAAGAGGGTGGAAGTGAGCGGAGGGGAGGGGGGCTGGGGCAAAGTGCTGCCTCAGGAGTCACAGAACCTCATCTGGCCTACGGGATTTGGCTGCCTCAGAGAAGCGCTGCCGCTGCTGCTGCTGCTGCAGTGCTCTCAAGCACTGACAGACACACAGCCAGCTAACACTGTGAGAGTGGAGCATGATGACACTGCATGTTCGACCCCTGCACCGCAACTTGAAAGCACTCCAGCATCTTGGCTAAGAGGACGAAGCGCCACAGACAAGCTCCAGCACACGGCCTAAAACCAATCCTTCACCAAGATGAAAGCAACTATTTTTAGCTGCTCTGTCAGCTCAGGTAAAGAAAATGTTGTCTTGCCTCGATCATTTTTTTTCCCGGTTTGGCTGTTCAACACTCAAGAGATCAAAAGCAATGTCAGGAAAGTGAAAGCAGCAAGGTGAGGATGCAGCGAACAGTCGGTGGGGGGTTTGAACTTGAGGCAGCAGGAGAAAGCTCGGCGTTACAGACGCTATCGATCCAGTCACGCCAGTTGACATGGAATCCCTTGAGACTGAATGTCCTGTACTGCAGATTAACTGAAGCCATTATTCCTGTGGCTCACCAAGACCCACAACCACCCACCACGTCTCAGGACCAACACAGCCGTCATAAGGCATTAGGATCTCTTAGAGTGCTGTGATTATGGATGTAAAGATCGCCCGCACAGCCTGGCTACTCTGTTTTTCTGAAAGGGCCTCGAGGTGAAGGCCTCCTTCTCCCGTTGTAGTGCTTTCATGCCTAATTTCTCTGTCTCTTCCTCCCTCTCCCCCTGTCATTATCTACTGTAGCCTATGTCTCCCAGTTTCTATTTCTGAATCTCTCTCTCTGTCCGTCCTCTTTCTCAGCCAATTTATGTCTTTTTTACACTCCGTTTTCAGGCTTGGTTTGAGCCAGTTTCTTCGCCTCTGCCTTCCATTTGACCACATATCTTTTTTTTTTTTCTCTCTCTAACTCAGTCCTGAGATCTTGTATCAAAGTCTGACTTAGTGTCAAATAACCATCTGTCAAATCAGAGGACAGTGCTTTATGAGTAATGTATTATTATACAATGTTCATGCAAAATATGGTGGGAGATTACATAGCCATGCACCACTCCCACATCAATTTGTCGGGACGTTGACTGAGTGAAGCAAGAAAAGTAATTAATTCCCTAAAGAAACACTGAGCAGCACACGCCGAAACACACACTGTCAGCCCACTTCCATCTAGCAGACATCCAGCTGAAATAGAGCAAAACGGCAACTCATTGCTGTTCTCTTTTTAACACAATTTGCCTTGTGTCACCAGGAAAACATTTTATCACTGGTTTTGTTAACCAGCTACTGAGAAAAATATCCTGGTCTCTTCAGCTTGATAGATTTTTTACTAAATTTAACAGCCACTCATTAACTTCATACTGGGCCCACAGTGTATGATCAACTTGAGTGAGCTATGAGAGTACTGAATTTACTGTACAGAGTATATTTGAGGAAAAATTCCTTCATCTAAATGACAATTTATCACTCAGTTTAGCATGCTGCAGTTTCTAGTGAGAAGACTAACGTCTAGTCAAACTATAAGTATGTTTTAAAAAAGGCTAAGTAATTTCCTAAAACACCTGGGTACTATAATTTTTCGCATATTTAGTTCTCTAGTAAGTATTTTAGGCAGCAGGATGGTGAATATGGACTTCACTCAATCAGAACATGTCCAGATAAAGGGACATGTCACCCAGTGGGGCAGTGTGGCTCACTGATGCCTTTTCAGTAGTAGACAACTAGCAAAATATAGAATATTATTATGCTTATCCTCTAAGGCCCTGATTTATTCCAAAACGGATTCGGACAGCAAAGACAGCAGTGAAGACAGAAGAAATTCATCATGCTGACCCTCATGGCTATGTAGACACAGAGCAGAATCTGAGCTTTATGGATTAGAGTGGGCATGTCTTTTAGTGAGTCAACAGGGCCCTTTGGCATGTCTGACAAGCCTTCCTGTTTGACAGAGCACTAGAGTCAGGCCTGCTTGACTATATGTTGTATTCTGAACTGTACTCCTTCAGCATCAGCCTGTCTAAGCTCTGTCCAATCTCTGCCTGACCACAGAGCTCATTCTATAGATAAATACAAGCAGTGTAGACCAAGAGCATGGACTGATGCATGTACTCCATTCACAACCAGCGAGTGTCCCAGCAGTCAAGCCATGGCTGATAGTCAGCCGGTGAGCAGCGGAGCGTTTCTCCCGGCAGTCCACACAGCCAGCAGATACCATGCTCCATGACACCACTATCAGAGGGTGGCAAGCCTCAGTGTTTGTGTTTACAGTGAGATTAGTTGCACGCGCATCCAAGCACCCGAGCATGAGGACGGAATGCAAATTTGAACTCACTATGAATTTATGAATGTGCTGATTCAATATGAACTGCTTGTTTGCTCTCCCAAACCTCCACGTCTGGGAAATAAGCTTTGCTATATGCCATGTTTAACAGGCGCACCTAATGTGTTACTCTCTGTTGGTGAGCTGCAGTTTTTTTTTTTTCCATTTCTGTCACAAAAAAAAGTTTCTACATTGGACACTATCCCCCTGCGAAAATGCCAACTGGAGAGCCAGGCAGTGTGCATTATCAAACACCAGTTTGGTTCACCTACAGCAGCTGGCACAGCAACAATGCAAACCATGGTCTGTTTCCCATCCTGAGGAGTGAATTCATGTGGTGCATTGTGGGTGGTGATGTTTTGAAAAATGGCGGGGGTGCTCTACTACAAAATCTAATGTTAGAGGGAGATCCTGAAGTACCCTTCACCTCCCCATCAGCTATCTCCCACAGTCACAGGGCTTCAGCCCTGGCAGAGCAGAGCAGCAGGCCATTCTGTGGGAGGGAATCAGGTCCACGCAACCTTTACCCACAGAGCAACGCCAACTTCCAATTTAACACACTCAGAAAGCGGGAACGCACCCACACAGTGGGCAGGAACCGTGAGAGTGTGATCCTAGCTGAAATACTGTCGATTCAAGGATGGATTCTATGAGGAGGTCCTCCTCCAGAGCAATACTACATTGAGAAGGGACAGGATGGGGAGAAATGAAACAGCCACTGTGCATTTCTTAAAGATCAAAAGTCATGCTGTTGTTGTTGTTGACAGATTGAAACAGCTCCAGTAATACTAGTTATTTTACTTGTTAAAAAAGCCTGCAAAGCTGTCATTTTCTTTTTTCTTCTTTTTTTTAACTAGTGAAGAAATCAGTTTTTTCTTAGAAACTATAAGCTCAGCATTAACAGCACCTTGCCTCATATTTATACTGTTGCATACACTCACCCTAAGAGCTCCTCGGTACAAGTGAGCATCCCTAATGAAGTAGGTTAAGAGAAAATCTGTCTCATTACTTCCTCCTCCTTCACCAGCTTGTCTGGGATTCAAAATGGCAACTCTCCAGACAATCCACTTTGCTAACAACTGGGCTTTTGCCATTCTGTATCATACAACAATGAAGGGTTATGGTATTATCAGACTATTCACTGATTTGACAGGATTTAACCATTTTTTCTTTTCTTTGAGACAAAGTAAAAGGAAACATTTGATTCACACTTCTGAATCAACTTTCTACATTAGTCAATCTAACATCATAGCTGCATATCATAGGAAGAAAGGTCACAAGTTTAGTCCCGTCAGAAGCCGATGAGTCAAGATAGCACTGTGTTTGGATGAGATGACCTCCAGCATAACACTGGAGCCTACCTGCTTTCTCTGGGTAAGAGCGACAGCTAACTGCCTTGAGTGTGAATGTTAGGTGCTTGATACAGACAGTATATCAGGGTTTAGCATTCATTTACACCTCGGAGATCACTGCTCTATTTTTATATGCCTGTGGAAGCGCCAGGTGGAACATTACAGAGACTGCAGGTGTCATGTGGATAACTGCTTCATCTCTCAGTCAGCCACTGCTTGAAGTGAAGAGGCTACCTGAAAAACTGAAGGAGTAACTCTTTCTTAAAGGAATGCGGAAGAGAAAGCAGAGAGTTTAAAAGCCCGACAAGGTAAACAGAGAATAATCAGACTTCTAATTAAAGGTGGTCTCAGGCAAGCTGGCCAGCTGACCCGAGTATGAAAGTGACATTTTAAATTTAAAAAAAAAAGGGAAAAAAAAGCACGTAGCCGGGAAGATTTAATGAGAGAAACTCTCTTCACTTCCCTCTCCCTGTGGGGAGTGACCTTTCCGACTCCCCAGTGACAATGTTCCCTCCAGATTTATTGGGCCTCTCTCCCTCAGCTGCACTGGAATGAAGAGAAGAGTTGCCTCACCATCCAGACACTGACCTTTAATTTGACACAGGCAGGGACAAGCATGGCGCACAACGCCTGGCCAACCAGTAGCATCAAATAGAAAACTGGACCAGAGGTGGCAGAAATGATTTGGAAGCTCAAGACCTTGTGGTAGTGCCTTTGTTGATAGACTTCATTTCCATCTGAAGCTTTGTGTGCAGGATAAATGTGTGTGAGGTGACACCAAAAGGTTTCCACCTAGCTAACAGTCAACTGTTGTTTTAAGGGTTAATAAGAGGTACAAGTCAACCTGCCTCCTATCAAATGTGAGCCACAGATGTTACGGAACAGCTCATTATTTTGGTTAAATATACTTTATGGTTTCTTTCCAAGATTAGTGATTGAAATCGCTGTCATGTTGCTATGCTAAATATGGAACTAGGGCAATCAGACAGTTAGCTTAGCACAAACTCTGGAAACAGGGCGAAACAGCTAGCCTAGCTCTGCCTAAAGGAAGAACAATAAACCTAGCAGCCCACTAATTAACATTTTATATCTTGTTTAATTTGTAAAGAAAGCATGAGAGAAAAACAAAAGGAATGCAAACACAAGAAGCTGTGGTTTTATGGGGTGTTTTGGTTTTTGTTTTGTTTTTTCAGACTTTTCTAACCTTTGGATATAGACAAGCTAATTATTTCCCCCTTTCTTCCACTCTTTATGCTATGCTAATGTAACCATCCTCAGATGGATCTCTAATGCAGAAACAGATCCGAGACCAAATCATCTGTCAATCAGCCAAGGATTACCTCTGTCACAGAATGCCATGATGAGGAGCTCAAAAGGACAGACTGCAAAAATGCTGATTGCAAGCGAAAATCATTTTGACCACTCTGACAGCCTGACAGCAGAGGGTGTGAGTGTATGACTTATAGACAGGCACTTATAGACAAGGAGTTTGGTTAAGTTAAATAACTTTTAGTGCCTGTTAGTGTTAATAACTGTTTAATATTTTTATCATTATTTCCAGGTTATTTTTATTTCTGTCATGTCATGATACATATGAGGTGGGAGAATTCTGTTTATTTACTGTGAAGGTATACATGTAGCATCAACATAATGATCACTGTAAACCACTTACTGATTCCATAAATGATCAAGTCATTCTTTCTTCATACTTAATACATTTAGAGGTCGCGCCCAGCACATACAAAGGGAAAATAACACTCGAACCTCCCGGCACTACTTCAAGAATGAAGATTTGTTTTTTGTCATACATAAGCTTTATATTCTGGCCGTCTTACATTTAGGACCATACAGCATGCCTTTAAGATCCAAGCTACATACAGGCCAAAAGTCCCAGTAAAATGCAACAGGTTGCATAAATGGTCAAAAGTCAAGTACACACATGGTTATCACAGGAAAAAATATTTGTGGATGCATGTGCTCACCCACAGCCTAGCATGATCCTGCTTGGTGTGACCAATTTTCAACAGCCTTCCTCCTCTGCCTGCCTGACCAAGCAATGCAAGGTCAACTGTGCAACTGTGTGTGTGGGAGAGACCTACAATGGGAAATAAACTATAATCTATATCAATAATAATGAAGCTAACCCTGTACAATGCCATTGCCTTGCTGAGATAACACATCTCATTCCTGTAAAATAAATCTCCATAGCAGCAATACATAATATGATGTCCTTTAGTTGATTGTTGGTATGGTGGCAATGAAGGAGGTGCAACACAAAACCTTCAGTAATACCAAGTGTTTGTGTGTGTGTGGTTGTGTGTGTGCGAGCAATCTCAGCAAAGAACCTTCTGAAGGAGATTAAAGCTTTCACATAATTACTATTATCTAAGACATTTCACGAGAGCCCTTGTCCTTTATATCTCCATCACCTCCATCACCATTACACTTAGCAGATAGGGGTGAAACTATTGCTAATCAGATGCTGTAAAAAAAAAAAAAAAAAAAAAGTCAATTTCTAACACAACAACGACAAATGAGCTCAAGCTACCAAAGATCAGCAGAAACACTTGGCTAGAGCAGCTACTGAGGGCAACAATACTGAGTCTGGTTGTTTTACTTTTTTACTGTGTTTGGAATAAACAGCACAAGAACCAGGTAGTTTGCTCATTTGTGTTCAACTAGCTGATTGTTTTCAGATTTTCTAATCATTTAACAGTGTACAATATTGTCAACAGTAATATTTATTTAAGTGACTAAAAGCCATCTCTTAATGCCTATTTCATCACCTTTTATCGCCTCAATGATTATACATTAGCAGCATGTTTTGTTTTTTCTATCGTGTCAGTAAAGCTTTTTGAATAGAACTGCACTAAAATTGTCACTTATGCCTGTCTAAACCCTTCATCTGGCCCAAGCCACAGGAATAGGGATATTATAAGGCCACAACCAGTGTATCCATTACAAACTAGTACTAGTAGTACAGACAGGACACGACTGTCTTTATATCACAGTAGCCATTGATGTAACTGTGGACTTACTGACACTGAGTGTGGTCATTTTCTGCCACGATAGTGCAAAATATTAATGATTGTTACTTTAATGTCCCCTTATGGTACTTAAGAGGTTCAAGACTGTTTCATCAGTTTCTCCAGCTACAGCAACTGGTGAGATGGGATTTGCAGCTGAGCCTCTGGTGCCACTGAGACAAACACAGTAATATGTTTACTTGATGAGTGGTCTTTTCTGAGGCAGATATCCCACAGAGGTATTCTTAAATTGCTCGACTAGAAAAAGTTTCCACATAAATTTTAATAAGATGCAAACTAATTTACACTCTAAGGTTAAGTTAGCAAACAAATTTCCCTGTTTATATTTTTTTGTTGAACGTAATGGCAAGCCATTCTGCCTTATATGTCTGGGGTCCTTAGCACATTTCAAAGCTTCAAATCTTCAGCGCCACTTCAGCTCACTCCATGCTAACATCGACCAGAAATTTCCAATATCAAAGAAGAACTCATTGAAATTGTGCCATTGAAAGACAGAACCAGTGACATAGATGTGAAAGAAACAATGATGGCTGCATTTGCGAAAGCAAATCTGCCCTTACCGAAACTAACTGCAATAGCCACGGATGGAGCGCCAGTGAAACTGTTAATGGAAGGACAAGGACTATCCCGAGCTCTCTGACCTCAAGTGGATTATGGATCTGGCCTTTTTCGACATGCTGTGTCACTTGGACAGACTGAACCTGACCCTGCAGGGTAAGTTAAAAATGCTGCCTGACCTGGTGCAAAGTGTGTTTGCGTTTGTCAACAAACTGAAGCTGTTCAAGGCACATATTCAAAAGAGAGATTTATCGCATTTTCCCACGCTGCTAAAAGCCAGTGGGCAAGTCACCAGCGCCGCCCTGAATAAGCAAAGAGCCAGATTTGCAACACTGGTTGAAAACCTGCATGAAAGCTTTGTGACCCGGTTCCGTGATCTACAACTGAAAAGGCCACAAATTACGTTCCTCGTCGACCCATTTAATGCGGAGACGGACTGTTTGAAAGCCCGGCTAGTCACAGATGAGGCTGCGGCTGAGTTGGAGATGATCGATCTTTGTGAGGAGGACCAACTGAAACCTGCTTTAAGGGAAGAGACCACTGAGTTCTGGAAAAGTGTGCCAATGGACGGGCTGCGCTTAAGATACTGTCACTGTTTGGGTCAACATATGTCTGCGAGTCTATGTTTGTTCAAGGCAAGGACTGCCAGAAGTCCCACTAAGAAACATGCATAGTAAAAGAAAAATGCTATTGTAAATTATTATATTTTTGTATTTATGTTTGTGGACTTGATTGAACTGAGTGTTTGTGTGTGTGAGATAGTGCACACAATGTTCATTGTTGAAAATGACTGGTCTGTAGTCTTAGTACTGTAGGAGTCAATTTCTGTCATTATCATGTTGGTGTGTGACATTTACAATAAATCTGGCTAAGCGGAGGTGTGTGTGTGTGTGTGTGTGTGTGTGTGTGTGTGTGTGTGTGTGTGTGTGTGTGTGTGTGTGTGTGTGTGTGAGAGAGGAAGTGAGTGATAGCGTGATTGGCTGTGGCGATGACGGGTTCCCTGTGCAGCCTAGCGATCCTCCACAGATGGACACACAGCAGGACTATGAGATACTGAGAAATTAAATACAGGAAAAGGAAACAAAATCAATGCAATGTGAGGAGGGAGAGCTGACTTTGATTTAAAGCTGCTCAAGCTATTCCTCAACTCACTGTCAGTTCATCCCTTTTTAATCTTTGTTGATGGGGAGGTGGGGGGGTCGAAGCAGTTTTACAGCATGTTTAAGCAGTGAAGGGAAGGGTGATGTAGAGAAGGAAGACAACTAAAAAAGAAGGAAAACCAGTTTGTTCACTGTTATTTATCCGTTTTCCTCTCTACAGCAAAGGAGGGAGACCAGAGAGCAGAAGAAAAAACTGAACGGAGGAACTGTACATGAGCGACTGAGAGGAAGAGTGTGTGAGCATTGGAGAGAGTGAGAGAGAGAGGGAGAGGGAGAGAGAGAGCTGCGCAGTAGCATCTCACAGCAGACGGCTAAGGACTGCCGGTGTGTTTGTGACTGCACTGCTGAAGAGGAGGAGGAGGAGTAGGAGGCAGAGGGTGAGCACGCTCGCAGACTCTGCAGGGCCATAGAGGAACACACAACAGCAGCGGCAGCAGCAGCGCTAGTGTTGGCCCGAACCAGGTAGAAGTCCACCCCAGTCCACCGCCGTAGGATCTGGACACGCCAACGCCGCCCAGACCCCCGCTACCACCACCATGGCACAAGCCGCCAAACATCTACGCAAGAACAAGGATTTAGAAGCCCAGGCAGAGCAGGAGCGCAAAGAGAAGGAGGAGGAGAGGGTCAAAAAGAGGAGTCGCTCGCGGGATAAAAAGCGCAAGGTACTGGGACTATTCACAGGTGGGGTAGTCAGGGATGGGGTGGTGGGGTGGTGGGGGTGGGGAGGGAGGGGCGGCTGGAGAGGGGGGCAGGAAGGTTGAGACGCCCCCCCCTTCTTTCTCTCTCATGCTAAACTGTGGTCAGGGGTGCCGGGGCACACATGGAAACCCAGTCATGAGTGTGTTTCTACTGTGTGTACACACAGTCTCCCTGGCACAAGTATGTCCTGCACATACAGACAAACGGTACAACACACTGCATGCTTTCCTACTCCTCTCGACTGCTTTATACATGCTTTATTGACTGTCCTGTCTAAGCCGTCTGATAAGGCAGCGTAGTACTCTTCCTCTCACTGTGTCTCTGTCCCTCTTCACATCTCTGTCTCGTCTCCTCTCTTTCTTTGTTTTCACACTGCGGTATGGTGTCAGTGAGAGAAATTTCACTACAGCACAAATCTTCCATGAGGACGGTGAGCTTGCCGGTTTCTGCAACAGTCCATTCTCTTCTCCTCTCAGCTTTTCCTCCGTGCGGGATTGTAATGACCGCAGAGCAGTACCTGCAGGCTTCTCTCTGTCTGACTGAGAAGTCCCAAGCAGAGCTGGAGCGACCGCCAGGGCTCATTGTAAACAATAAATCTCTGGTCCGCCAGTCACCGACTGCGGGGATCAAGCAGCCGAGTCTACTTTATTCCTCTGGACTCTCGTCGCATTTCACTCAAACTCATTAATGAAAATGAGTCATCTGCAGATTGTGCTGTTGTGTATTGGTGGCAAATTGGTTCTCAGCAACCGAGTCCAGCTGCCCTGTGAGCCTGCACTGTGCCAGGCTGGCTGTAAACCAATCTGATGCTGATGCAGTAGAGACAGTGTTATGGACAGACACACAGTACAGCCTCCACTTTCCCAGAGAGGGGAGGCGGGGTTGAAAGGCCGATACAGGGATTAGATTTTTCTTTTTGGTGTGCTTGTATGAAGTAGAGTAAGAAGGGTTTAGAGGGTGTGCTTGAGCAAAATCAAAGGAAGAAATGAAAGACAGCAAGAAGAGAGGGAAAGGTGGTATGACTCAGATACACCTGGGATGGTTGTCTCTCAGCAGGGGTTTGCTCTTCAGCTCTTTCTGTCGGAGAGTCAGACCCAATCCTTTCATCACAGACACACACATGCCACCGCTCTGTCTGCGATGACTGACGTGAGCCAGCGACTCCAGTGAAGTTAAGGTTTCTCCGTATTTCTCGCCTCTACCCTCTCTAAGGGACAGATCTTATCAACCTTTTGCTTTTGCTAAAAAAAATCCCAGTGTGTGAAAGATGGTGAACATATGCCTGTGGGGAGTATGCATGTGTGTGAGGGAGTATGCATGTGTGTGAGTGCAAGTCTGGTAAGATGAGATTCAAGAAGGGGAAACCTGCAGCTCTGACAGTATGGATGTGACCAGGATGAGATTTCTGATGAGGGTACTTATGCAGCCCAACTTGACTGAAAGTGTATGGTTTCAGAGGATCCCATATCACTTGCGTAACCATGCAGTTTAAGTCTTTTAAATAAGCTTCCTGACTCCCCTCCAGCTCCCCCTCCCAACCTCTCTTCCTTTTTTTAACACCGGCTTACAGCCATTCCTGGTTTCTGGAGCAGATGTTAATACTGGGGGAATTCTCTCTCTTTATCTCTCTTTTTCTCCAGTGCCCTCTTTGTTTCCTCTCTGATGCCTGCAGCTACCATGTCAAAATTCTACAATTTAATTCATAAATTGACTGATTGTGTCTTCTTATTTATGCATGGAAGTTAACATAACCACCCTCGCACTTGGTTTGTTTTCTCTGTTTGCCACTGGACACCTGTTTTTCGGTAGTTGTTCCATCAACTGTCTTGTGTATCGACCTGCACCTCGGGAGTGTCCCTATCCTCGCAGCGCAGGCAAGGTCAACACTTCCTCTGTGACGGAACCACATCTTTACATTTAACCACTCTATACATTTTGCTCACACACGTTAACAATCTGGCACACTCACCAGTTTTTTGTATTGTTTGTTACCAGCAAAGCAGGCTTTTGTTATGTAAGCTTCAGTTTCCCTCTTCACTGGAGACATTTCTATCGTTTTTTCCTGCACAATTGAGGTTTTGAGTTTGAAGAATCACTCATAACTTCTTTTATTGATCTTTACATGTCTTGTGTTGATTTATTGTTGCTCAGGTATTTTTAGTCACAGTAGCAGGAGTGTAGGGCCTTAAAAGGATGGCGGTGTCAGTCGGTCAGCCGGCTATATAGACCGTCATCTGGCTTAGTCTCCTTTGGTCCAGTTTGGTCTAATGAATATTATGGCCTCTAGGGGCTTCTAGCTGGTGTTTTTTTTTTTTAGTAATTAATTTTAATTTAGGATCTCTTGAAGACATCGCTCACCTTTTTGCTGAGCCTCTTTATTGTTTTAATCCCTTTAATTTACTGTTTGTGACTAATGTATGTTGGTGTTTTACATGATTATTTCCATCCCTGTGGGGACACAAATCAGTGTCTGCTGATGAATGTCCACAGTCATAAAGCTAACAATTCATCATCAAAGGGTGAATGTGCCATTTTAATTGGCTTCATGGTGTAGTGGTATTATACAGCACAGGTCAGTTGCTGAGCAGTGGATAATGTTGTCCTCAAATTACTTTTATTGATGAGTTTGCTCCTCTTGAAAAATGAGCATGGTCAGGATCTGAACAAAGCCCTATTGTCCTAGTCAGCACCTATTTTCACCTCATTCTGTATGTGCGTTTGTGTCTACATCTAAAGCTGCTTTAGACTGAGGTTGTTTACCTGGTGGCAATGGCCCTGAAGTATGAAGTAGTGCTTTGCTGTGTGCATCGTTTGTCTCATATCAGCATCACGGACAAAAAAAAAAAAAAAAAAAGGGGAAAAAAAATGTTATCTAGTGCAGTTTTCATTTTAGGCTGTTTACTTTATTAAAGATTCAGAACTGTTCCAAGGTCACAGGAAATGTACACCTGCTATTTATTTCTAAACAGGCTGTTGAAAGATTGAAGATATGCTACCACTCCAGGGCCACATCATTTTGTTTATTCTGACTTACTAGTATTATTCTGGCACATGCATTCTTAACATACTGGTAGATTAATTTGGGTGGCTGGGAAATGAAAGCTACTTCTTTCATTGCAGTTATTCTTGGCTTCCTCTGTTATGATGATCTGCTTTAAGTCAAACTTAGAAAGACTAGTTGGATTGTGACCAGAAAACAGAGCCAAGAGTTCACCAATATGATCAAACGCTTCCTTTTGTTACTCATTATGATGAAAAAACTCAGGACGTTTTCTTTAAGGAAAAAAAAAAAAAATCGTGCAACTTAACTCTAATTGCAAATTCTTAATAAACTACATTTGTTTTGTAAGCTGGTATTAAAAGCCATAAAATAATTTCCGTTGGCCTCTTTATGACCATATAGAGGTTTGCTTCCTCCTGTTACCAGTTGTTTTACTGGTACAATGTGCGATCCTTATCTGGTGAGCCCAGAGGCTCTTTAACAAATCCAACAGTCCCATTCAGAATGTATGTTCAGAGCAGTATTTTTGTGTGCAATAATATGGATTTCTCTCCGGTGTCATTTGCCTTTTGCTCATTTTGCAGAATGAGTATATGTAAGTTTTGTGTTTCAGTGAGTACTAATCTGGACACAGTATGGTTACGTGGGAATGCTTATGTTAATATCTTTACATGCACCTGTTGTTATGGTTACTTGGGATTTACTTTGGGATTTGTGCTGCAACTAAGGTTTTTGCATATTTATTAAATTGCTTATGTGGTCCAACCAACAGTTTGTTAATTTTACAGTCACAGAAGATGAATTAAACCAGCGAATATTAACAGCCAGAGCCAGTGAATCTTTGGCATTTTTGCTTTAAAAATCAGTTAATTGATTATCAAACTTGTTGCAAATTCATTATTGGTTGATCAACAAAGGGATAATCATCCAAATATCTTCAAATTGTAAAGAATATAAAGCAGCTTTTTTCTGTAACACTACATGCTCTGAAAACATGCTACATGCTCTGAAAAAAAAGCCGATTCTCTCAAAACATGAGTTAAAATTAAAGCTGTTACTCTTCTGTGAATTGTTATTAATACTGTCAGGTTGCATCTAACACCTATTTTCATTATTCATTAATATGACTAATATTTTCTTGTTTAACCAGTTGATCGTTTGATGTGTAAAACCAAATCTAACAAAACATGGGCTAGAGCTATAAAATGCCAGAAAACCTGCACACTTTCCTGGAGCTGGTCATGACAAGCGACAGCAAAAGGTCCTGAGTGTAACGTAATGTAGCATAATGTGATTGTAATTTCAGAAAAAGCACCAAATCCTCACATTTGAGAAGCTGGGAACATCAAATGTGTGGCAGTTGAATTTTTTACAGTTGACTATTGTATAATCATAGCTATATAATACCGTATCGATGGAAGTATCTGAAGATTATTCGAATAATAAATAAAGTCTGTGTGGTCATCATTAGTTTATACATATGGCTTTTGATGTGTCAGACTGTTACCTGCAAGGCAGTGAAGTGCAGAGAAAAACAGTCATGGCATGGACGGACCTATTAGTGGTTCTGGTACTCAGACTCATCAATACAATAAGTCTGGTCAGGATGCACTATAGCTCATCTGTTGCTGTATATTGTCTGGCACTCAGAGGTGCTGGCTGCAGATCACAACCCATCAAGCATCTTAAAGGTAAAAGTCTGTTGTATAGACGCTCAGGTTTCTAAACAACAACTGTGGTGCAGGACTGTGCAGCTAACATGGCTGCCAGTGAACACTGCAATGGTGAAAGTACTATCTAAGTGCTATCTCCATCTTCATTTAAAGCAGAGGTGGCAGCAGTGGATCAGCATTCCAGCCTCATCTCTGTCTGCCCTCCAAAATCTCTCACCTTCCCTTCACTGAGGTTAATGTGTTGATGTCTGAGACAGATTGGTACTGTAGTGCTGTCAAGGTGTCGTTGCTGTGTTTATGTGTATGTAAGACTGTGTGTGTGTTCAGGTTTGGTGCAGTGGATTAGGGGTGCTGCAGCAGTGACTAAGCCCATCAGAGCCAACTCTTAGCACCTGTCTGCTGATCAGCTCCGGCGGACTGCTTACCTGCACCCTCATTGGCTGTGATCAAGGTGTTGAATTTTAAATTAACCATTCTTCAGGTCAGACCATTGGTAGGTAGTAATTGGTTTCATTATTGGCTAGTACAACATTTAGATAGTTAAAGGTTTTATAGGTGGTCTTTGTCTCTATCTGTTTCGGGCTCAAGACAAATGAATAGAGGCCTTCTTTCTTCTCTTCTTCACCTCTTGTGTGTGTCATCAGTTCGATATTGGCTGGCCTTCCCAAATAGGGATACATTATTCTGATTGTTTGGCCGATGAAGTATTAGAAAACAAGACATTGCTTGTTTGACCAACAATCCCAAACCTCAATTTAAGGTGACATAAAACAGAGAAAAATGTTTGGCATTTACTTAAACTGATAATCGATTATCAAAAGTGTTGACAATACATTTTTCTGTCTGACCAATCAATTCATCAACTAACACTGATGACACACATTTCACCCCTTCTCCAAACGCCTGAGTTTAACTAAGGAAACATGACCACTCATTGCTGTCTTGACAGATGTTTGGAAAAAAAAAAAAAAATCTCAGTTTGGATGACAGAGTGGAGCTGGGGTAGAGCTGACTAAAACATCATGGCTGTGTGAGTGTGATAGTCTACGACACCTGTCAATCAAGGAATCCTAAATGCTCCAGACATACTTCAGTTTGAGCCTTCTTCAAAACCAAGTTACTCATAAGAAATAGAAATGTGCTGTCTTTGTGCTAAGCTAGGCTAACCAGTAAGTGTATCTAAGTGTATTTTCCAAGATGTCAAACTATTCCTCTGAACCCTTGTGTAGAAATTCTATTTTCTTTCTATGCATTGTCCTTCCACATAGATCATGGATTTAAGATTAGTATTAGGGTTAAGATTATTTATAGTCTTCTTAAAGACACTATTGTGTGTGTTTGTGTTTGTGGTAGCATATTGCATCATAACACATCACCAGTTCAACCAGCTAGCACTCTGTTCATCTCACATCTCTCTGCTCAAGCTTCACAGATGTGTATATGTGCTAATGAATCCCACATCATGCATTTGTGTGTGGCTGCAGCCCAGGTGGCCCTGTGGAACCCCTCAGACAGATGACTCAGCAGGCCTGGCCAGGGCACTCACTCATGTTGATAGAGCCTGGGAATGAGGCTCAGTGAGTCCAGCTCCTGGCTCTTCAGTAAGTGCTGTTGGGGCATGCTGGCCAGGAGCTGCAGCCTACACTCCTTTAATTAAAAGTGGGAATGGAAGGCACACGTGAGGCCAGTTCTCCAAACCCCACCCCTCTCCTCCCTTTTACCAGGGCAATAGCGGGTCTTTATTTATGAGCCATTAGAGACTGAGTGATTTTCTAAAACAGATACCCCACCACACCCTTTCAGTGCTGAGAATGTGCAAAGAATTGACAAAAAAGTCAATTCTTTGTGAAAATAACGAAATAAACGATCAGAAGAACATCAAGCATCCAGCAGGCCCTCCCCCCTCTGCGGGCTTAGGCTTCCCCAAAACTCCAAAGCCTGAGGATATTTTTAAATTGTTGATCAGTGATGACGATGCGGTGATTCATTCTTTCATTTTAAGACCGAAGCCATAAGTATTTGCACCTGCTTATTTCCTGTTCTTATCTCCGTAATAAAAGAAGGCATGATGCATGCTTTTGATAATCCTCATAAGCCTGCCAGACACAGACCATTTATTGGTGTGTTTTCCAGCTGATGATTGTAAATGAAGCTGAACTAACACGTAGGACTGCAGTGCTTTCAGCAAAGCATTAGTCTCCAAGACAGGTTTGCGTAAACCACCGAAAATATTAACATTAGCAGCATCTGTCTGTGCTTGTCCTCCCACTGCACAGTTTAATCTATTCATTTATGAAACAGCACGTGAAATGATGTGTCATATGGAGAGGGGCTTCCTTAGATTTTCCTCTTAGTGCCTCCCTCCCTCCCTTCATCTTCCTCTCTGTCTCTCTCTGTGGACGATTGCGCTAATCTCTCCTCCCAATTGTTATTCTGATAGTGCAGCGGTTACGTAACTCACTGAAACAAGAATTGAGAGATCAGGGTTATTGGAATGGATCCTCATCATGCCCAAATAAAAGAGAGAGAGAGAGAGAGGGGCAGAGAAAGAAAATGAGAAATGACGATGAGGCGATATCGTCTTGGAGGAATTTGATAGGTCATTACTGGACAGCTTGTTGTGAAAAAAAGGAAAGCTTTTGGTATCTGTTACCCAACCTGAGCTCTTTCCCTTTAAGCTCCTTCTGGCTGATGAGAGAGGAGACAGGAAAGGACAGGATAGGGAGATTAGTGTGGTTTGATGTCCAGGTACTCTGAGTCTTGCCTTGATATCCTCAGACTCTGCAGCATCTCTTGGACTATGTACGATAGTTAAGAGCCTCTGCAGTGTTGCAGCTTACCATTTACTGTATTGATTTGCCATACCTTGCTCAGAAGGAAAAAATGTTGTCCTGTGTGTTCAACCTCAAACAATTGAGCATATCACTTGCAGGTGTTTGCAATTGCATTTTTCCTTTCATTGACCTATGATTTTTTTTATCCCTGTCTTTTCTTTTCATTCATGCTTCATAATGAGAATAAATGAATAGGCAAGTATTCGCGATGACTTTGAATTTGAGAGCCTGCTGTTTTTTGACCATGCTAGCAACATTGCTTTTGGTATGGCAATGCCAATCTGTTGGTCAGTCCACCACTTGGGTCTGGACTGATAAAAAAAAAACAAAACAAAACAAAACTGTTTGATGGAATGCCATGAAATTTGGTTCAGACATTTATGTTTAGGAAGAGTTGCAATAAATGTGGTGATACAGTGACTTCTCATTCATGTTAATACCCTAAACTACGATGGTGAACATGGTAAAAGTCATACCTGGATAGCACCAGCATGTTAGCACTGTCATTGTGGGCATGCTAATGTTAGCATGTAGCTCAAAGCACTGTTGTGTCTTCAGTACAGTCTCACAGAGCTGCTAGCATGGCGGTACTCTCTTAGTCTTGTTGTCTTAGGAGGCAACTTTGCACTTCAGGTGCAATTCTACATTTCGGAGCATGTATTTTGCAAGTTTGTGTGTGTATGCTTGTGTGTTCAAGACAAGTATGCAGTGTAGGACTGCATTTGTATGTGTGTGGGAAGCACCTTATGTGTTGGTGATTGTTTGAGAGTGTTTGGTGTTAGGATGAGCGCACAGGCTGAAGGAATATAGCCTAGAGGTAGAGCTATAGAAGAGGAGAGAGAAAGCAAGGAGTGAAATATCAGAGGAGAGTGGGTGACCCCAGGGTGACTCTGCACCCTTCCCTTCTGTATTGGGTGACGGGTGTCTTATTTACCTGATTGATACGATGATTCCTTTTTTTTTCTGTGTACCGGCGAGAAGAGGAATAATTCAATTCAAAACTCAGCAGTACAGTAGGTCATTAAAGCAGCACATCTTCCCGGCTGTAATTCTCAGTTCCAGTTCTCTGAGTGCGGACAATAGAGAACGTCTGATTCATTTAATGCGATGGGCAGGAGAAGATTGAGTTCATGATTGGAGTCTGAATTTCCTGACTGAGTTTGTATGAGGCTATATATATAATACAGAAGCTTAGTTAAGCTTTTAAGGAGGGGATTCAGATTTAGTTTTTATGACTCCTTTTGGGTCGCATATGATGCCATTACAAAACCAGAAGTTTGGCCTTGGTTGGTGCCTTGGAGTATCACTCCCTGATGACAAATCTTACTTACTGAAGTGCAGATTTCTTGAGTCATCTAATCCTTGTGTCAAGTGTCATCACAGTGTCGTAGCATCATGGGTCTGTTATTAAAAGCTTAGCCATTTGTAAACCCCTTCATCTGAATCCCCTGGAGGGAGAGGTGGTGTCACTTTGATTTGATCCTCTTCACTTCTCATCCCACCCAGCATACACAGTGATGCTCTGCTCTCCGGGAGGATGGCCAATAAAATGTAGACCAGTTAGAGGATAAAACATGGCACAGAACATAGTAAGACCTTCATTTCATTCATCCATGCCTATGATGAACACTCAACGTCTGCAGTCACACATGTAAACATCGGTATTTAATTACCTTGTCTGAAATATCTTCTTTGCCAAGTGTATAACTAACAATTATTTTAGGTAACAATTACTCTGGCAATGTTTTCCCACTGCAAAATTCAGTCTAGAGGCACAGTCAGTCTTTTTTTGTAACAGTTTCAGTTCATTGTACTCAAGTCTCAAACTGGTAATGATTTGTTGATGTTGTTGAATATCTAAAAACATCAGCACAGAGTTCACAGCTATTCTAGAGCTTGTTAGAAAGTGGTTCCAATCAAAGCGAGGTTTGTTATCCACGGTAACATGGACATAATCAATGGAGAGTACTGCAAACAAAATACATTACAATTCCCAAACTATATGTCTCTTCCATCGTTGTAGGGGCAGAAATGATGGAAATGCAGATTTCAAAACCCAGGCAAGTAAAACCAAATCTATGTACATGGCTATGTACAGGCAGGTTTGAGCGGATATGGGTATCTGTTTCTGTCAAAGGTTGAATAGTGCCCACAGGAATGGGATATGAGCTCTCTTTGGTTATGATGTATGTCAGTCATTCCAGTAATGTTTTATTGCCATTAAATAATTACACAAAAATTGCTCTTTGACACATCTTCCATTGTAACAGGTGACCCTTGGTGCTCAAATCCTTAACTGTGACGTTTAACAATCGTTGGTGTCACTGTATTTAAATTTTTTTTTTCTGTGTGTGTGTGTGTGTACCTTTGCAATTGTTCGTATGTCTGCGTATGAGCTCATACATTCATTGAAGAGAGGCACGTGGGTTGTCTTGCGGCACAGGATTTACTAGCTAGCTGGGAGGATAGTGGTGTCACCCAGCCTCTAATTGGCTGACCCTAGAGATTTTTCTCGAGCAGATGCAGAGCCAGGTGCCCAACCCCTTCCCTTTCTCCCTCCCTGCTAGAGTACATTCCTCCATTCCTCCAATAATCAATTCTCCTGCTTCAATATGGACTACAACTCCTTCCCTCTCCCCCACTCTCTGCCGCAGTTACTTGCGGCACATTGCAACACTGCAAGATCATGCTTTCAATTCTTAACACCTCCCTCTCTTCTCTCTCAGCCTCCGAGTTTGCACTAAACACCATGGATCCACATTTAGAGAGAGAGAGAAACGAGAGAGATTAAGTGAGCAGCAGTGAGAGGCAGGAGGGGGGATGGAGCATCGGTCATTTTTACTGTTCCAGAAGCCTAATGTTTTCAGTAGGCAGGAAAAGAAAAGAAAAAAGGAGTGCAGAGTTGTTAGATATGGAATAATCAACTTCCACCACACACACTTGTAAAACCTTTGATGATTTAGACAGACGTTTGTTCAGATAATGTTTTCCCCCTACGTGAATCAGTTTGGATCGAAGAGGAGGGGGCCGTCCTCGGGGACTGGAGCAGTAGAGGCTCGGGATGAAGGAGAATCAGCGTGTATGCAGCAGCTTTACAAGGTCAACCACACCTCACGCTTGATCACATGTAAGCACACATGTATGTAAACTTGGCACACGCACATCTCTCTGTCAGCCAGCGCTTAGTCAGCACAGTGTTTGCCTCTTCTGTGAGAGAGTTGGATGTTGCCACCTAGTGTTAACACAGAGGAATCTCTAATCATAACATGAGCACTGACATCATCTCATTTACTCTCTGCTGTGTCCTCTCTCCTCTCCTTCAAATACTCAGCTTTCTAGACACATTTGTTCTGTAACAATAGTCTGAATATATCTTGTCATGTTTTAAATATACACATATTTACGTCTTTGTGCATAATTTTCCAGCTGTTTGTGAAAAGAAAATCCTTCCTTGAAAGAGTTCAGCGTCCACTGTAGATGAGTTAGAGAAAATCAGTGTAATACTTTGATCCTTCTGCCCTTGATCCCTATGCCACTCTGAGGCGGTGTGGCAAGTGTGTGTGAGTGTAGGGTATACACACTAACCTGACCCCGCTGAGCGCCAACAGCTGGCTCAGTGCTGGCTCTAATTATCTCCCTCGGAAACACAGAAGCGCTGTCCTTTAAATGTAGCCTACACACAAACAGTATACAGTATGCTCTTACGCACACATAACATATTTCATTTCCTGTCCAACCACATGCTGCACTGAAAATCTGTTTTAACATTATGGATCAGGTCACCACATTTGAGCACGGTGTCCTCTTGACTGGAGTTTGGCTTTTCCAACCAAGTTTGGTCAGAGGGACATGGACAGACTGAGAAAGATTACTTGCTAAATTATTCATTTTTATTGATGCCTGGAGTTAGATCTCGACTACTTTGCATTTGGCTACATTCATCATGTCGTCATCTATTTTTCTGCCCCTTTTCTAGCCTACTCATACAATAGCACTTCCTCCGCCCCTCTCCCTTGCTCTTGTGGCCACTCTTCTTTTCACCCATTTCCCCCACAGCCTCGCTGCATAGTCTAAGTGAAGGAGAATATATTGTGGGGCTTGAGGCAGTGCAGGACAGTTAGTGTGCTGGTAATGGAGAAAATGTTTGTCACAGCATAGAGCACGGTGACTTTGGCCTCAGCACCCCCTTAGGCACAGGCCTTTAATTGCCTACACACACTGGTGGAACGCTTCTACGTTTGACGCAAATGTGTGTGTGGAGAATGAGTGAGAGAGTATGTATGTGTTCTCATTGTGGGTTCCTCTTTGTATCATCATATTACAGCCTCTGGGTTGTTCTGTGTGCCTGAAATAACTCCTGGATCAATATTTTGCCTGTGTCCCATTCCTCTTATTTAAAAGAAATCCATGACAGATTTACAGTAAGTAACTACGTTATTTATCCTGTACATCTGAATACTTCGAAGATTTTGGTCCTTAGCTTGTTCCCAGGCATATAATAGCTGAATTAACCTGTTTGCCCTTGGTCAGGAGGCTGAAGGTCATCATAAAGCAACTTCCTTTAAAAGACTTGCTGTTTTCCCATCATTCATCAATTTTCTTGCCCCACATTCCCTCCTGTCAGTCCATTCTAGTCGTTTTTGCATTCTTGCTTCCTGCTGAGTCGATGAAACTGAATCCACTTCAACACTTACTCACTGTTTTTCCACCCCCCTTCTGTGAGCCCTCATGCTCACTTTGTCCATCTTCCGTTCTTAAAGTCGTCTTCATCTGATCAACTTGACCATATTTAACAGTAGTGGTTATAATGTAAATGTAAATGCAATTTACGTTTGGGAACTGTAATGTAATCATATAAAAAGCTTTATTTCATACAGTTTAAACTTATTATATAAATATTATATAATAACATGATTATTTAAATTATGTTATTCTTATATAAATATATGTGTATAATTATATTATTAAATTATGTAAATTTATTCATATTTTATTTCATTTACTTATAAATGTTGTCATTCCAGTTAGGGCTACATTTTTCTAACATGGTTGTTTAGCTATCATTCATTTTAACAGGGTTATTTTTGATGTTTCACATGCCTGTTTTTACACACTTGTAGTACCCTTAAACCTTACCCTCGGTTGTTATGTAATGTGCTCAGAAATATCCTGACACTCAGCAGAGGTGTGTGTGAGTGTGAAAATTTGGCTTGTGTGTCCAGTGAGGCGTTCACTTAAGTGAAAATCATTTTTATTGAGCCTTAACAGTTTTAATACAAAATAACCACTATGTTAGTTTACGCATTGTTGGTTGTGTCATGTGTAACATTCCTTTTTTTTCTCCCATTATTTCTCTTAACTTTGCCAAACTCAGTAATATACAGTATATTCCAGCCAGAAAAATCCTTATTTACTGCAAAGTCTATCAAATGCATAAACCCATGGCAAGGTGATACTTGTCAAATTGTGTTCTTTTTTTGTGTAGTTTAATGTTAAGTGCTTCTTTACAGAGAAGGTTCCACATGGTTCAGCTGAAGCTGGGACTGTATCCTCAGCATGACATTTGTTCAGATTCAGATTAATGTGGCCCTGTTGCCCCTCATCACCTCTGGATGCAAACTGCACATAAACTGGAACTTATGTGGGTGCAAAATTTTTTAAGTTCAATATATGCTGTGAGAATTGGAATAAGCATGTTTTTTCACCCAATGTATGGCTCAGCACAGTCATCCAGACGTATGTTTCCCTCAATAGGAAGATTAATGAGAAATGAAAAAAAAAAAAAAAAAAGCTGCATAGCCAAGTATGAGAACAATAGAATTTGGAAAGAGAACTGTATGGAGATGAATGTGGTGTCAAAACAAAAATGTCCTCTGAGAGACTGGCAAGCCAGCCAGAGTTTGCTCTTGGTTGTCTTAAAAAACAGAAATTGTATTGTTAACAGATGACAGATGAGGTGGTCTTAGCTCCCTCTGCTGGTCAGAGCAGGGCCAAATCTCATTTATATTCAACTTCACTGTGACTTCGTCAGCATCTGAGCAGCCTGACAGCACAGCATGATGCTGTCAGTAACCTGACATTTGGTTCAAAGGTCATCCACAAGACACGGACGTGTCCTCAAGAGAGTCAGATGAGAGAGGAACAGGAAGTGTAGAGGACATAGCATTACACTGCCTTCACAAGGAATTGGTTGGATCGTGTTGTGTTGTGTGGGACGCCTGGAGGACTCCATCTTTATCCGACACACACAGAGTCACACAATGCCCCAGATACCAGCCGAGTGTGCAGTACACACACAAGCTGTGTTCACACCCGCCTCTCCCTCTGATCCAGTGCAGCAATTCAATGCTGTTCTGCAATACTGTTATGCAGAGTCATCAATTATTCATTAAGGATTTCTGCACTTGTTCAGTGACTGGCTTGATAGACAAAGATGGAATTGAATGGTGAAGAGGTTAAAAATTATATTATTTCCCTAAAACCTCAATGAAACAGTATATTTAGTCACAGTTACTCTAGAAAAATATCATTATCCCTGATGCGGTTGATTGCACTAATATTATCCTAAGGAATCTGTTATGCTCAAGCTTAGGTCAGTGTGGGTAGATACATATGATTCAGACCATCTGATTTATTTGTCATGTGGGAAACATCTGTTGCGCTGCCAATGAAGCATGTGCACCTGCCTCATAAACCAAACACATGGCTCCATTTTCTCTGGAGATAGATAACTTGGACTGCACAGAGTATATTATATAGGACTCACTGAGGGCTTTATTAAGTAAAAGTTACAGTGAGAGTCCCCTGATTCCCAAGCCGACTGCTGTTTGCCTAAGGACGAAATTTGGTGAAGTCATCAAGCAGCTTTTTGAGGATGGAAAGGAATTTGGAAGTTCATTTATTGTTAATAGGTGGAGGAACATTTTGGTCAGGAGAGGGAGGATGATGTCTTAGGGAACTCCCTCTGCATAGGAATGGTTTCTGATGTGCCCTGTCACACCCTCTGCGGAGCTCATGAATATGGACACGAGGCTGATCGATGGTGCAGGGAGTGCCCTGCAGAGAGAGGGAGACTATCAGAGCGAGGAGCAGATTTAGACATATTTTATGGATTGATACTGCCACTGAGCAGAAGGACACAGGTGTATGGAGCTGGAGCAGGGAGACAGATAAATACGGACTGTCTGAGTGTTTGTGAATGTGTGTACCTGCTTGGATGAGCATTTGTAATTGCTGTTTGCAGAGGCTGATTTTAGTGCAGGGCTTAAAACAGTGAGTCTAGCGTTGTCTAATGTGTGTGTGTGTGTGTGTGTGTGTGTGTGTGTGTGTGTGTGTGTGTGTGTGTGTGTGTGTGTGTGTGTGTGTG
>JBBMJY010000001.1:5746928-5767529 GCA_037833715.1 Toxotes lorentzi | reverse complement strand
ATATATACAGTGTATATGTAGGTTTATATATAGAGACACATCCACACATACCCTTTCACATACATGCCAATCCTGCAGCCTAAGCCTAATAATTAATTGCTCTGTGACCATGTAACAGTTTGTGTTTTATGACAACAGCGGGGAAAAAAAGTAACTGCAATTGGTTTTGGCTAAAGTTGTGCTCCTGTAGCATATCTTTTGGCTCTTGTGCATCTGGTGTACAATGATGAGGCAGCACCTGAGACATTTTGTTTGTTTGAACACTGCACTCTGGGGTGCATCAACTGCTTCTGGTGGAGAGGAGGATGCAGGTCTGCCAATTGTAACCATGCATGACTTTATTACTGGCAACTGGGTTGCCATTATTTTATGAAGGCTGGCAGGTGGGAGCAGTCAGTGATAAGAGAACATGAGCAGAGCTGTTTTAGAGGGGGGGCGGCAGCGCAGGTGGTAGAGCGGGTCAGACACTAATCTCTAGGTTCGATCCCTGGCTCCTCCTGTCCACATGTTGAAGTGTCCTTGGGCAAGACACTGAACCTGAAGTTGCTCCTGATGTGTAAACCAGCACCTTGCACCTTGGCAGCTACGTCGCAATCGGTGTGTGAGTGTGTATGTATATGAGAGGCAAAATTGTCCCTTTGTAAACCACTAAAGTAAAAATGAGGTTTTTAAGTACAATCCATTTATCCTTTCTGGATGTTTTTCTTGAAAAAAATTCTGATTACATCAAGAATACAATATGCACCTGTGAATAAAAAATGCACCTGTTTTATCACAGTTTCCAGGAAACAATGTAGGCACCCAATTAACAATTGTCATTTCAAGTGCCTCCTTTCTGGAAAAAAAAAGTACATATATGAGTTTTTCCGCTAGCAAGATCACAAATCTGATTGCAACCCATCTTTGCGTTCCCAGATCATATGCAAGTCACTGTCACTCCAGTCAAGAGGGTTGTGATAATACACCTACAACAGCCAAAAACACCAGCAGGTCATTCATGGTCAGCGTGATTAGGAATCAGATAAACACTACAACAACTCGGTGCACGTTCTGAAATATAGCACTGTATGTGTTGAAATTACTTTTTCCTGTCACTCAAATGAAACAAACAAAATAAACCAACAGCCTATTTAAGTTTAATTCCTGTGTCACCTCAGCCATTATACAGCCATTCGCAGATTTTACTTCTACAGACCACTTACTGATGTAGTTGGGAGGTGCAAAGCTTATGTATGTATCTGGAAGAGACAGATGCATTTAAGCTTCACATTTTCAGCATCTTCATCTTGAACGCTTGGATGCATTACACTTAGCTTTTTGTTACTGGACAGCTGCCCAATCAATCCAAGGTGCATGAAGTAATTACGTGTACAAGGGGTATTAGATGTATACAGAAGAGAACGGAGCAAGCTGAGCTATAGGAAACTTTGATTTGGGTGCATTATCGAGTGCCAGTAAACCCTGCCAGTGTTATCAGTGCTAAATACTGTAATCTAACTGATACTGTGGACAGCCACTTATTCATATATCCAGTCATATAAACATTCATATAATCAATGTGAAGGCACTAAAAACTTACCACAGCATGAGAGCAAACTGCATGCTTGTGTGCACAAATGTGAAAGTGTTGCTGAAAACATGTGGCAGCTGTAACTGCTTCACACTGACAGAGTGTGTAACATTGCTGATGTTGAGATTAGTGTTGAACTGAAAGCAGCTGATTGTGAAGGCAGAGAGCTGAGTCATTAATGTGACCTGCAAGGAGACATGACGGATTCCCCTCGCAAGGCTCAGCTTGTTCACAGTACTGTTGTGTTGCCCCACTGACAAGCAGAGAGAGCAGACTCACAGGAGATCAAGTCCACACACTGGGGTCTCATGTGCTATAAGGTTTGAGTGTTCTGAAAACAGTGGCAACATGGCTGAGATCAACGGCATAATCATAATAGAGACATTGAGGGGGTCCAAATGGGAGCCCTTCCCCAATTGTTTTTTCCCCACAATTCTGTGATATTTATATATGAAAACTTGCAAATTTAGATTTATAGTTTTGGTGACTACATTGACAATATGAATTCACATTTAAAGGAATTGTCTGTGATTTCTCCAACACAGCAGCTGACCCTCTGTTTTGTTTTCTGCTTTGCTTTGGACTTTGAGGTCCAACTTAGTCTGTATTTTGCTAATTTGTCACAAAATAATAGTACATACATTTACACTGAAAAGTCTAACATGAATTAAATCATAGGCAAAACCTTGATTTTAAACCACTGCTCTCTCTGCCTAGTTTGACACTCTCTGTTAGTTTCCTGAAATAAACATAACACTTAGTGTTGAATTAATTGTGTCTTTTCACCAATGAATCAATGACTGTGGTTACATGGACGCAATACTCCAATCTTAATCAGATTAAGAGACGGCAGAGTGGACAGCACCAGTTTGTCATGACACATAAACCAACTGAAAATAAGCAAAATTCTGACCCAAGACATTTTCTTCCCAAACAATGTACAGTAGTCAGTGGTGTAAAGAAGTATTCAGATCCATTCCTTAAGTTAAAGTACCAATACAGCAATATAAAAATACTCCATTAGCAGCAACAGTACTAGTTAAAGATTTTTATTTTAAGACTAGGAATTCTGAAGCATCAGCAGCATGTTGCTGTTGAAGCTGCTGGAGGTGGAGCTGGTTTGAACTCCTTTATATGCAGTTTTATAAACAGACAAACGGACCAGATAAATCTCAGGGGTTGTATAATAATTAATGGGAGAGGAAATCAGAAAAAACAAAGTTCTGATTCACAAATCTGATTTTAGTTTTTGGACTTTTTCTTTAAACTTTGATTTTTGGTGAGATATTGGATCTTTGAAAGATTTTCTGAAATAAAATCATGAGTTTAGCGGAAACAAAAAAAAAATCACGGTTTGGTGGAGCTGTAGAAAGCCCATATGTACTGTAGTAGCGTTGAAGTATAACGTAACATAAGATGGAAATATTCAAGTAAAGTCGAGTAACTCAAGTAAAGTCCTTCTAGAGGTACTTGTACTTGAGTACAGTACACTACTTGATTAAACGTACTTACTTTCCACCACTTTCTACCAATGACAGTAGTAACAGTTACCTGAAACGTTAGCTATTGCTTTGTATCCTAAGCTAATGTTTACTTATTTAAGTGTGTAGATACCTACTCGCCGAAAAAAATACTCGTATGTCCGGCGGCCGGTCCTGCTTTCTCCGCTTTATTTCCTCCATTTCTTTAACTCCACTGACTGACCGAAGTCAAAGGCGCGTCAAATTACCATCACAGCACAAAACGAAATGCTAAACTAGATAACCGAATTGTGAGTACTAGCTAACTATGGGCGCAACCAACTGCACAGTTGGTAGTGGGTGGCGGTCACAAAGGTCTTCATTAACAAAACGAAAGAAAATTGAAAATTAAGAGGAAATAAAAAGAGACAGATCCAATAAGAAAAGGAAATATTTAACATATTTTCTACTGTATATTGTGGAGCAGATTAATATTTTCTCAGTACTGGCAGGAGACAAGACACCCCAAGGAATGCGTGGTTACGCCCAAGCGTGGGGTGATGAGGGGCTGCAAAAATAAAAGTCCCAGTAAGTATAATATATCAAATACCTAATAGTATCACATATAGCCTAATATGTAATAATGCTAACGATGTAATTGTACCAGAGGATACATTATAGTTTAAATAACTAAGTTACCAACTGAAAATTCTCTAATTCTATTTTGAAAATTGAACTCTTATTTTGAGAATGTTTTTATTAGTCTGTAACCACATATCTTTAACAATATAAAAAAAGTTTTTATTGTGAACTTCTAAGTTGTTCCTTTTCACAGTATTAATTAAACAGGATTTGTTGTGTGATTTAACTCATATCTAATTACATAAAGTGTCCCTTTCAGGGAGAAACTGTTCTAATTGAAAGTGACATATTAAATAACGCTGAAGTCAGATGAAGGGTGAAAAATAAGAATGAAAGACTCTTAGAATCAAGATGTACGGCAGATTGCAACATGTTTAGGGAAAAGGATGGCAGCATAATTATGTAAATGTTATTACACCTAAGAATCAGTTCACCTATTTGCCATCATTCTAAAAAAGGGTTAATATGCTGAACTGAACCTTCCTTGTATCTGTAAGATCTTAACAGTTGTTTTTATTCCTTCAATAAACAGACAAAGTTTGACAGTTTTATACTGTTTCTATCTCCATTGGCAAAGTTTTTACAGAAATTTGGCATCTACAGTGATTAAATACACAAGGCAATATGACCGGCTCACATCAATGGAACGAAATTTCAGCAATATTTATGCTTTATGCTCTGTGATACAATTTTGTACCATCCCCATTTTCATCAAGCTGCTGTCAACAAACAGCGCAGAGGAAGCAGGCAACACCTCCCTGCGGACCTGAGCACGTTGTCTGCTCAGAACCTCTGATTGTCCGCGGCACATTGAATATGCATGTGGATTAGACTGCTGTGAAAAGATGGATATGAATAACAAAGATGCTATGATAATACAGGAGCATTCAATCTCTATCCTGTTATTCCCAGATCCTTGGAGGATGCACAAAAATAAAATCAACATAATTTGAAAAGTAATGGAGATGCTCACATTTTACATTTCAGGAATTCAAGTAGACACTCTCATCCAAACTTACAATGAGGAGACAGTGCAATAATTTAAATTGCTGCTTTGTCAAAATGAATATTACACAGAAGAAAGGAAATTTGAGCAAAAGAAGAAAAGGGGATGTGAGGTTTTTTTTCTTGACAGCATGATTAGAATGAAAGACTGTCTCCCTTATTCTTGTATCTTCTCTCTTATCTGCCTTTAAATTATTTGTGCTTTTTACAGTATTTTATGACAACCCTGTCCAGAGTGCTCTCTAAATAAATTTGTTATGATGTTATTAATAACTGGTAACTACAAGGAAAATGAGCAAGAAACTACCAGAACAAATTGTACAGGCAGATCTACCAGCTTGCTCTCTAACACAGAAGCCCATGAAATTACAGCCACCTCCCATCTGCTTTGGAAAATGACCGCCAACAAAGTACAATCTAAACTGGGTGGCAGGGTGGTTTCGCTGCTTGAGGAGAACACCCTGGAACCAAAGAGTAACAGATTCGATCCCAGCAACAGCCATCTGTTGTGTTGAGCTGGCCCTGGGCTATGCACTGAACCCCTACATGCTATTGTATCTTGTTCTGAGCTCTTGTGGATATGAGCGCCAGAAGAAAAAGAAAATTGTGTTTCATTTCTTAATAGTTAAATATGAAAAATAACAGTACAGTGGCCCAATCTGAAAACAGAGAAGGATACTAGTTTGAACATCAAACTGGATAATTGGATTAAAAGCCAACGAGAAGTTCTCTGCTCCCCTTTTGTATCTGCTAATGATGTATGGAAGTTTATTAATTAATGACAAAGCTACTGATCAAACACAAAACAAAGCTGAGCAGTAATCAATGTGCTACTCAGGATTTGAGAACATGGCAGCGAGAGATTTGTTGGTTCACAACAAGTTTTGAAAGCAAGCTGTTACAAAAATAAATAAATAATCTGAGTTATAAAAAGAATTATATTGGAAGACTAGATTTCCTGATATGATTTTGATGCTACACTATCACTAAAGCGTGTCCTCGGCTGAATTGTGTGGTAATATAACAACAAGACACATGAGGTTCCCAGTAGCACAAGCACCAAATATCTTCTGTTTCTTGGTAATCTCCTCTGATTCTGCCCATTGTTTCCAATACTGCTGTCTGTCTGTGATTTACGACTTTGTTGGGATGATCTACAACACTCGCGCCACTGCCTTAATGGGAAAATGTTTAATAAAATAGAATGTCTCTGGTGTGTTCCTGGGATATTGATCTACATTCTGCCTCCCCCTCTGTTTTCATAGAGGGAGAGCAGCACTCTTCTACAGCCCAAACACTTCAGAGTGGGGAAGCAGTGGTGAAGTAGCACTCCTCTAGATTAAAGCACACGCCTAACATCAATCAGATAACCCCTTTTTTTCCCGTGCATGTGTATGTGTGTGTGTTTTTATGCTTGATTCATAAGTGTTTGCAAGCTGCATTGTAAAGATGAGGCCGGGAGACGCATGGAAATGACACCAAGGAAGTAGTGGTGATGAAAAACAGAGGAAAAGAAGCTATTTTGCTCAACATTTACTGCAGCTGGAAGGCTGGAACAAGGCATCCTCCAAACCAACCATGGGGGACATTTGGCATTCAAAGGTTGTAAATGGGAATCAAGTATTACGGTCTCTGCGATTTCGTTCACTGAAACAAACCCACGCCTGTTACCTCTATGCAAATGCAATCACACGCATAGGCAGACAGATGTACCGGCTTCCTTCCTAATGTATGAGCCTATGAAATTATATCAGCCTTCCATCTGCTGGTCAGAATTTGATTTATAAAATGGCCTCCAACATCAGCATTGCTCTACAAAGCCAACTGTGGTGTACTTTTTTCCACCTTTATTTCTCCAGAGACAGTTGTTCGAGCTCCGCCCTGCTTCGTGTCCAACACAGAAGCTCTTCTGGAGGAGCTGGGTGTGGAGTGCCTTGCAGGTGCAGTCTAACAGCAGGTGCTGTGCATAGCAAGGTTGGAATGGTGAAAGGAGTCTATAACCCTCCTCCCTCTCCTATTTCATATCTGAGCACAAGACATTAAATCAGCATGTATGCTCAGTGAGTCTTCCTTTGATAAATAAAGGTTAAAATTAAAAAAAAAAAAAAAAAGATTTAGTGTTCATATTGGCAGATAGAAACATCACGGAAAAAAATATGCTCACGGCTCTTCTCCACCGCACTTTTAGTGGAAAAATATGAAAACCGGGCAAATTGTCACAATTTGTCTCAATTACATTTACAGCAGAGACTGTGAGCTGGAGAATATGATATCGATATAAAAGTGACAGGCAAAATTGACCAAATTACAGCTGTATTAAAAATGATTGGCCCTGCATAGAAACGATGGATTCAGCACTAAGGATAAAGCCCAATTTTTTCAGCAACTGCAACTGAAAATCCATAGGGACAGACAAATGGAGGGAGAGAGAGAGTGAGTAGCCTAACAAAGGGACTTCAGTTCAATACAAAGCAAAATGAAAAAAATAGCACGAATGAAATTTCAGTTGATTTCTTTAGTTATCAGTGGTTTCCCTGGGACTGATCCCCTAGGGGAGAGACGGCCAGAATTATGGACCGATCAGCCAAACAGTTGCATCTGCTAAGTGCTGGTCTCTGTGGACCCGGCCATTATTTAGGTTACAACACTATGCAGTCCTTTTTAAAGAGCACTACAAAGACTGTGTGGGTAGATACTGTAAATTGGTCATAGTATGTAGTAAATGATGTCTACAAGTGCCTTTAAAACCTTAACTGTACACCTGTCAATTACAGTCACACTGAGAACTACGTCTTTAGCAAGAGAGTACCTTGGCTTTCAATTTCTCAGTTCTATTAATATCACTCTGCTCTTTTTGTCCATAATCTGCAACAATCTAACAATCAAACCTCGACACTTCAGTGCTGTTCTCCTTTTTTTTTTACAATATTGAAATCAGCATAAAAGATTTACATTCTATTCCTGATGCTCATAAAGTTCTTAGAGAATAGTACAGTGCAGTAGTAGTTGTAATAGTACAACTCAAGTTGTTAAGCCATGAGAAACACACTCACACACACAAAGCCTCACAATGTTTAACCTTTCATTTTGGTAAGAGGGTTTTGCATATTAAAGACACTGCCATAGAAGCCTGTAGACTATTGTAGAAGCCTATAGTATTGTGTGTGGATGTGTGTATGTGGTCAGGCAAGTATGGAGCAATTCAGTTTCAGAAATCAGCATCAGCTAAACAATAGTATCTTGACTCCATTGTGTGAAAATAATGAACTGTGAAACCCTGATACTCCATAATTTATATTAGAGACTCTGGCGATTTAATTATTTTATTCTGTCTCTAAAACTAAACTCTCTCCAAAAATATCCATCAGCCACTTTACCATTCAGTTCACTTCTTGAGTGTGAGGGCTGTGCTGTTCTGAAGCCATGCCAGGGCCATCAGCTCAGAGTGTTTTAACACTGTTAATATTCCCAGCCAGGATCCCATCCCACGGCTGCCCCCAGACTGTTCTGTGTCACCAGTTTGCCGATCCAGCCCTGGGTAGAAACTACCTAAGCCTCTGAGTGTCACTGTGCGCTACAGGCTCAGCCAATCCGCAGCAGAGATTTGGCAGTGCTAAACGTCGTGGGAGCATTGGTCCGTGCTCTGAAAGGTATCAACACTTCGCACGACTGAGCTCAAGCATTTCTGCCCAAAATGAAAATGACTATAATTAGTATGCCATTTTGCCAAGACTAGTGTCATCAAGCTATGATCCTCTCTGGATTCAGCTGACTCCATACTGGAGTTACTCAACAGCAGTTCAGAGGGCAATGGATCTGCAAATCAACGGATGTCACTTTCAACACTGTATACCTCCATCTGCACGGGATAATAAGCAGAGCACATCAACACTGTCAAACCACAGTTATCATTACACCATTAAATGCACTGAATCTTAAATACAGGCCATTTTCAAAGTGCATGTACAACATTTGAAGGAGTTTGTTTTCATGGCAACCAAGAAGTTAAAGCAGCAATGACTGATTTGTTTAGCTCCACTTCACAGCAACAGGACAAGCTATAAACATAATATTGACAAATTATTACTCTTTAAAGCTGCTACAGCAAACATGTTAGCAATTTTCTATTTATACACATTGAGCAAAACATTAGCATTCATTTGGAGTTGCCTCTTTGTCCGTCTGCCCAATTTAAGTCCAATATTCACTGTGCTTTTAGCTCTGTTTTGTCTTCACCAATGCCTGATGGAAATATCTTACTCTTTAACAACTAAATGTGCCACAATGTACTCCAGCCACTTGCTAAATATGTTTGGCTACAGTTTAGTGCAGAGCAGGTTGCTTGGTGGGTTTATAAGCCTTCTTTCTGTATACAGCTTCCAATCATGTCTGAAAATGCAGAGAGAATGGGGAGAGTGAGTCAAACCACCAAAGCTGAGTGTGGTAAAACCAAAAGGATGAGTTACCAGGATTTAATGGCATTTAGTGGTGAGGTTGCACCCCTCCGACCTCTTTTACCAAGCGAGTAGAACCCGTGGAGGCCCTCAGGTAATGTAAATATGTGAAAGGCCCTCTCTAGAGGCAGTGTTTGTTTTGTCCACTCTGGGCAACTGTAGAAGCATGGCGGTGCAACATGGTGGGCTCTGTGGAAGATCACTTGTAGATATGAAGGGCTCATTCATTTAGCTAATAAAAATACCACTATTCTTAGTTTCAGGTGATTATACACTAATGAAAACATAATTATGAATATTAGATTCCATTTCTGCCTATATATCCTACACACTGGTCCTTTAAATAAAAGTCTGTGGGTTTGTCACAAGTGACTCCTTACATGTGTTCACTGAATATTTGTTAAGAAAAAATACACATATATATTTTGCATAGTGCAGCTTTAAATGAACAATTATTTCTTATAAAAATTTATTCCAGTTTTCAGTAGCTATCTCATTATGGGACTTTTTTGGGACTGACTGGTGAAATTCAACAACAGAGTTTGGAGCAAAATAAAATAATCTAAGCATTTTCAGGGACTGTCTGTTACCGGTGTGAACAAGGAGAATCATAGATAAAACAAGTCTACAGCAACGTTTTGTTTTTTTTTTTGTTCTTAGGAAAAGCCTGAAAGAATGAAGACATTAATAAATGAATAAAACAATGAAAGAGAGGAGAATAATCTCAATTCAAGCAAAGACAGGAAATTACTTGGAACATACAGAAAAATCACAACAATCATAAGCACAGGTAGGTTTTATTTGGTCCTAGCCTATTGCCCATGAGAAACTAGATAAGGGAGGACAGGACTTCCCATTCACGACCACAACAAAACCCAAGCATGATTCAGGAGGCTTTCTGCTGCTGTCAGCAGTTATACCTCAACTCTTCAGAGATCCACTGTCCTTCTGAGCATGATACTGTTTAATCAAATAAGTGATCGTATAGCACTGGATTTCTGCCAATAATAACATTCTGCATGCAAATGTGGCAGCCCTTTAGCACAAAGATATGCAGTGAACTTAAAATACATCCCATCTGGAGACATGCATAATCATTGGAATGATATATATCTGATTTTGTTCAAACTTCCCGTCGCTGCACACACTAGACGCAATCATGGACTATGAATTTATAGTATATATGGTTATATCTCTTATTATACTATGGATGGCACTGTACACTGAGGAAATGTCAAGATAGGATAGGATAGGGAAGGATGAAACAGACAGGATAGGAGGACATGAAATACAATATATATATAAGCATTAGATAGGATAGGACAGGATAGGACAGGGAAGAATAGGACAAGATAGGATGGAACAGGATAAAGGATAAGATAGGAAGGGAATTGACAGAATAGGTTGGGATGTAGGATTGGATACAACAGTATGTTTAGTATATAGGATAGGATAGGATAGGATAGGACGATCCTATAGGACAGAATATAGGGCAGGATAGCACATAATATTTAATTGGACAAATTAGAATAAAAGATAGAATAGGCTTTGAATAGGAAATGAAATCCTAAAAGACAGGATACAGAATAGAATAAGATGAATATGATATGGGATATGTAACCATAGGGCAGGTTAAAAAAAGAAAAAAAAAGAAAATAGGACTCAACAGAATTGGGCAGGACAGTCCAGGATAGGAAAGTACCGGACAGGACATGACAGGATTTGGATGCCATGAAGCTAAATCATGAGAGACGATTCCTTACGGTTTTAGTCTGACAAGAAATGATACGGGTCTGCCAGCGTAACATGATGCTCAACAATTTAAATTGCCCCCTGCAGAATTCCAGTGTGTGCTACTGTCCTCCACAACTGTCTCCTCTTTATGCCTCACCTACTTATCAGCACTCGATCTTCATGACACTACGTCCTACATTTGGCCACCTTCCTGATGTAGTGGCTTTGAAAAAACAGTTCTCACAGTTATCTTATCTTTGATGTCAAAACAATTCAATGCTACAATATAGAAAGAAAAGGAAAGGAAATGTTAAATGTCTACCACTGCAAGGAAGGAGGAAGTTAGAGATGGAGAGGAAGAAAGAGCTGAAGTGGAGAGAGACATATTGTGCATTGAGCTGCATTTAAGGAGCTTTTATTACAGATTATGACGCCATCTGTTGTGATAGTGGTCAGACTGTACATGACAGGCAGCATATTTGATATGGGATGCGTGCACCTCCTGCTGCTGCTCCTGTTCATCTTGGGCAGCGCTGAATAAAAACACCTCTCTGAAGGCCGGTGGTCCACAGTGGGATAACTCTGGCAGAGACCACAGAGCTCAGCTTACAGCATGAGGAGTGGATTAAATGTTCTGCGCACGTCCTTCATGGAGCTAGTCTCCTCCAATTTCAGGATATGATAAATGCGCAGCTGAGGGGCATCTCTCCTGGAGAATTCAATTAGGTAAGAAAAGAGAAGAGGATCACAGTGATATTAGAGAGCTGATCGGAGAGCTCCTCAGCCCTTCCAGTAATGAACCGCTCCATTCCTCCACTGACTAGATTGATTTGACTAGCCGAGCTCAGAGTTCATCCTCCTGTTAAAGTCACTCTCAAAAGACTGGGTGTCATTGTGGAGGAGAAAAGTTTGAAATTTAGAATTGGATTGAAATATGAGTGAAGGTTTAGATTGAGGGCTGCGGAGTGAAGAGCCTGCATGCTCCGCACTTGGACCTCACCCCTGATCCATAACTCTGTTCTGTAAATACTTCAATTCAGTTAAATGCAATTTTATTTATATAGCACCAAATCATGATATACATTGTCTCAATGCTCTTTATAGAGGACAGTGAAGACCTCACAATATTATAGAGACAAACCCCACATGAGCAAGCACTTTCACACAGGTGAAAGTGGAAAGGAAAAAAAACTTCCTTTTAACAGTAAGAAATCTCCAACAGAACCGGACTCAGGGTGGGTGACCGTCTGCCTCTATCAGTTGGGTTAAGAGGAGACAAATGAGGAAGAGATGATTGAGAGGGGTAAAAGGTGGAGAGAGAACAGAGAGCAGGAACAGCTATATTCAGGATACTATTACATTCAAGCACTGTAAGACTGGTTGTCATTATGAAAATAATAATAGTGATATGTATAGGTGTAATAATGTTATGAACAATAACAGCAACAATTATAGCAGCACCAATTAATATTAATAATCAGAAGAAGAAGAAGAAGGAGCAGAAGAATCATCGCTTAACATCCTGATTAGCTGTTACTCTAATTGGCCTGTCTGTGATTTCTGTCTGTGCAAATTGAATTTATTTATGAATACACAACCAAATCAACTGCAACTAAATAAACATTAGTCTAAAGTGACACTCCTGAAGATTTTGCATCTTGTAATGATATAAGAATGACCAAGAACAAATACATTCTGCTCATGTCCACATTCCTCATCTAAAGTCGAGGTCAGTTCACAGTCCTGAAAGTGAGTCTCAAGGATGTACCTAATCGTGCAGACATAAATAGTATAATTAGCTTTAATAGCATCTGATAAGAATCTCTATTATACGATTACATGACAAAGGCGCAACCATTATCACAATTATGGAACAGAAATTACCTGGCTTAAATGAGTCTATCTGTGACACTTCTGATGTTTATCTCCATTCAGTAAATTTCACTATAGATACATCTATACATCTATATATCTATATACATCTCTCACTCTCTCTCTAACACTCCCACCTATATAAATACACACACATATGTTTTAGGTTCACTGAGTATTTTTCATTTAGACCCTGCCAAACAGAGGTCTGTCATCACAATTAAGATTAATGTCCAACATCCACTTACAAGACAGAAAACATTTTAGCATTCAAGCCACTGTTGTTATCTGTTGCTAAAGGCTTTAGTGCACGGTTAAAGCATTCTTTGAGGTTCTACTATTTTAAGTATTCTTTTTTGACTCCAGGACTCACATCTTCATATAAATTCTGGAAATTTAATGACTTAAAAGCTAAAAACAGTATCTTGTCTTATCCAGGCACCCCCATCACCTGAGAAAAAAAGTGTAATTACTGGGTTTGGGTTGAGTCACACTCCACTGCACTCTGTCGCAACATTCTAGTCTGAAAGAAGTCTCTATCTTCCAGTTTACAGTGAAATTGGACATTTAAAGATCCTTTCATTTCTCTGTTCATTTTTCATTTTTTTTTATTGGGCAGTTCTTTATCGTCCATTTTGTTTTATCATCCTTTGCTGTCTAGATGCTCTGAACTGTGACCCTTTTTGGAACTGCTTGTGATCCAGAAAATAATGTGTTGCTTTTGTAATTACCTCAGCAGAGAGCACTAGCTCCAGTACATGTAAAGTATAAACACAACTCTGACTTAGCCACTTCATTGCTAAATACTAGAATAAGACATCCCAGAAAATGAATGATGAATTGTCTTATTTTTCCATCAGATGTTTATGTTCAGTGGCTTCTTTTGCTACTCTTCCCAAAGTTATTCTTGAATCCCCGAGGAGTATAACTGATTCATTAAAATATCAATTATTTTTCCCCTCGCTTTGCAGGAGAAAACTGATTAATCTGACTACCTTATGCATGCCCTACAGGGTGGAACTAAGTCAGATAACTTAAGCACATGCTTGTAACAACAACACTGAGATGGAATGATGTAGCAGTAAACTCAAAGTTGACATTTAATGTAAAATTAAGCATCTTGATGAGACTCTTAGCCTGATACTGACAACAAGGTTAATACTACTAAAATGGGTAGGTTCCTGATGAAATAGAATTCATCTAATATACAAAGGCAATGATTTTATTGCCAGTTTATGCACAACCTCTGAGTAATTCTTCTGAAACTTGGTGCAGTCGTTGAGCCCGACATTCACTTCAATTTAAATGATTACATTGCTGAAAGGCTGAAAGACATTGCAGAAGTGATTAAAGTGGTTAGAATTTGAATATGCATATCAGCATATCAATATACATAACAAATATGTACATAAATATACTGTACATATCAATTTCAGGTCCATTCATGACAAGTTCTACATCTGCTACAGGCGCCTGTGCAGTGTGCTAGGATGCAGAAAATGGGTGAAAAGATGCAGGAAATGTGTGATTCTGATCCGTTCCAGCAAAGGTATGTGTTAGTTGAGGATTTATTTCTAGCCCTGATTGCTTCATATTAGTACACTCTACTTCCTATGCCAACAAGGTAATGATGAACTGATTGCGTTATGCATAAATTATAACTGCCTTTTGGACACAGCAGAATCAGATGCAAAATAATATGAGTGATATAAATGATTATACCGAAGTTGCCCCATTATACAATCCAACCACGTCTGCAGAGAAAAAGTGGATGATCTTACAAAAATCCAGATTTGAGTCAGTTTTTTAAAAAATCTGTCTTTCTACAATATCTGTGACTGACAAATCAAATGTTAACTGCAGGTGATAAGATGCAAACTTGTGCCCATCCAACAGGCCTCAACCTGATCCTCCCTGACCTCCACATCATCAAGCAACATCAGCTCTGGGTGTACATGGATACAGGCATCATATGTTTGAATTTTCACAACTGTAAAAATCGTATTTATTCATTAGTGTTATGAATAGCCAACGAAACAGAGTTTTCTGAACTGTATTTTTTATGCCAGTGAAACTAAGTTGTGAAGCTGCATTTTGTATCATCATGTAAACTGTCACAAGGATTTTTAAAATTTATTTATTTTAAACACATTAAAATCAGTATACAAGGTTTCATTCTTTATCATCCTCTCCATGCTTTTACTCTGAAAGCAATCTTGAGTCATCTTGGTGCATTGTGCTGATAAACCTATAATCACGTCTTGCTGCTTTTTTTGTCACTTTATTTTTAAAATTAAGGTGAGGACAAGAGGACAGAGCGGAGGAGGATGTTATTCTAGCAGAAGAAAGATGTCTGAAGAGTTGATTTAAGAGTACCCATCTTTTTTTAGGGAGGTATGTACATTAGTTCAATTAGTCAGGGAACAGAGAGATCGTGGTAATGCGGAGAAATAAGTCTAGGGATCATCATCATCCACACACTAATTTGGCAGACATCCTACTATAAATGTGTGCAAGTATATTTATTTGAAACACATGAAAAATGGAGAAGACAGTTTCAAAATGATATACAGAGATATGAAATAGATTCAGAACCACAAGGGCAAACTGTTTCCCGTGAACACCAGGAATCAGTCTTGAGGGAAATCAAAGCAAAAGGTTAAGCTGAATTGTGTGTGTGAGACACTTCTCCACCTGAGTCCTCGTGCTAATTAGAGCTCCTGCTAAATTAGTATTTCCATGTTGACGAAGGACTCTGACAGGAAGAATTTAAACCTGCAGAAAAGGAACGAGGCTCACAGCTGGATTTAGATCCACCCATGCTGATATTTAGCCAGGTGTCAAAATAGCAGAATGCTATTTTTGCGAGAATACAGACACTGGTTAACAGGGTTGAGAGGGAGGGAAGGTGTCCTGTTTTGGGAAGTAAAACACACCGAGGTGCGGCACTATCATCTCCTCAAAACAAAGGATCAAGGACTTTTTGCGTTCAAAGGTTTGATTTATTTAAATTTTCACCTCGCGATGGTTGAGATTAGAGTTGCATTAAGACTATATTTGCCAGGCTGAATACAGGTAGTAGTTTTAAAGGAGAGTGTGCAAACATGGGCAATTCACAGTTTATGTAACCACACATGTTCTTCAACAAGATGATTTTAAATTGATTGGTGGACAGGCTCGTAATGTTTTACCTCCAGCTGTTCACTTGCAGGATCCTGCAACTTTAATACCAATTTCATGGACTGCTGTTGCTGTGAAGACTTACATGAATAAGAACAAGCCTGTCTGTGCTGCCTTTTTGGTCACTGTGGTTAATTTCTGAAAGAACTCCCTGGTGTAAATATAATTCAGGTACAATGCACAGCAGCAGTTACAACCAAAAGCTTAAAAATATGGTGCCTCTGTGCCTTCAAACCAGCCTGGCAGTCCCACTATGAAATAAAGTCTTTAGTACTTTCTAAAGTCATTGTAAGGGTCTAAAAACAAAAAGTGGTCAATTTGTTTTAAAGAAGTAGTTAAATATTTTGGGAAATATGCTTTTTCACCTTCTTGATGTGAGTTAGATGAGAAGATTGATGAGTCAAAAGTCAATTAGCTTAGCAAGCTTAAAGACTGGAAGCAGGGGGAAAAAATACTCCTGGCAACACGCAACTTGTTTTTACATTTTGGCTTGCATGTGGGTTAAAAAATGAGATTAAAAAATGCCTATTTATACAGTTTAGAGGAGCTTTGGCGTAAGCCACGCTGGCTGCTTCCCCATTTCCAGTCTGGCTAACTGGAAGCTTCTTATTAACCTTATAGATGTGAGAGTGGTATTAGTCTTCTCATCTTGGCAAGAAAGTAAACAAGTGTATTTTGCAAAATTTTGAACTATTCGTTTAATTAATGTAGATCAAGGATTTTTTAAAACATTTTTTTAGGTGGGTGGGGCGGTGGGGGATTTATATCTATTTATCCTGTCTATTATTATTATTGTTACAAGGAACTTATGTGTGATTATCCTGAAAGTAAGAACAATAATTTAACTTTTTCTATCTTTGTTCACAGAAAAGTATTTTCAGATTTTAAAACAATAGGAATCATCACATCTTGGAACTGCCTTAACAACCACAAGCATTTAAACTTTAGGCTGGTACATGTTCTGGTTCAGTTCAAAATGGTGGACAACAGAATAGATAGAGTAAACACTGTCAGTGTTTGGCAGAAGAATCATTTCACTACAACACACTAGGACTATATGAAAAACTGTATCTCTTCATTTCTATCTCTCTGGGCAGATCAATATACGTCAACTTTCCGATTTAACGCGAGCAGAAGGGGAAGTCTTGGAAGGTTCTCGTTAAATACCTCCCAAATTTGTCTTGTTTTCTCACCAAGATGGGAAAATGCAATAACATCTAGTCTTCACATATTACAGTTCTCACACAAGTCTACAGTGTCAATTACCTCCAGTGGGAAGGATGGAACTAGACCTGAGATAGAGCTCAAGGTTGTTGAATATTTGATTTGTTTGCTATTTTTCTTCCTGCTTCCATTTAAGTAACTGCTTCTCTCATACACACACTTTCTCTCTGTCCTACACACACACACACACACACACTCACTCAGTATTTTATCACAATGAGGGTACGTGAGTCCACTCCAGCCAGACAGGGTAACCTAAGGACACGTCTCATCAGTCTACAACAGGACATAAAACCTTGGCAGTTGGCTGTCACCCCTCTGTGCATGTTTTATAAGTGCTACTGAACTTCGTGTATCTAGAGTGATAATCATATACACATGCACATGGATGGATTATCTGCAGGCCCAGTGGACATGAAAGTCAATCAAACAGCCGTAAGCTGACCAAAACAACCACAAAGAGACACAAAAAAAACTACAGAGACCAAAAATGGCTACAAAGAGACGTAAAATAATCCCATGCAGACGCAACACGACTACAAAGTGATGCAATACAACCAATAAGAGATGAGGAGTGACTACAAATAAAATGCAAAACAACTACAAAGAGTCAGGAAGTGGCTACAAAGACAGATAATGACCACAGAGAGATGCAAAATGACTACAAAGAGACACAAAACAACTACAAATGAGGTAGTCATGTGGTGCTCCTCTGCAGGAGGGGTGTTGAGTCTTTTACATGTCTGAGCCCAGGGGTCCTTTGTCTCAGAGTTCACATACGCCTGTATATCAGACTGTATTGAAAGTTGAATAATTGTTTAGGAAAAATATTTTCAATGCCCTGAAACAATGCACTTCAACTGCACACAAATCTGCACCACACCAAACATTCAATCAATGACAGTCTCCTCTCTAAAATAACCAGAGGGGAACAAGTTGATCTTTCCAGTAACAATAAACACATTAGTGATGCTTGACAGGTGATGGCTTCCTCTGGAAATAAGAAGCCTCTACAGTTCACAGTGTCAAATGTAGACAGCTGTCGCCGCAAGTCACTTCTCTTGACTGACATGACAGCCAGTTTCTCCATCAAAGTCTTGTCAAAGAAGAGATATGAGTTTCCTTCACGGAGGCTAATTTAGCCAAAGCACCAGATCAGACTCCCAAAGGTGCCACCACTCCTGCTGGTAATGTATGCACTCATGGTTGTTGTTGGGTTTTTTTTAGCCCTGTTGACTCTGTTGACATTGACTCGTATAATGTGGGCACCTGTTTTATCAATAAATTATACACCAGCCTCTGTGTTTCACAAAGTGCATGAAATATGGGATGATGAAATTTGCTGAAATCTCCCGTGTCCCGATCACGGCTGTATAAGGTCAAAATATGTCAAAAGTTTGTCTGTTACTGATTTGCCAATGAAAAATTCTGCACTGTTAATATTGCAGTCATTTTTGTATTCTAATCAATATTAATACTTCAAAACAAACAAATAAGAAAGAAAGAAAATGAATGCTAAAAACACGATGGATCAGATTGCACCACATTAGTAGCTTCTGTGCAGAAGATAATTTGTTCTGGGGTTTGTACTGTAAAGTATCGTATATGTTTTAGCATCACCAACAATTTCAGCTGCTAAAGCAAAAGTTTCACGTCCCCTAATATCTTACGAGAGGCAAGCTAATTTGGTCTAACAATTCTGACAGACATCAAATTGTTGAAGCTTCTGCTTTCCCCTCCTCTTTCATCCATAAAAACTGTCTGAGACACAGCAGCAGCTAAAACAATGCGTCCATTAATGCTCATCAACAATGCAATGCTTCACTCTCCTAATTTACTTTATATTTTTGGTGTGCAACTAAACAACTGTGATTCCCAGATTACTAACCCAAAGTACAGGTTTCAAAGACAGAACTCCCTGAATGACTCTCCTCCACTGTTTTTACTGTTTATTTTAGTTACACTTCATCATATAAAAAAAATTAAGCAATATTTAAATTATTCTTATGTTGCATTTTTCAGAAGTATCAAGACACAAGACATAAATAGAAAAACACCACATTAAAAAGGCTGTAAAGTATGTAGATACAGCTCACAGAACTGCTGATACATGCCACTCCTCAAAAAAAAAGTCGATGTCGAGGTGCTTTTTGTCCTCAGCAACCTAAACTATAAGCTGATTTTACTTTTGAATACTTTTGAAAATCCTAGAACAAAAGAAGCACATGTGAACAATTAGCCTACATAATTTTTCATTGTTTTAAAGTAGTAGTTTGACACGCAACGATCTGTGTTGCTTTCTTGGCAAACGTTAGATGATAAGATTGACACCATTGTCGTATCTTTTTGCTAAATGTGAAGCTTTAGAAAAGCTAAACTAACCTAAACTCTCAGCAGGAAAACAAATAAACGTATTTACGATTTTTTTTACTTTAGTCAGAGCTGTAGGTTTGTATAGGCTTCTATTGCACTTAGATATTACTTCATAGAGTGTATGTGGAATGAGGGAAATAAAGGCTATGGGTTTTTTTTTATTTAGGAAGAGAGCTTAATAGAGGACAGTGCGATTGGATGAGAGGGGGTATCAGGTACTTCTTAAAGAGATGATATTTTTAGCCTGTGAAGGAAGATGGAGAGAGATTGTGATATTCTGACAGGAGTAGCAAGGTCATTGCACCAACAGGGAGCCAGTAGGGAGCAGAGTCGAGTCCCAGTGGACCATTTACTTTTAACATGTTCTCATCTGCCTCCACACAAAGCTCTGTCAGGGTCTTAAAAACCCTCCTGGTGCTCTTGACTCCTGTACGGACACAGACAGTCCTCGGCTCACTGAGAATGATCGGTGAGCACGGGTGAATGGCCTGCCATGTCCATAATGTTTTGATGAAGTGCAATACGCACCAAAAGTCTGCAGGACAGAGAAAATACAGATATCAGACCATCAGAGGTAATCAATAAATACAGGCTGCTATATATATATATATATATATATATATATATACACTACTCACAATACGTTAGGGATATTGTGAGCGACTCAGTGGATGTCATACATACGGTGTTTGTTTCACTTCAGAGATTTTTGGGATCGGGAGGCAATTGTATTGGGGTGATAGACACACCTCATTTTGTGTTTTCCACGTAATGGTCTCTCTGTGTACAGCGTGCCTTACATATTGGGGCCAATACCAAAAAATACTAAAAGACAGCCCGTTTCAATGTGGCATCAATTCCAACATTCTGTGGGTATAAAAAGCTGGTATTGTCAGTAAGTCATTCCAAGTTCATCATTCAAACAGCCATGAACACAGGACGTCACTTAACAGACGAGCAGCGCCACCTGGCCATAGCGCGCCTTCAGGTCGGTGGCAGGCAGTCAGACATTGCTCGTGAACTTGGTGTGTCTCAAAGTGTCATCAGCAGACTTCCATCAAGACACAGAACTACTGGCAGAGTTCGT
>JBBMJY010000001.1:5729215-5746828 GCA_037833715.1 Toxotes lorentzi | reverse complement strand
CTTTCTGTTCATGGATGATAATGCTCCACCACATCGTGCCAGAATTGTCACAGCTATATATATATATATATATATATATATATATATATATATCATGAGAGCTCTCAGCTCTCATGATGTTTGCAGTCAATGCTAAACAGCCAGGATTTCAGATCCATTAATTCATTATGAGTGTTTACCACCCAAATATCAGGGCACATGTTGCCTCAAACAGATCTCACTTGTTTGTACAGATGGAAAATGGATGGACGGACGAGGGCAGGAGAGGGCAGCTCACCGCTCTTATCTGAGTAATGTACTGCTTTGCTTTATCAGAACAAAGAAATGCCAAACACACAAAGCAACTATTTTTCAGTTTCTGAAAGAAAGTGTTTTTCTAGTTCAGTACTTACCAAATGGATGCGGCCTTAGAAATAATAAAATGAATAACAAATATAATATGAATAGTTTAGTGCAAGGCTGGAATAAGCTCCAGGCTCCAAATGACCCTAAACAGAAGCCATTTGAAGTCACATTGGGACATGTTGAAGATGAAGATTTTGTTGCACGCCGTTACAAACAATGCAGGACTGCAGATGAATGGAATATACACAGAGATGAACAATTAATTTCTGAAGCGTTGTTTTTTTCACAGCACAGAACAGAGAATGCCGCTGAATAGCATCCATCAACATGCAAGCCATGCAGGAGAACATGGCTGAAGCTCAGAGAGGACTGAGAGAGCTGCATTATTCACGCAGCTCTGCCAGTCATCACTGACATGGAGGACAGTGGGGTGACTCATCCTACTTGATAATACATAATGATTGATGTTTTTTGAAACACAAGACATCCCACGCGAATAATAAGCAGGAGCTTTATTACGGGGAAGGAGGGGTTTTTCGGTGATGTTTGGTATGAGTTGACACACGGTGATGGACACTGTGAGGGTCAAACATACATCTTCACCTGGGAAGAGGTTATTGCGGAGGAAATTAACGGTGTGTGAGAGAGAGAGAGACATGGGCCAACAGAGAGAAACACAGAGAGAGAGAAAGAGATCAAGAGAGAAAAGAGTGTTTCCAAGCCACCGCCATCACACAAACGCCTCATACTATAAATCATCCATCAGTATCATGCAGAAGAAGGAATTAGCTATAATGCTGCTTTCAGTGTGGCTTCACTAAGCCTACAGATACCATGTTTAAACATGATTAACTGTAATAAACCTTCAGTAAAGCCCATGCTACCTGATTAGACTTAAAACTGCCTGCCGTGTAGATACAGCAGCAGGTACTTGATAATTGTTGCTTATTACTGAGCAATCACATGGCACATTATAAATAAAAAAAATCCAGCAAAAGGCAATGCATGTAAATAGATATAAATTGATTGACTATGCAGGGAAAACATTTCAGTCGGGTCTATTTTATGTTTTTCCATGCCACCACGGAACGAATTGCAGTTAAAATAAGTAGATACATGATTTTTTGTTGTTGTTTTTGCTTCCTTCAATCTCCCAAATTTGACATGATGAACTGTTGCACACAGTAGTGACACCGACTCATAATCTGCTGTATAAAAGCAGAAGCTACACTAAATGTCAACAGAAAGTCCTTGGAATGCTACTGCAAGGCTTTAAAGGGTTTTGCTAATCCTGGCTGAAACAGCAGAGCCTTCAGTATTTTTCACCCCTCGATCCTCAATGCATCTTTTGATTGTTAAAGGGGGATGGGGGTGCTTCATTAGTATGCGTCTTTTAAGGCGTGAGGACTGCATGCAGATGCCGGAGTTGAGGTGGTGGGGGCGTGGGAGAAGCTGGGTCAGTCACATGGCCCGGACTTCTCACAGCATCCCTGCATGTAGACGATCTGAACGAAACCGCCGCGCTCTCCTCCTAATTCTCAGATGGCAGCCGTGACCTACTTTCCACAAAGACAGGCTCATGCAAACTTGATGATATGCTTATAACAGAGGAGGCCGTCGTGCACCGCCTGAGGTGAGCCTCGCAATGCGGAGGCAGCAGGGGGTCTGTATGGTAAGGACCAACTGGCAGAGACGTGCGGTAGCAACTCCATTCACCCAAGATGGAGTTGCTAACATACATCCTGACATTACTACCAGTGTCATAAGCAATGTCACTACTAACACTAGCAGTGCTGACATAGTATGGGACTGGAGATGGAATGAGGGGTTCACCTGAATCCCTTTAGCAAATCACTTCATTGCAAAGTCATTTTATAGCCTAAGACCGGCCAGTAATTAATTAATGAATCTGAATAGCTCCCTTATAAAACTACAGCGTGTCTGTATGAGCCAGGACTGCAGCAGCTCTACTAATTTTACTAGCTGATTTAGCTAATACTGATACTGTCTGCTGTCTATCTAGTATCCTGCTGCTTCTTACCAATCCAGTTCAAAAGTCAGTAGGGCAAGTTATCAAACATCAATATGTTTTTGAAACAGGGTCTTTATTGAAATATTGCGAGAATGGAAAAGTTGTGTCTTATCAGTTTCCAAATGTCATTTCAAATCCGGGTTTTGCCAGTTTCCAACTATTTTATTCAAGTGAACTTTGTGTACGGCCCCGCGTGTTAGACTTTTTTGTTAAATGATAAAAAGGAGGTTGGAGAAACACATGCTCATATTTCTCAAACTCAGCTATCAAAACCATTTTTTTTGGTTTTCACACCTTACTCGGGTACTCAGGTATTGACACTAATATGAAAAAAAAATCAAATCTTATCCAACCCTGTTCAAAAAGACAATCAACTGACCTGTTTCCGAATATTTTTTTATTAGAGGAGGTGTACCAGTGTAGCAGTGGTACAGCAGGAATATAACATAGTGTGATTTTTATATCTAAGCTGATATAAAACAGATATTCATGGCTTGTGTCAGACAGGTGTAAAGCCCTGAGCCGCATTTCTTATGAGCAGCTAACAGAGGGTAAGTGAGGTTTAGGTATAATTTATCTGTGCCTTCAAATGATACTAACATCACAACGAAACCCCAGCAGGCTTGTAAAAACATCTCATCCCTAAAGAGTAAAAAAAGAAAACTCAATAAAATGAAAGCAACAAAGTGAAATATCAAGGTGACAAAGAAAAATAAATCAAGATGACAAACATACAGGTGAGCTGGGGATCAGAAACCCAGGCATCAAAACTTCACACAGCGAAGAACAAAGATTGAGAAATGGATACAAAACAGCGGGGAAGTGGTGGGGAAATAATTAAATATACTAACAGCAATGAGGGGAAGGTAGAGTTTCAGTGAGGTGTGTGAGTGCATGTGGATGGAGGGAGTGCACCACTCTGTACATCCATCTGACAACCCAGATTAGGGGGCGGATTAAAACCCTTTGACTGTGTTCCAGCTCACTGGGCCTGGGAAACCCTTAAAAAAGCTGCAAGTTATTTTCCCAAAAGATATTAATCAAACTGTTACTCAGAATATCTGAAACTCATCCAATCTGGCTGTGTGCTGATACAGAGTAAACCAGACTTCTGTATAAAATGTCCAAAAATAGTGAAGAAATTTACCTGATGAATATGATCAATGCTCCTTTAAACAGGCTCCTGAGACTGACAAAAAAACAAAAAAAAAAAAAACAAAAAACAGATTCTACAATATGTTCAGCAAAAACAGATATTTGACACAATTGGATCAATGCATTTTCCATTAATTAATCCAATCCTTTGCCTTTGTTATTTTCCTGTCTTCAGGTGTTAAAGGGGCACTCCTCGTGATTTTACTCAGTTGAGACAAAGTTGTGTAATGTCGTCTGCAGCTCTAGAAGGAGCTTGGATGAAGTCTTGGATAAAGTCTTAAAGCCTGTGTTACAAACTGGAGGTGTGGGGTTTGAAAGACAAGAGCATTTATCAGTCAGGGAGGGTCCAACAAAAGACACTACATTAGGGTTGCATTAGGGAAATTGTAGGTTCCAGCATTTTTGGAGCTAGACCAACACTAGGGAGTAAAATAAAGGGGATCTCGGCCTGCACTGCTTCAGTGTCAAGCATTTCTTTTCTAAATTTCCCAACTTTATGGTAATACAATATTAAATTGCTGGAGTGGCTCCGTAAATACATCCAAACGTGAACAAGATCTTTTTCATTGCGGGTTCAACTGGTACTCCAGCACTTTAGCAAAGACTCTCAGTTAAACAGGAAATACTCCACTTCTGACAACAGTTTCAGTGAAATTCTATAAAAGTTCGCTTATCTATTCCCATTCAGAAGCCTTATGCAAGAATTATGTAGCAGATATTTGAGGTAGAAGCTGCTACTGGCCGCAGTCAAACACACACACACACAGTATGTGGGCTGCACAGGAGTTTAAAGAGGCAGAGAAAAACGCTGAATTTATGTAACACAGTAATGCTCAGTGTCTGAACCGGGGGGACACTTGCAGCCCACACGAGTCACCTAAGTGGACCTTGGAAACATTCCTGTGTGAAACAGGTTTCTTTGGCAGCATCAGCCGGCTGGCAGGTTTCATATAAAATTTGCAGTTGAAGTTGTCCAAAGATCGATAGTTTCAAGCAGAGCTGAGCCGTTTTGAAATTTAAAAAAGGAAAAAAGGGAGAAAAAAGTTCTCAAATCTCTGTTTAAGGAATCAGCGTAACTCATACTGACCCAGAGTTTTTAGGTGATTTTTGAATGTGATGGCAGGTGAAGTGTATGGTACAAAATGCAATAGATAGATGTATGTGACAGCTTTGAATTTCTTTTCCTTTTTTTTCCCACTAACATACCACACGCTGTCAGAGCACACCCTCCATATAATCCCATTTTATTGCATAAAACAAATGATTTTTTTTTTCCTCTTCTTCCCACATGGAGGTCAAAGATCAAGGTCTGTTACAGGATTCTACTCATTTACCCTTGAAATACTGTCTTTGTTTCAGCATCACTGAAATAAAGCCTGAACCTGTTTTGGCTTCATTCCAAAGTGTGATTTCTAACATCTGAGATTGACACTTCCTGTAGGTAAAACATTAATCTAGATAAATATAACATTATGATGCATTTTAAAGGATAACTCAGGTCCTCGGAAATGAGGAGACACAGATTTTTACTGATCGGAACATCAAGATTTTAAAGATATTAAACGATAAACTTCAAGCCATATTTGGCAAAGTAGATAAACAGTAAACCATTTTAGAGAGTGGAACTTTCTGCTTGTTTGCAGATAACCAGATGGCAATTTTACAAGTTCACATAAATCCCTTTGATTGAAGAAAGTGTTGACATTAAAGAAGCCAAAACTATGATAATTTTGAAAGAGCGTTCTCATTTCAAAGGCAAATGGAGATCTTTTGATTTTACATTCAGTTTTAAAGAGAACAGTGTGCCCTTATTACTTACCATAGTAAGAACAAACACCATACAAGATATGTATTTAAATGACATCATAAGGAAAGAACAGGGTGTGCATGTTATTTGCCTGGATGGATGGTTTGATGTTAAGCAGAGCCTGTCAATGTCCCCAAATCTCAAAATGTCCCCATGGCGTTTGAAACTCATCTGTGAGCTGTATTGAGGAATGTGGGGATTTGGGGAGCCTGTGGCGCTATGACAAACTCATGGATCACATCTTTAAAGTCCCCTTCCACTGAAAAAACAGTTTTTCTTATCGTTGTATGTTTGTATGTTTCAGCCTCACTGAGCAGAATGACAGAGTTTGACTCTAGAAGGATGTTTTACATTGATCTGCTGAAGTTTCTCTGTATTCACCTTAAATCTGAGTTTAACGTATTGGTACGATCATCACTTTTGTGACGTCACAACTAGACAGCCAATCATTGTCCAGCATTCAATTTACAGAGGTGTGATGTGGAAACTTTGAACCTCCAGAGCACATACAGGTTTTTAAAGATAAAGACAAAGATGCTTTACCTTTTTAAACGAGGGAGAAGGAGTAAATGTCATTTTTAACAAGGTAATTGAGCTTAGGGAGAGAGTATTTTATACCTTACAACATATGTAGAGGGCATCTTCAAATATGAATAAGAAATTATAAATAAAGATTTAAAATTAAATAAAGATTATGATAGGCAATACACAATAGTGAATACTAATACAGTGGCATTAAGTGCTATAATGTCATGATAAAAGTAGTGCAGTTTTCCTGTGAAATTGATTCTACAAAACCTTTGGCTGATGCAGGTGTTTTTCATCTGAAAGATGATGATTTTTTTTTTTCTTCTGTGCAGAAAATAAAAAAAAAAATCTTTCAGGACATTATAGACTCCATAGTTTCCAGTTTTTATTACGTTTAATATGAAATGTTTGTGATTCCAGACCACTCCCTGTACGATTGTTACGGGAATATTTTGTCGTACTGTTACCACTGGAATTAAAGCAGTTGGTGAATCTACTACAACAGATTCAGTATGTATCTTTGCCTTGTACTGACACTAACAAATTCATTTAATAGCTCAGAGTTTTGAAGCAGTTTCGGCAGTGAATGCACAGATGCTGGTGAATACATATACAATTAGATAGAGATAAGAGTTGAATGGAAGGATGAAGGAAATGAAGCGGAGGAGATGAGGGGATTACAGGGGTGATTTTTCTCTAAATACATTTTGCAGGCATTTAGCAACTGATGCCACAGCGATGATTGCACAGAATAGTCTGATACTTCAGCCTCTTGTGAACAAACCAGCCTCTCGACAGTACAAAAAAAAAAGAGGAAAACAAAATGAGGCCAAACGTCATGCCTACGCCAGAAGTGGAAACGCTGATTGGATTCTGCAAACAAATGCACACCTGCAGCCAGAGCTGCACTTACACACAAACCTTTCAAATGCTTCAACTGCTCTCAGAAAACTGTTTTTTCTTCAAGTATCACAGCAGGACCTTATCTTATCCACTTCAAACACCGATGCCTCTTGTGATGAATGTCTAATGTGAGAGAAATGGAAAACTATTATCTGGACTTGGCAGTTTTCTTTGGATGGCCAGTCCTCCCACAGTTCCTGCAAGGAGCCCTCGCTCTACTTTCTATCCCCATAAAATGTCCCCATCTCTCCCTGCTTCCCTTGTGATGAATGAAATAGACTTCTTGTTAGCAAAATGCATGCATCTCACACCATACGAAGAGATGGAGGACCAAGGACAATTTGTGACCTCAGTCACTGACTTATTTGTATTACTATGCATTATGTTTATTATTTCAAAGAGCTTGTTTTCTAGCCTGATGATAAATTAACATCAAGCAATTAACCTCTGTTGCTTTTTAAACTTGTTTATTAACATGTTTCAGTTAGCACAATATATATTTATAGATAAGTACTGTTTGTGTGCTATTGTTTTCAGCCAAATTAATTGTGTACCATATTCGTGCATGCTGAAGTGAACATGTACAGATTTGACACAAAATCTATCAATAATTACCTCTGTGTGGTTTGAATTCCTATCAGATCTGTAAGCTGATGAGACACTGGGCGGCACAGCCTCTGATAAACTGTCAGTGAGCGGTGGTGCTGGGTGGAGGCTGTTGTCCTTGCAGAGCAGCAAGAAAACAACCAGCCTGCTGGCCAGGGACCATGAAATGCACAATTAGTCCTGGGTCAATTGCATTAGGGTTTCTCAAAGGCAAAAATGCAATTAACGTGTGACTTTGTGCTCATTATAAACTGCATTTTGGCAGTTTTAAGTGAAAATACAGGAGCTATATTATCCTACTCCCGACCCCAGTGGATAAGAGAAGAGATAAGTGACTGGGAAGTGGATGGAGCAGGTTTTACAAAGAGGAAAATCTTTATCCAAGGGTCACTCTGGGGTCACACTCATCCTTAATAGTGTGTTGTGACCTCTGACCCTTGATCTCTTTACAATCCTTTTGCTTTTAATGCAGCTGAGCTTTAAACTGTCCCTTGTTCTGCACCCGATTTCACCAAAAAGTCTCTCTGATAAAACAGTCACGTAAATGACTCCAGTGCTGTAAAGAGCACTTGATTCCCGGTGTATAGAGGGTACCAGGCTACCCTCTAGTGGCACAGGAAAGCGATGGACCGTGTCACAAAATAAGTTGTTGTCTCCCCTCAGATGGATAAAAGGGTAAACGGGATACCAAAACTGATGGGAGCAAAAGTCCATTGTGGCATGAGACGACGCGGAGGAAGCCATGCGGGGGGGAAATTCCTGTGGGTTAGCGAGAGATGTTTACTTTATATGCAAATCACCCTCATCGACACCAGAGGTCTTATTTTAGGGCCAGAGCCCCGCTTTTTCTCCCCCCTGACTTTTCAAGAAAGAAAGCTTTGATGTTGGCAGGATCGATGCCAGGGAAAGAGAGAGAGAGGGAGAGAGAGGGGGGGAGGGAGGGATGGAGACGGAGAGAGGCAGGGAGGGCTGAGAGGATGCAGAATGAAAATGTACTTGTGGGGGTGTGTGGGTGATGTGGGGGAAGGGAGTGATGAGTGGGGGTGGAGGGGGGGTTGGCCAGCCTGCCGTCATCATAGCTCCCATGTTTTGAGCAAACACTTCATAAATCCCCCGAAACCCAGGCATCCCGGTGCGTGTTCGTCTCTGTCGGGAAAAGAGCCACAAGAGACGTTTTTCAGCGCCCAGACCCTCCGCATCACCTGGACATGATAAAGTTTGTCGGCTCGCGTCGGTCACAGTGGATTCAGGCTGAAATGTAACTGGTTGACCCATCTGAACCATTTATTTCCGTTTCATCTGGCACAATCTGTCGGAACACTCGCTGTACACGGAGACGGTAATCAAGTGAATGGGTGATTTGAGCTTCTCCGCAACGTCCTTCTGTCATTTGGCCATGTAGGCCTGCGGTGCCGCTGCGGAGGAGCAACTTTATGGGGACACACGCACACACACACACACATTCAGACACACGCAAGAAGAAAAAAATCGGAATTCACTCACGATCAAGTAGTAGTTTGTTGCCACGACTAACAAGGTTGCAAAGGTTTTGTCTTATTGCGCAGGGGAGACAGAGTGCGCGCATTTATCTTCAATACAACACCTATGATCAAAGATGGGTTTAACATAAAAGGCCACTAAACACACTGATAGAAGAGCAAAAAGTCTTAAGATAATAAAATAATAAGCCAACAAGTCAGATCAGTGCAAAAAAAAAAAAAAGAAAAGAAAAAGCAACAGACACCCCGAGAACACAGACGCCTCACTGAGGATGTGATCAATTAATGACTGAAAAACGCACCACACAGTCCGCATCTACTTACATAGAGGTGATGTTTTTGAATAACTCTGCTATGTCAACACTGGTCCCATTGTTCCCAGTATCTTGCAGGGCGAGTAAAGGGAAAAACCTGCCGTTGTCGGACTTATTGCAATAGATCTCTGTTTGAGAGCAGCTGCAGGTCGGCGGGCAGTCCAGCATGGAGCTCAGATAGTCCTGGAAAACACTCATCAGAAACAAAACCCTCCACCAGCAAATCCGGATCGAGTGAAACCATAGATCCATGTCTCCGGGTAAATTGAGGGGGAAAGAAGAGGTCCTGATGTCCTCTGTGTTAGAACAGAACAGGAGAGAGGAGAGGAGGAGAGTAGGAGGAAGGAAGGAAAAGGAGGAGGACGGTGGTGCGTCTGTACAGAGGATGCTCTATGTGAGCGTTTCTGCCGTGGATGGATGCTGTAGTGTCCTTGCGCGTCAGAGAAAGGGAGGAAAAAAAAGAAAGAAAAAGACGCAACAAAAAACGGAAATCAAAAATAAGAAAGCGAAATACTGCGATGCTCCGCTCGTCTTTTCAGCCCAAGATACATGGTGTTTCCCCGGAATACCGCGCTGCTGATGTCGTCTCTCTCCAAGCAGGACCAGGACGACTGGCTGGAGAGCAGCGAGACACAAAATGAGAAGTTGGAGCATCAAGTCCCTCCTACCGGCTACAGTCATACTGACACCTGCAGAAACTGCATAAAATCAACAGTGATTACAACTACATTTATAATATGAGGACCTCTGAACCACACAGACTCACAGCTGTATTATAAGGTCAAAATATGGAAATATATAAAAATATAAAGAATGATGAGATCACTCAAATGAATTATTGAGCAAATGAAAACCATAATAACCAAATACTTAAAACAAACTAGAAACCCTATCTATTTTATCATTGGAAATAATGATTATTTACAATAATGTTGATTTAACATCACTATGTTCTTATGGAGGAAAATAAAAATTATATATAAATCATTTACAAATACATGTCTGCACAAGTATTCACCTCTTTTAGGTCACACCTAGATCATCACAGGTGCAGCCAGTTGGTTTGAGGAATCGCATTATTAGTTAAACGGAGATCACCAGCGTGTAGACAAGAGATTTAACCTAATTGTAGTAATGCAGCATTTTATTTTGGAAGGTCCAGCTGTTGGTGAGTCACCTTCACAGCAAAATCTCCACCATGAAGACAAAACAACACTTGAAGCAACTAAAAGAAAAAAGGCAACTGAAAAAAACAGGATGAGGGGACGGATACAAAAATGTTCATAAGTCAGTGAGCATCGTTTGTGGTGCAGGTAAATCAGTCATCCTGAAATGGAGAGAGAATGGCTCAGATGTAATGCTGGCAGAGAAGAATGGGGGGAACAGTGCAGTATCCAGATGTGCGAAGCTAATAAAAACCCATCCGCACAGACACGAGGCTGGAATTGCTGCCAGTGGTGCATCTAAACAATGACATGGAGCGAATACTTATGCAAACATGGATTTAGATCACTTTGCTTCACTTTGACATTAAATTGTCTTTCTGTGTCGATCGGTGTCAAAAAAGCCACATTAAACCTACAGTGATTCAGTGTTGTAAATCCATAAAACTTCAAGGTGGAGTGAGCACTACATGTTAGGACTGTCAGTGTAAAACCCTGCAGTCTATACAAGGGTGTATTCTATAGTTTTCTCAGTATTATAAAAAAATGGCATAGAGAGTTAAATATAGAGAGTTAAATATGAATATTAATGCTGTGTTTTGAATTGCTGATTTCATCCATTTTATCTTACATAATCTTCTTTATACTGTACCAAATCTGCAGCCATAAACTGTCCTCTACACTCACTGGTTGGATGTGAAGTCAAAAGCACATCCGCTATAACAATCATCAGTATGTGGCCACGTTCACATCTCAAGTGGTAAAATGAATGTGCCTGTATCACAAACATGGGAGTGAAGCGTGCAGTAATCCTGTGTTGATTAAAGACTGGATTTTTTTTTTTAAGAGATACAACATCTGTATGATTGACTCTTGATTTGATTGTGTAAAGTTCTGACAGTGAGGAAACTTCAGTTTCAGTGGGAGGCAGCATGAATTGATTTAATGTTTAAATGTAATTATCAAGGTAGTTTTGAGACTAGATGGCATCAAATTAAATTGATGTTGCTCTGCACTGTTTATCTGAGAAAGCCCTAGCAACGCACCACTATGGAAAATTGTATTGACGCTTTTATATTCTGGTGCAGTTTGTTTAACACAACTTTTTTTTAACAACACTGGCTCCATTAAAATAGTGTACAATGTTTACATCAATTTACTGGTCTGATGCAGTTTGCCTCTACGCACAATAATCAGACTGTAATTCTGCGCTTGCTGTTTGGATCTTTCAAAATTCTATGTTAATGTGTTGGACAACCTTGGAAATCCCAGCTTTTATTTCCCTCAAATCCCCAACCACCTCTACCCATTGCCTTCCTACTGACTGTGTGAAACTTTACTTTTAATAACTTTGATAACTTTTACTAACTTTAACTTGCTTTACTGAAACTAGACCATTAGACAATTCATCGAATCATGTTCATTCCAATTCTAAATAGAAATAAAACAAGTGAAATCTGAAAGCCAATAAAATATGAAGCATTTAAATAGCAAAAGTCGATGGCACTGGGTGGAGTGGACACCTGCGTGTTCAGGATATGCCCCTTCTACATGTTGCATTTTCACTAAATGTAATATTTCTGTTCCTTGTATGAAGGTGAAAACACTTTCATAACTGCATCTGTTTTTCTGGCTTTGTCCCTTTACTGAAGTTGAGTTTGTGGGCCCTGACTGCAGGTCTGATTTGCCAAACTCCGTTATGTTTTTGTCAAACTGTGTACTGGGTACAAGTGGACAAATACAATTTGAGCCACTACCAAAGAACAAAATAAATCAGAAAAGGAAGGTTTCCATTGTTCTGCTCTATAATAGTATCATAGTTTATACAATGTGCCAGGATGGGATTGGGAGCCAGGTAATTTCAGAGTGGTAAATTGTTGGCTTTTTTTATTTTACTATGTTGAATTTGCTTTGTTGTTTTCGTGACATTTATTATTGGAATTGATCATTTATTTATTTAAATTTAATTACTGAAATTTTTTTTTTGGTCACATTTAATCTTTGTAAAGTTTGTCTGAAAGTTATATTTGAAGTATCTGTCTCTTCCATTCTGAAAGTTTTTTGGGGGGGCAGAGGCAGAGGGCTCAGAGTAACAACCACCTAATCTGAGATGAAGTTTCATCTTTTAAAAACCAAACAGATATGAAAATCCTTCGAGAGCAGTCTTTTCAAGTGTCATCCGGAGCTCTATCAAAATGTGATTGGTTCCTCACACGCCCCCAGTCCCATGGTCCCATCCTGAAGTTCTATTTGTCTTTGTCTTTGAAATATTTTCATTAATGAAGTTTGAAAAACTCATGAAAGACTTTATCAAGCACATGACAGTTCAAATTCCCATCAAATGAGAATGAGTGGAGCCATCCCTCTCTCATTCCATTTAACTTCTAGGAGACATCATTGGGTTTGAAAATCTCCCAGGCAATCAGGCGATCTCCCACATTGTCTGCACATCCCCTTTCACTGCCATCATGGCTGTCACCCATCAGTACACCTCTCTGTGGGAAGGCCAACCTGAAGCCAGACCAGCTGCAGCCTGACACCAGGCCTCCATCTTGCTTCTTCCAGCTCAATCAGTTTTCATTCTTTGTTGATCATCAACCACTCAAAAAAAAACCCTTTCTTATTTAAAAAGTCTTTTTGCTGTGACATCCACCGCCCCTCAGATTTGACCAGCTCAGCTGGTCTGCTAGAATCAATCAGGAACACCCAATGCAACTGTATATCCTTCAAAGGGGCTGGCTGCAGATGAAGGGCTGCATGAGCAGAGCATGGAGTTGTTGAGGACTAATTAAGTGGAGGGGGTGTTCTGCCATCTCTCCAAACTGAGCAACTTAAAAGACGACACACTCTCAGATCTCTTGTACCTCAAAGAAAGGAGCGATAGGCGAGTCTGCGTTACAGAACCGGGGCAGAGCAGCACCGAAGTTTAACAGAACAGTCGGCTTCCAGTTCCTCGCTTTCCCAACTAACTGCCTCTCCAGACTCAAGTTGTTCAAGACTCAAGTTTCTCCATAGCATTAACAGTACAGTCTGTGGGAAATCAAGAAGAGAAATATATATATTTATATTTTAAGATTTATGTAACACTAGTTTGAAAAGCTATGTTTTACTGCCCTCTGTGGTGGAAATATTCACAGGTGTGGCACCTCTGACCACACCCAGCACCACTGATGGTTGGGTGTGGTTGAAATTGCACTCTGTTGCACCTGTAACCACACCCACAGCATACTGGCACACCTTGGAGTAGACTTCCTGCTGTTGTAACATGAGTTAAACCATGGGAGGTCTGCAAAACAATAAACCTTCATCCAGTTGAAAATATGTTTTGTTCATTGTTCCTTCATTTTGATGTTCCCCTGTGCAGAACGATGTGTGTGCAGAGTTTCACATTTCTAGTCAGCATGTGTGGTGTGTGTCTACAAGTTGTTTAAGACACAATCACTGCAGTGTTGCAGCTGTTGCTTGGAAGTTCCCATGAACCTTCTTCACCTCTAAAAGTTCACATTATTTCCCAGGTTTGATATTTACAAATGAAGATCCTGGATATGAGTTTTACATTTCACTGATAATAACTTGGCATGTTTGCTGTGAAATGTACTGATGATATGTGAAGATGAAGATGAAGTTGAAGATGAAGATGAAGTTGATTAGCGCTTGAGTTTCCAGGAGGGAGCCCTGAAATTACACTATGTAATAGATACAATAAAAGGAAATGAAGGAAGCTGAAGTAAGACTGTAAGGTCAAGCTAAATAACCCAGAATGTACTGACGGTGTTTCAACATGGGTTTACACATTACAGCTGTGGAATGGTCTTTTACAGCAGTACATTTTCTTTATTACATATGTGATGTTTTTAAACTAGACTAGAGGGTTCTGTTTAGTGTTTACTCCTAATGAGAGTGGCTGGAAAACAATTCCCATATCTCTCTAAAGTTAAATATTTTTTCTCCAGCAGTGCAACAATTAAAACAATATCTCCTCCACTGCTGAAAAGTGTGTTATGTTGGGTAGTGTGTAGATGAAGGAAGGACCACATACTTTTTCAGACTGGTCTGTGGAATTTTCAGAACTCAAGACCTGTAACTCAGTTCGTCTGCTAGCAAACTAAACTACAAACTCAAAAATAAGTTTATCCAAAAACTCCGCTGGCTTGGCATCTGACCCTGAGACGGCTGAGTTCTGGACTGAAACCTTTCTAGCGTTTACACAGAAATGTATTTGTTGCTGTTGTTCTAGTTTCGTACTTTGGGCATTAAACTTTATTTTGTTAAAATGCTGTATTTCTGGACTTGCCAAGAGAGCAAAAGAGGCTGGTTAACAAACTGACCCCCTGTGATATTGTGGTATTGTTTACAAAAATTGCTAAAGAGATGGATCATATGAGGTTGAATGGAGTCGTCTCATGTTTTAAAGCAACATGAGACGGGTCCAGAGGCTAAATTGTCTGTGCCCAACTGCGAATGCAATGCCCAGAAAAGTCAAAAATATTTTAATAATAAAAAAATTCAACATGTGAAAGCTGTTATCCTTAGCGTTCTTGGTTCTTTATTGATTTTCCTTCTCTCTCTGTCATCTTATTATGCGTTTTTTTTCTGTGATGAACACCAAACTGCTTCTCTGTATTACTTGCAATCTTCTTTTGTACACTGTACAAATATTGGACAGGCTATCGAAAATCTTCCTCTATGATTTGTTTCCTTTTTTTCAGTTCCTCAACTACAGCATGTGATTTAGTCCATTAAGAATACACAGTGTTATTTTCCATTTACCATTTTACAATGTAATCCCTTTTATAATTTGGGAATTATAAAATTCCACGCTGTCAGACATAAAATGGTCCCCTCCGAGCTACCACAGCACCTGGCCACAGTGTCAGTTTGCCTGTTTGTCTGTGGGGCTTTACAGGTTAACCCTAACTCTGAGAGTCTGTTGTTAAAACTGCTGGAGAAACCAGGCAATCTAAATCCTCCCCAAACCGCCCTGCCACTGCAGACCCACATTGTCACACCTCTCCACAGAGATTATTTAAAAGGAGACTTTACAAAAACATTACAGTAAACCATCAGTGGAAATTTGTTATGCAGACTCTGCTCCATTTCCTTCAAGCAGAACAATTACTTTGGATAACTGTAGCCTAATGTGCTGTGTGTCCTGCTGTTTTGGAGAAAAAATGAACAAAAATATAATAAAAACCAACATCTGATCAGACTCAGCCTGAGCAGATACTCAATACTGAAGTTTGGTTTGAAATTTTGGGAAAGGACTTCATGCTGAGAGTGTACTGAGAGTTCTGTGTGAAGGTCAATGTAGTTCTCATGTTTTTACAGTAAATATGACGCTACTGCAAGCAGCCGGTCCAAGCACAAGTACTGGAAACAGGGGGAAACATCTGGCCTGGCTCTATCCAGGTATCAAAATCTGCCTACCAGCACCTCGAAATCTCATTAATCACTAAACCGTGTTTGCTTAAGCCATACAGAATTTGTAAAGCTTGGCTAGCTGTTCCCTCCATTTACAGAGAACAAATACACTTCCAAAAAGGTCAAACTATTCCTTTAAAGGAACAGAATTTAAAAATGCATGCATTTTGACTCAGCCCTGTAAATTTCCACAGAGAAGTGAATACTTACACTAAAGATGTCACGATGCAGATGTCTTTGGAGAGGATGAAATGAGACCAGTTGTCAAATAACTGTTGGTTTCAGGTAAAGGTAAATTTTCTTTCAGTCACTTTTACCAGCACATCCATCAGCAAAGTTTTTAACCTCCAGCTGACAAGCTGCTCCCATTGGCCAGCGGCTCAAGACTGATTGGCAGCAGTGTGGGGCTTCAACCGTCCCTAGATAATCACATAAAAGAACTCCAAAGTTACAAAAGGCAATAACATCAATTGAGATGTTATTGTCATTATGAACTTGAGAATCAAGTCCACAGTTGCCTTAAACCCCGTTTGGAAATACTCTGTTTGGTTTAGGCCAGTGGTGGCAGGACAGAAACATCATCAACATACCCACTCACTCGCTGTGAATTCTTCTGACAGTGACCTGCTCTATTCAAACATCGACTCAGTTGGACATGACACAGACTTTGTACTGGGGAGCTGGCTGGGTAAAGTCTGTTTAATGTCCTGTTCAACTGATTGTACATTGCATTCACACATACTACTCTTCCGGGTAATGTCTAGACAAGTTCAAGGGTTGCAGTGCATGTGTGAAAGTAGCTTTAAACAAACACAATGTACTGTATACAGTAGAGGAGGGCATAATCCTGCCTCATGACCTGAACCTTTGCTCATCAGGAAGTAGGTCAAAGATCCATCTGGTCAAGATCCAAAATCCATCAAAGATATAGGATACTCAATTTAAATATTGCATTATCAATCAGAATTTATTTAAAGAGATTAAGGAACCCATCTCCTTAAATGCTTCAACTTTGAGACGGTTCTCACTCAGACCTCACATTTTGGTTAAGTGATCTGTCACAGGCATCACACATTCACTTCCTGTCATGTCTCATCTCAGTGATTCACAGTATCGAAGGGAAACACGCCCAGATATACTGTAGGCCAGACCCATGCGTTCTATGAAGCAATTCTTTCTTTACAATCAGAAGTATAACATTTCTCCATGCAATACACAAATTATATTTATTTATTTTCTGTTTTATTCTGAGGGATAAACTGTGCTGACATTTCATTCAAAAAGTCAGATACCTGCCCTCCTCTGACAGATGAGCAAGAGGAGGAGTGCATGGTGAGGAATGTTTTCAGAGACTCTATAAAAACATAACTGTGTGGTATATGATCTGGTTTTTGAAGAAGCTCCTGTGCAGAACTGTTTTTACATCACACTAATCTTGAAAAGAGTTAGACGACGTAATATGTTGTAATGAAGATTGTTAGAATTTGAGTTTTTAAAGAAAAGGGGGCCGGGGGGTGAAAATTAGAGAAGATGAAAGCAAGAAGGAAAAAGTAGAAATATGACAGATGAGAACTGAAAAGAAGGAGAGTGGGAGGAAAGCAAAGATGAATAAGACAGGACAAATAGGAGGATTTGGAAAGAAAGGCTTCACAGTGACAGGATAGGAGGGAGGTTTTTTTTTTTTTTATCCCCGACTCATCCACCAATCTGATTCTTCAGCTCTGCCAAAGATGGAGCCAGCAGGCCCAGCAGTCCAGAAACTACAGTAAACACACACACACACACACACACACACACACACACACACACACACACACACACACACACACACACACACACA
>JBBMJY010000001.1:5696269-5719419 GCA_037833715.1 Toxotes lorentzi | reverse complement strand
GTGTGGGTGTGTGTGTGTGTTTTTTTTTTTTTTTTTTTTGTCAAGGCTTTAAATAACTGATTTTTTTTTCCCAAGACAGCAGCCATTTTCATTCTGCACTAGCTGTGACTCTGACTGGATAAGCTAATCAGCTCTCGCCTCAGGGATTACATTCCTTATCATATCTCTGCCACCAGTCAGGTTAAGCATGCTGCCACATTGTAACTCTTTTTAATAAAGCTCCATTTTAAATCAAGATTTGGGTAAAGCCACCCACTCAGTTAATTGGTTTCTATTATATTAGGGAGGATTGTATGGCAGCCAACTCAGTAGGACTGGCTTGGGCTAAAGTACGTGCAGCACTGCTGACTCACATAGAGAGACCTTGCAACTCCAATTTGCACCATCGTTGAAAAGTACTTGGAAGCTACTTTAATGCATGTCTGATAAGTGTGGGGAGAGTGCGGAGGGGTCATGGTGACTGCGTTGATGGATGTTATCAGCTCGGCTGCTAATATCCAGCCCAGAAGATTGCATTGCTATCGGATGCCATCTGTCTAAAGGCATCAGTGGTTTGAAGTCCGCAACAAGTTCTTCTGCAAGTCCAGGCATTAGGGGATGCAGAAGTTAATAAGGGAATGGGCTCACAGACACATGGCTAAAACACTCATCTAATTTCAACACAATGTGGCTGAAAGTGTAAATCAAATTTCTTCTAAAGGCCAAACTCAACCTGCACAGACTCAGTTATGCACACAAACAAAAGTTTTTAAAAAACTGTATGAGGCCAAAGTCCATCAAAGAACTTTAATAAAAGGATGAACTTCACACTTGATGGAGGAGACTGTCTTGTAAGGCCATATATTGTTCACTCTGCCATTGTTGTGCCTTTCATCAGTGCAACATACATAGTTGATGTACAAGCACAGCTGGCTACATCCTCCAGTATTTTTCAGCAGCAGCCATTCAGTGTATTTGCTTTTTGTGTTTACTTCTCTAAATAGCAGTTTTCATTGTTTGTGGCAGATTCTGCCATTCCTGTACTGGATTCAATTTACAAACAACGTTTACTGTTTGTAATTTTATCTGATCAGTATTAGAGCTGTATTAAGTTGCTAAAAACAATGACTGGTGCTGCTATTTCACACGAAAAGCATTACACTGGCAAAACACGGGGTGACTTTTATTGTGGAGCAGGCACAGGAAGTGTTGTGTATTTGTCACAGATTTTAACAAAGAAGAAAAATTCATTAAAAATAAAAAAGTTGTAATCTCAAAGTTAAATAATTGGTGTAATTCTTTTAAGGGTTACAGGTTTATTTATTTATTTTATTTATTTAACCAGAGCTGAAGCAGCGTGTACACTACGTGCTTGTGGGTATGAAAACCACTATTTTAGCCTCTAAAGCTGTAATCTGGTTTTCTCATTCTCATGGTTCTGTCTTAAAACATCAGCAAAGACAGTTTTTTTTGAAATGTGATCTAACATCGTTAGATCACATCCGCTACATCCGCTGTAGCAAAGTCACAACAAATGAACACAACGTCCTAATTACCAGCTGTAAGTCGTAGTATATTCATCTTTTCACTGAACAGAAAATCAACGCTTAAAGTATTTGTGTATTGAGGTGACCGCATGAACCACAACTAGTCAATAACTCTGACAGTTACTAACCAGCTCTTCCCATAATACCAGAGCACTGTACCCTTAATCCAAGCACTGTTAGTTTCTGGCTCTAAACATTCTCTAACAAAGCAGCATAGGAAACACAGGCTTTTCTTTTTTTTTTTTACTAGAACAATGATGGCTGTTATTAAATATATAAAATCTGAGTTACTTTGTGTTACTGATTTATGTCAAGCAAGTGTCAGGTTTCAGGTTTTAGAATTTGATCAGACAGTTGCACAGGAGGAGTGCAGTTGTTCTAGTACAGTGTGCAGCGACTTGCTTGATTGTGCTGCTCCTCTGAGATGTGAGGTGGGAGGAATAATCCAAACATTAAGAAGCTCCTACACAAATTAAAAGAGGCCTGTCACCGAGTGCTCACTGAGTAATTTTTAATGGTTAGACAAGAAGAATGGCGATAAAATGAAAATCTTTAATATCAGCATTATTACCTTATTCTCTCACACGAAACAAAGCAAATATGTAATTTCTGTGAAGGCTGCTTTTTCTGCTACAATAAATCTTTTTCAGGAGGTCATTAATTGAAAGGAGTGCAAAACCAGAGCTTAAGTAGGTTTAAGGTGGTATTACTGTGACCTGCTGCAGTCCTTTAAAGTGGATATGGAGACTGAACTCACCTGATTGCGCTCAGGAAATGAGAGCTTTGCCCCGACGCCACCTATCACTGGTCACCTTCACCTCCTCCTCACTACCCTCAGCATCCTTCGAGCACATGAATTGTTTGCCTGCAGCGGACAAATACAACCAGCCATTAACCGCAAACTTTGAGCTGTGTTGCGTTGAGATGCGGTCACACCCAGATGACAGTAGCCACAGCCTTAGTGAACAGTGAACATCTCAGACTTCCTTGAGCTTAGGGCCTCAAGAGGGATTTCTTCTTTCTCATCTCTTCAAATGACAGTCTAAATGCTGTTTTAAAGCCTTCACTTCATTGTTAGGAACACTGCCACAAACTGTAGGTGCTTTTATCACGCTTTAAGGAGCAGGAATCTTCAACAGGAACAGTCTCTTCTTACTAAAGGAAAGCTGGAGAAACACAACTTTGCATGAGCAAAGACGGACAAGATCGTCTCTGTCAGCCATCCAGTGGGTGGCATGGAGTCATCTTCTTTTGTCAGGGGCTGGAAGGGCTGATCCTGAACACATCCTTTCTGGCACACAAGGTCGCCACTATCACAGTGTTTCAACTGCAGCTCCAGGCAGTAACCAAAATATCTGTAACATTGCCGACACCTCTCTGCAGAAAGAGCATTCTGGCTTGTCTGCTGCACACATGCTTGATGCTGAGGCACTTGAAGCACTGCTTGTGGGGATCAGTGGTTGCCAGTGGACCAGAGGATGACAGCTGAAGGAGGCTGAGTCGAAGCTGTCCTTGGCTAAATATGTGTTTCTGCAGGTGAGGAAAAGTGAGACAAAGAATAAGGGTGTTATTACAGAAATAATAATAATAACAGGAGCAGAAAAAGCCCATCCAAGATATTTACTCTTACCTTAAAGCTGCACTAATTCCTGTTTTTATATTGAAAAATCTGTCAATTTATGTGTAAAGTGAGGTACCCACAGAGAATTATTACCTAAATCTGCAGTTCCCCTCAGCTGCTGAGCTCTTTAGTGCTTTATTTAACTGTTAAAACCTCACTGTTTTGCTTCAGTTCCTCTCCAAGCAGCAGCAGGCAGCTGTTTTCTACAAGAAAAGCTTTGATAAACACACTGTGCACTACCTGCCCAAGAATCAAGTGTAATGCCAATTTATCATATAGCCACATATTCTCTTTGCATGCACTCGTATATTCTCATAAACTCGCATATTCAATTCTGTGTGAAGTGCATACAACTGACCTGTAGTGACCTAATGTCTATTCATTGTGCTTTGTGAAGACACCTGCTTATGTCTCAGACAAAGACTATCTATTCTTTATCGCTGTTTCTGTCCAGTGTCTCTGAGCATAACTTACACTTCTCAGTTGCACATTAATTTTATCACTTGACTTCCAGCTTGTTTTCTCTCCCTGCCATCCCTGCAATCCTGGCATGTGAGAAACAGACATCAAAAGCCCTGGGAACTTGTAGCTCGGGGTCAGACCTCTGTAGCATGAGTTACTGCTTGAGCTCTGTCCTTTCTGCAGAAATTGATTTCTCTGAAGATTTTATTTTGTGATAAAACCTCAAAAGACAATGATTGACTAAAGAATTTTATTTCACTTCTCATCAGGTGGAAAGTGTTTTTCCAAGCAGCAGACAGTTAGCAACCAGCTGGTGAACAGTGGCACATGTTGGGGGTCATGTAATGTCCCCAAGATGGGTTGTATTGTGTTTGTTGTGGTGGGCATTCCAGGCTATTAATATAGACCCCTCCCAACTTGTTTTGTTGTGTCATTTGGTTCGACAGGTGAGTTGACTGGAAACTGCAATTTAATGTGTTCTTTTGGGATGCAGTGTGTGAGTCTGTGTTTTTGTTTAGCTGTATTTTTTGTGGTTGCACTGTACAACTCCCACAGCTGGGTTGTGCCGCTGAGTCGGACAGGGTGGTGTGTGCAAGAGCAGAAGGAGAAGAAGAGAGAAAAATGGAGAAGACTTATGCGCGAATGTTGTTTTTTGTACAAGCAGCAAAAGATAACGCAGTGGCAGACTGCCTGCCATATGATTGTTCTATTAAAATACTAAAAACGACAGTTCTGTGTTTGTTTGGGTCTTTGGCTGCAACACACATTTAGCTGCTATGAAGTCAGATATTTTCCTTCACAGCTCGTAAAGCCTAAGGCATCTCAAAGTAGAGTGAACACTGGTCTAAATATTCACCAGTTCAACACAAACACGAAACCAGATGAACACTAATGGTGCCGCATTTCTGCTGGACGCATCGATTTCATAACAGGGCAAAGTTGTGTTTAGCTTCTTGTACTGACCCAAACGGCCAAAAAACAGCAACTGAATTTTTAACCTGAGCAAAACCACACCTTAATATAACCAAGTCACCTGAACTCCTGGGGAAAAAAAATAAATAACATAATCAGCATTTCTCAAATCTCATTTAGATGTATGAGTTGTGATCAGCTGGATGAGTCCAAAACAGTGACAAAAGGCTTCAGCCTGCTTTTGTATTTCACTTTATAAAGTTGAAACTGTCACATTCAGTTATGTAATTCATAAGAACTGCACTAGATCAGTTTTACCATTTCTGATGTGTTTTTTTTTTTCGGTGCCACTGGACCATCTGGTCGTGAACATGTTGGAAAGGTGATTCATGAAAAATGCCATCTGCCCCTCTGACACTTTAGTCAGACGGTATATTACTGCTATTTCTGAAATCAGCGCTAAGCATGACAGATTCCTCAGGAACATGTGAATTTCCCACCACGTCCTCACTTAAAATACTGAGCTCTGCTGATGACAATCCTGACAGCCTCAGCAAAGTGACAGACCGCCACGGAAACCAGCAACACTGGGTTAGAAGAATCATTTTATCAGCTCAGTATTAATTTAGCTCGTGACCAGCAAGGCCACTTTTGAGTTAATGTTTCATGTTTTTAGTGATTGCGCTGAGCATGGGCAGACTGTCTTAGGCTTGGTAAGAGCCACATCTTCATTCCCTTCTCATTTTTTGAGTACTTTTCATCTTGGAAAGGCAATTCCAAAGTTTTGGCTCTGAGACAGTCACATTCCCTTTTAGCATGCTTGATTTCCTCCCTGTGATTAATCCATGACTTTTTCCATGTGACGTTTGTTGATAAAGTCAGAGTTTCTGCTTCTCTTTGCTTTATGAAGCTCTATGTGGACTTTGCTTTTCATGCAAACTGTTCAGTTCTTCCTTTTATTACAATGAAACTTGCGTTGGGGTTTTAAGTATCTGCTCAGAGGTAAGTAGAACAGAAAATAAAAATCTTTTTGAGAATAAAAAAAAAATATTTGTAAGAAAATGTGACAGTCAGATAGAAGCTAGTCAAGAACAAAATAGCTTTTTTTTTTAGGTGTTCAGTATGTAAGACATCAAAACAAAGAATCTGAGTGGGTGTGGACATGTTTGATATCTATTTTACATCTAGTCACAGATTCCCAGTAGTGACCTGATACAGGTAAAGCTTTTACCTGAACAGGGACATATTTTCGTAAACCAGTAAATGCATCAACCACCTCAGTTTGTAACTTTTTGTTTGCTGTGCCTCTCCACACACCGTCTCAGTCATGGCTGAGGACCTCTCCACTGTCAGCAAGGAGGACAAGGAGCTGAGCTGAGGAACTCCCAGGTTCTGTAGCTGAAGCCTGAGGCAGAGCTGGAATAACAGAGCGGTAAGCCTAGTCTTCATCACAGCAACAGTCAAGGTTCCTCCTAAGTTCTTTGATGTGGGCGGCTCTGAATAAGCATGTGGGTGGACTGGAAATATGTTCATTAAACAGTGCTGGAATGACTACAGCAACTACTTTGATCTGGAAAGAGAGAGAGGGGGCATAGAAAGAGTGGGACAGAGGGAAGAGGATCTTCTTGATCATTAAAAAGAAGTTTGCTTTGTTTCTGATAGTTTTTAGTTATTACTAACTGTATTTTATTTTTTAACTGAATTACTCTGAGTTTAATGCTTTCAATGTCACACACTGCAGTTTATATTTCATGTGTTCACAATGTGGATTTTTCCCCTTCTTCTGAGGCCCTTATTATTTTTTACTGTAATAATCTGAAATCACAACCCAGAATAAAAAGGTGACTTTGATGTGAGCTTGGTGGACTGCTGATAATGCACATCCTCTGCAGTGTCTCAAACAGCAGTGACAGGAATGCTGCTTGTGTCCATATTTGACCAGATTTGATACACACTAAAATTTGACTCCTGAGTGAGCCTGGCTCACCGCACATTAAAATGCAATATAGAAGACTGGCCAAGTGTCCGAAGTGTCCGCTTACATAATTGTCCCTAACTGGTGTCGCTGAACAAGACAACAAACTCCTACCTGATCACTTATTTAAATCTGACAGAACGTGTGCAACAAAAGACTGAAACGTGACCTCTAGCAAAGCTTCGAAGGAAAAGTTTTATTCAGAGGATTTTAGATGGCCGGGCTTTTAGATAAACGACCTAAATGATCAGCTTCAGGTATTAGTGTAACTATAACCATTAGCCTTTATAAAGGCTCAGGAAGGTGAGACCAAATGGTTGTGTGTTCAAACAGTGATTCAGTGTCTACGCTGCAGCGTCTGTCTTTGTCATTGCAGGATGCAGTCACAGTATAAATTGTGGGTCACCTGCACGTTGGTGCTGGCACAAAATGAACAACCAAATATTTTCTGCTATTTTTGCTACTTGTATACGAGTCGAGTTTACACTGGTGCGTACTGCCTCCAAGGATTAGCCATATGCAAACACTCTAAAGTTCAACATGACAAAAGCTTTACCCCTAATAGTTGATTCACATATCATCAACACAATTATCACAATAAGTAAAAATACTTATTGTGATAATTGTAAATACTAGTAAGTAAATACATAAATACTAACTAAATACTAAGTAGAAATATCATATTTTGGGAGGATAATGATGCATATTGTTTAATTTTCACTCCAGACCGGCATGTAATGTTAGTGTGCCCTGCACTCTTGGAGCCTGAAAAGTGCACAACGCTTAGTGCTCAAACACTAAACACACTCAATGCATTTAGAGGTCCACATCAAGTATATACGTAGGGAACAAAACACTCAGACCTCCTGTCAAAACAACATTTTGGCAGCACTCAGAGCCCAATACCCAACCATTGTTACACATGCAAAACGGAGGAATATGGATGCTATAGCCTGTACAATGAGTTAGAAACATGAGTCATCATGCAGCCTCCATGGACAGCTGTACTGATTAAAATAGAAGTGTATTTGTTCTGTGAGGCACACATGAGGCGGACAACTGAGAAACACATCTGAAATGCCTCCTGTGTAGAGAAACCCTCAGACTGATTTGGACAATCTGGATTAAAGATTCATTCATTCAATTCATTGCAGCTACAGTTTCAACAGGATTCACATGTTTCAGTCCAGTAAAGAAAGGTTACACCTCAAACTTAGAGCATAACACAGAGAGAGAAACTTCCACTAACCCATCAAGCATTTAAAGACATCATTGTTACCTGCTCTGTGCTAAAAGTCTAGGCCTACACCAAATAAGTCAGATATGAATGAAGAATGTAGAAGCAAAGCAGTCTGACGCTGGATGTGAACTGCTTCTATAAGCCTCTGTTAGCCTGTAACCCTGTGCTCTTCCAACTGATGTACACTACCTGTGTCCTAAGTCCTGTTTCATGAGACACAACTGCTACTCAAGCTACTGAGGTATGATGGAAAACTTTGAGAAAAAATTGTGTTTCGAGTTTTGTGTGTTTGAGACATTTAGTGGATTATTTTAAAGATATTCAACAAAAATGATTAGGAAACCTGAAAGGGATAAACTTCCATGTGTTTGACCAGTTACAGAAATATTTAGCCAGTTTCATTAGCCATTTGCAAGATGATTTCCCTGCAGCACCATTGTTTAAGGACACTGGTGAACATGGCACAGTTACAGCCCATCTGATGATTATGATTGTTACAGTTCAATGATTCCTGGACCCAAAGGCAGACATGTGCAGAGGCAGTGTGGGTAAATGTAGCATCTCTTTAATAAACTTGCAGTCAAGCAGGAGGACAAGTTGGCAGAAGGGAAACCAGGTACTTGTTACATTAACTAGATGGAAACTAAGGAACTCCTCCATGAACTAAACAATGAAAGAAACCACAGAACCAGTGTGAACAAACACAGATGAACTGACCAGGAGAGAAGGGAACACAGAGATAATTGGGAACAGGTGAAACGCATCAGGGCGGGGCAGACAATCTCAAAGGCAGGAAAAAACAAAGACAGGAAGTAACTGATACAGGAATGTAACTTCAAAATAAAGCAGGAAACATTAAACATAAAAACAAAGAAACCAAATAAAAGCCCAAAAAAGTCAATGATCATTGCAATGACTGATTAAAGAAACATATCAAACCCACAGTGTTAGGGCCAAATGTCTCACTGACTGAACCCTCACTGGTAAAACATGCATGAGATGTAGCTGTAGTATGAATTTGAGGTAAAAAAAAAAAAAAAAAAAAAAAAAAAGAAAAAACTTGCTCTTTGTTTCTTTTTTCCTGAGAGAAACCTTTTGCCCTTTTTCTTCAGCCTACCCCCTGAACAAGGTGTAATGTGAGAGCTTTCCAAACTGAACTTGTGAAACTGTGTTTATTCCAGTAGGTGCACGCTTAATGATTCTCACAGTGGAAGCAGTATTTAGTAGTTTCTATAAATAGTGTTCCTGATAATATTTTCTATGGTGTTTGTAGTTTCTGCGGTGAGGGGAGTGGGAGTAAGGAGCTCCTGTGGCACTGTGGTGTTTACGCCTGAGTGCTGGAGATAGCTGCTTGCTTGACATGGATTTTCGTTAATCAACAATCAAAGACACACGCATAAGAAAAGTGTAGTTCCCGACAATATGCTGATAGTTTGGAGGAAGAAAATAGATCAGGTTAACTTTCAGTAGGGAAGCGTGTTCTCCAACTTGTGTGAAAATAGGCTCCAGCACCATTTTTTGACAGAAAGTCATACGTCAGAGGTTTCAGTTTGTGACTTTGTTCCTCATTGGCTACACAGAGATATCCACTACAGACTACAACAAATACCTTCTTCAAAATCCTTCAAAAATATAGAACAATTTGCTAGATAAAACAGCTACTCAAGCTGAATTCAATTCAACTGAAAACTGACAGAAGGAGAGAGAACGAGACGCGACAGACAGACAGAAATGTGACTTTGACATGGAAGGAGGGAGAAGGAGTGATAGAGACGCAGACAGACAGAGAAGGGGGGCGCCCGGCAAAGGCTGCATACCCTGAGCTCCAATTAGAGTAATGCAGAACAGAGGAGGTGTGTGTGTGTGTGTGTGTGTGTGTGTGTGTGTGTGTGTGTGTGTGTGTGTGTGTGTGTGTGTGTGTGTGTGTGAGGGAGATCAGGTGGAAACGAGGTCACATTCTCCTCCCTGAGATATTTACAACCCAGCATGAGTGCCCTGACCAAAAAATGGACGTCAACATCGGCCAAGAAAAAAAAAAAACAAAACAAAACATCCTCCTGATTTTGGGCCTGCTGACTTGACAAAATGAAAACATCTGTCTCTGTCCATTCCCAATGTCAGACAACATCAGAGCCCAGATCCATCATCACCTGAGCGGGGGAGATAATAAGAAGCCTCATCTGCCCTGTCTCCATCCCCCAGATCATTATCTTAATTCTGTATTAATTAGCACTGCCTCCACTGCTCAAGCAGCAGAGATCTAAAAGTGACCCAAAACTTTGACTTTGCCTCCTTGTGCTCTCAGAAAGGAAGATGTGAGAGTTTGGGAATGGAATAGGTGCTGAAATATCCCAAGGATTGTGATCCCACTCCTGGTATAAAAAGGGAAGCCTTTGATGTGGCGATGGAGTTGTGTTCTAATGAGGCTCGTTACACAGCGATCTGTCCCTGCCAGACTAGAGGTGGCATCACAGAGCAGCAGCCAGTCTGCTATAACACTCCTGCTGCTTTCGGTTTGTTCAGCCAGGCTCTATCACAGCCGGCCCAGTGCTACACTTTGTGGCTGTACATCCACACTTTCAATTATTCATCGGCCTACAGCACCTTGCAAACAGAGACAGGATGCACATCGGCTGCTGTTAGCACTCATCAGCTCTCATTTTTAAACCAGTTTTATGTTTAACCCCAGAGTTAACCTGTGTGCAAGTGCAAAACTACTTGAAAATCTTTAAATCCAGTTAGTGACTTACCACTGCTATGCACCACTGCTGTATTTTACACTATTATATACTGTCCATTACGGTACTGTAGCAGTGTATCCACTGCAGAGGTCCAAGTAGAGTCTAACAAATCAAACAGCATCAGTGATACCTTACCGCAGAAAACACTATAGTTTATAAAAAACTGATGAACTGCGTCTTTCAAATGAACACACACACAAACAATAAAGTTTTGTTGCACTTGTCCATTGTCAAATAATATTTCTATTTTATGGAATTTAAACTAGTCCCTTTTAAACCACAGGAAACATTTGATTGGTTTATTGGTTTTTTTGCGAAGTAAGTCTTGTGTGGTTAGTTATTCCATTAACTTATGTAAATTACATACAGTCAGATTTTCATTCTTGTGCTTCAAATCAGCCATTTGACTTATTCATATTAAGTGACTGAAGGAGGCAGAATTTTGAAGTATATTATAAATATCTTAACGCTCCAAACTGTCACAAGTCTGAGTCAATGATTGAAACATGTCAGTGTATACCACATTTTAGTTATATATGGATATGTCAGAGATATAAGGCGCAGTGCATCTCTCATGCCATATATTTTCTTACACAAATACCTGACACTGTATGGCACTTTTCAGACATGTAATATGAAACATTGCTGGATTCATCTGTCTGTGAAAGTGATGGCTTTTTGTCATTCGGACATATGGTAAATGTTTCTGGCCGCTTTATTCAGACATGACATGACCTTTGCCGCAAGAGCCATAGCGCTTGCATCTTATTTGGCATCTGCTTTGTGTTAGACGGAGTGGTGGCATTGCTGGAGAAGAGCCATGAGTTCATCATGCGATATAAGTATTTACTTATATCGCATGATGAATTAGTGATGATTTGTAACTGAAGCCTTAATTATTGTCCCTGCTCTTCTAGTAAATTTTTTAAATTAATCGGCTGCCTGTTTTACTGAATGGTGTCCAACAGTTCACAAACAATGGTCTGATGATTATTGTACAATGTTTTTGTCTCTTATCCTGCTCTACAAGGGGAAACAATCATTTTCAAAGACTGATCAGACATGAGGAGAATCTCCCGTACAACTTAAAGGTACCCTGTGGAGTTTCTGATCTCTAGGAGTGTGATGGAACAATGCTGTGGAGCGGCATGTTGTTTGTATCATGCACATGCACAAGCAAGTGGGCGTAACATCCTGCTGTCAGTTTCACGCTATGACACTGATCAACGGAGTCATGCACAGTTTGCCCGTCTCCTCAAACACACATCTGACCTGAAATCATAATGACCTAATCGGACTTAATTTGGAGAGAAATTAACTCAAATAAAAATATACAACTAAGATCAACTTTATACAGCATTAATATTCTGTTCACCATGTTATTATAATCACCTGCTGTTTACCTCTGTTGATTTTTAGTCTCTGAACTCTGCACTCTCTGATTCAGGATTGATTGGTTCTAGCTGTTAAGTCTGTCTGAGCTGCAGTCCCTTCACCAGCCCAGATACCTGAAGTTAGTTTATAGTGTTCTCTACAAGAGAAGCTGTGCTAATAACACCTCATTACTCCAGCGCGTAAAACCACTGACACTGCAGTTGGGAATATGTTAACTGACCATTCTCATCACTATATTCACTAAGTTCAGTGGTCCTTATAGGGGTGTTGCTAGAAAGTCTGGATCTCCTGACAACAGCTGAGTTGGATCCCTGGAACAGCAAATGTGTGTGATGTTTGGTCCAGGGCCCCTGTCTAGTTCTGGGGCCCCTGAATCATTTAATTTCCATCATCCACAGTTTGCACCAGAGTCCTGATTCAACACTTCCCTGGTAAAACATTTTTTTCCACACACAAGCAGCTGAAGACACTGGAGGTGCAAGACTTTACTCATATAAACCTGCCAAATCCAGCCAACCCAGTGTGAAAAGAGGTTTTTACACACACAAGGATACTTCCAGCAGACTGAAGAATGTCACTACAGTAACGTGAACATTTTTGTATAGATGGAGAATATCAGATACTTCAGTTTAATAATACTTAATAATTTAGATACCGTTTGTTTCCCAGACACCAATTATGCTTGGAAACATGATATCATGCAGCAATAGCTTCAAAAGTGTTGACCAATACATGCATCACAAAGATGAGTTTAGTGTGTTTTATTTGCTCGTTTTTATAACACTATACTGATGAGTGATAGCAATTAATATTCTGAAAATATCTGTAGTCTGATGCAAAGTATGTAGAAGATGAACAGTATGAGGAACCTGTCAAATTGCGATAAGTCATTTAGTAAGACATGATGAAACATGATGTGCAGCAATTTGACATGTTCAATTAATTACATTATTAGACACCCAGCGTCTGCAGCAGATCTACACCTAGAGCACTGCGCAGCAAGCAGTCTGTGCCAGATTTTGCTTGTAGTAAGCCCCAGACCAGCATTTTAAGACAGACCATAATATTATTTCTGTAAAAACTGCATTCATACCAAATATACTGAGCTTCCACTGTGTCAAAACAGATCACTATCAGCCTGTCTTTAAGCAAAGGCTAGTTTCTGCTGTTAGACGGCCAACAGGACAGCAGATTTCTCAGTTATTTGAAGCCCAGAGTTATTGTCCATTCAATTCCCCAAGCACTGACTTTAATTGATGCTATTAGGGAGAGATACAAAGTGCTTGTCTGTAAGAGTTTTCAAGGTCTCTGTGTGGTATAAAGGGAATGGGACAGCATTTATTGCAATTCGATGTGACATGGGGAACTGTCTACACACCAAGATGAAGAGCTACAGGCAGCATGTACAGTCATGACAAATTCAAACCTCAAACATGCCATCGAGGAAAGCAACACCTTTTTATCAAGCCGTGGAAAACCACTTGTGCCACACGTCCATGTCATGTTACAGTCTGCGATCCACATTGCTAAGAGTAATGGCTAAGAGTAGGTGTCAACAAAATTTGGAAATTTGGCATAAGATGCCATAATGTGGGAGGAACCACCAACACCATGTTTAGCATCAGGCTGTTGTTACAGCTCCACTGGATCATCTGTTGATTCCTTGCTGCATGTCCTGCCATAGCCTGGTTGGCAATGATGAATAAGAAACAGTGTACAGCAATCCCTTGACACCAAACCTGCTAGGAGTTCACACCGTGGCTAACCTCCTCTGAGATGGGCTCAGGAACTGACTGTTCCTTTCAGAGCTCAAAAAGACCAAGAAGAAGAGAGTTTGCGACTGATTTTCCATTGGCTCATTCAAGCAGTGAGCGGCTGCTCTGTAGCCAAGGACACAGACATGGAATAAAAATCAGCTATTTCTTCTGAATAAAATTTAGTGTTTCAAACCAGTGACTGTAGCATATTATATGTCACAGATAATTCATATATGCTGCACATGCACAGACACACAAAAAGAACAAGTCACAAAAATAGACTTTGTGAGGTTTGATTTTCACTTTCTGAACCTGCTTTTATAAATAATTTAATTCATAAATAACAATATAGTTGGGACATAAACATGCAAAAAACAAACAAAAAAAAAGTGACATACTTCCTAAACAGCTATGAGAGCAGTATGAGAATACATTTGACCATGCTAGATGTTACCAATTAAAGGCTCCCTGTTGTAGATATACAATGGGGCAAAAAAGTATTACACAGGAATTAGTACACAGGAATTTATAAATAATTTACATTTAAAAATCCTACAATGTGATTTCCTGAATTTCTTTTCCACATTCTGTCTCTCACAGTTGAAGTGTACCTATGATGAAAATTACAGACCTCTGTCATCATTTTAAGCGGGGGAACTTGCACAATCTGTGGCTGACTATGCTTTTTTGCCCCATTGTATGCTTTTTTAATTTACAGTTTCACAGTACATTATCTATGTTTTATAGAATTATTGTTTTTATTCCTTATGCACCTTAGTCCCCACAGATGCAACTTTCAGCAAATGTTTCATCTTTGAGATATTACACTGTCCCCAAAATGATGAATCAAGCTTAAACACTATCAAATGATTTGACCCATTTTCAGCTTGGACTCTGCTAGTTGCTATTTGCAGCATTGTTTTGTTTACTCTCTTTATGTATTGTGTTGTGTTATTAACTGGCTGTCAGACACAATGAGGTATTGAGCCTTAAAGGTGCTATATATACGTTTTTGCTACTGTGACACAGCCAACAGCAGCATTAACAGATGTTTTTTTTTTTTTTTACCAGTCTATAAGAAACATTGTAAGTGCAGCATCAAACTTCATTCCTTAATTTGCTTAGAGCTGTCAGCAGTGGTGGAAAGCAACGCAAGTGGTTTTGCTACTATTTCTATCACTGGTTTTCTTCTACTGAAGTTTGCATGCTAACCAGCTAGCCCTGATACTACTTTGCGATAGTGAGTCACTGTAGCATCCAGTCTGCCCTCAGTTCAAAATAAGTGGATGAAAAAGTAACACTGCCCAGAGGGCGCTTATCTTGTAAGTACAACAACAGCTGAAACTCTTGGTAAGGGACCATTATCACCACCCCCAGCCACTCCCACGTTTGGTGGCAGAGAAATCTGCATGGTTAAACTGGGTCTAGCTATTTAAATAGGGTGCTGTATACAGTGCAACACACACGCATACTGGGCAAAAACATAATTGATTCATACACACATACATTGAATATACACTTCCATTCACATGGCGTGCATGCTGTTTATCTGAACCTTATTGTGTCTAGTTTGTCTATTCTTCCTCTGTCCTCTCATTGTAAGTTCTGTTATCTCTGTGTGTAAGGAGTTACAATATGCTGACATTTTATTAACACTGTGACATTTTTATTAACACTGGAAACAGAACACATGTACACACTCAGCTGGAAGCTGAGAGGTGATGATATAGGTGGAAGTAAGAGGTTATGGAGGAAAGGATTTACCAGCAGGCTGACAATTACCTCTCCAACACATACATGCACACACTCCATTAAATCACTCCTACATCCCCATCTGTACTGAGAATCCAGCACTAGATGTCAGCTCTGTGTGTGTCTGAAGCATGTGTGATTTTCTTGCATGTACCATATGTGAATGTGTACGTGTGTGTTAGGCCGGATTTATACATGTGCGTCAGGGTGTTGCAGAAGTTACATGCGGAGGCTTCAGAGCTCACGTGCACCTCTTCAAAGATGTAACTACATGTCAGGACCACAGAGATGCCATGTGGAGACCACAAGAACTGTGACTGCTCAGCTCAGGCTGCTTGCAGAGAGCTGTGCTAGAGGGATTCGCAGAAATATTTGTGGGCTGGTGACACTGTGGGCTGTGGTAAAATGGTAAAAACCATATTCTGATATGACATTCTTGAGCTACACTGGTCACGTTTTTAAGGCAGTGGAAATAAGATATGGATTAAAAGAAATAAATTCTGGAGAAGGACAATAAAACAAGACTAAGATTCTACTGCTACACTAGCAGCTCTGTGAGGCCGTGCACAGCGGCCCTTTGAGCTAAATGCTAAGATTAGCATGCTAAGATGCTAATAATAACAAACGGTAAGCATTGCACCTGTTTAGAAGGTGTAATGCTTACTATGTTCACCATCTTAGTTTTGCATGTTAGCATTCTCACATTTGCTAATTAGCATTAACTGGGGCTTACGGGAATGTCACTGATTTTGCAGGTATTTGGTCATTTTGACCTGATGATGGCGCTAGATGAAACATTAAAGGAATCTCTAAAGTAATTACAATTACCGACCAACCAACTGATGTTGCCATCCCTGGAGCCATGCTGTTAGCATGGTTAATAACATTTATTCAATGCAGCTGGCCAATGTAAATGGACTTAGCTGTCATAATTCTGTGCAATTGTTGTCCACACAATGAGTTTGTAAAGTGAGATCCACCAGAGGCTTAGGTGAACAATTGAGTTTGGTTGGTTGTTTTTTTTTTTTTCTTTCTTTCTTTACAGGAGTCCATGGTCAGGTTTAAGAAGGTTCAGGGCTTTATTCAGCAAAGTCACCCAGAAACCACAGTAAACCAACAGCTGTTCAGTAAAGCATTCTCTTCCTCTGAATATATGAGCAATCGGTGCTCCTTTGTCATTCTTGTATTCGGTTTCAAGGTTTTATCTTTATTGATGGAATTATGCCTGTGCACTGTATATGCATGTTTCTTGTGTAATGCAGTTTGGTTCACAAATCAAATTCTCTGGCAAACAATGACTTTTTTCTTCTGTTGCATCTTAAATCCAGGAATTACTCTATTCACATCCAGAGAGAGGCTGCTTGCACAAAGAGCACATGCAGGAGATTGAAAGGAGGCCTCTAGAAGTGAGTTTACCATATCTAACAGAACTCTTTCAGACCAATGAGTCTGATTGGACAGTCACTACAGGTGCAATAAAGACACAGTGTTGAATGGGATTGCAGGTAACACGGCTGCTTTCACTGTTGGGTTGAACACTTGTTTTGTATTGTTCCACTCCAATAGCTGCTAGTAATTTCTACACATAATCCCAGATATTGTGGTTGGATGTAACAGTTTCTGTTGCAGAGTACTTACCCCAGAAGTGGAGACAATAAGAAATGCTATATAAAGTAGTATATTACATCAGAAGCAGAAGTGTCCTTTTGAACCCAAACCCAGATCAGTCCAAGCCACAGTTCTCCAAAATGTCCAGAACATTACTGAGCACTTTGAGCTACTAGTATATTAGTGATGGATGTGGGGCTTGTTTCTTGTGTCAACAGATCATATTACATCTAGTTTGGTGAGTAGGTTTCCTTTTTTGTTAAATAAGTTGAGTGTGTACTGTTCTCATTCCCATTTAAACAATTATCGTGCCTCGTCCCTCACTATGACAGCAGGCTTTTTACCCAAGTGTGGCCATTTGAAGCTGCTAGAGCTAGCCCGACAAAATAACAGCTCGTTTCTACTTGCATCATTTAGAATTTAGTATGTATTGCAGAGGTGTCCATACTGTTCCACAAAGGGCCGTGTGGCTACAGGTATTTATTCCAACCAAGCCGCAGCACACCAGACTTGACTCAACTGATCTCAGTCTTCAGACAGTTGATTGGTCAAACTGTGTGCTCTTGATTGGTTGGAACAAAAACCTGCAGCCACATGGCCCTTTGAGGAACAGTTTGGACACGTCTGATGTATTGGGTCTGCACTGGTATGTGCTACCTCCACGAAATAGCCAATATGCTTGCAAAGTTTAACATAACAAAAACTCTTTTAAGTACTGGCCTTTTGTATATTACCAAGCAACCACCACTGACAGACATACATATAGAAGCATTACAACAATAGATAGTGTTACAAACTCTGTGTAACAGACTGTGTCCTTAAAGCAGTGTGGGTGGTGTCGGACTGTCATGTTTTCCTCTCTGGCCTTACCGTAGCTGTGTATGCTCACTGAAGGTCTCATCAGTGAGTGTCAGCGTTCAGTACAACAAACCTGCACACTTGACTCAACCTGGTGCTGCTGATTCTGATACCAGTGCTCATGCAGATTTGTTTCCCTTGACACTCCCTATACATACAAACTGCAACCCGTATGCCGTAGAGTAAAAATACTGTAAAAAATAACACGCATAGCATCAACACAATACTTACAGCAAGTAAAGTAAAACCACTGATTTTATAAGTTACCTGCTTTATACAGCCTACAGCTTAATATGCTGGGTGGATAACTATGTTGTACATCCAAATGATATCAGCGCATCATGTCCATGTTCGCTACACTCTTGTAGCCTCATATACTCAATACCTTTAAAGCTCCAGACCTGGGTAAACTCTTTTGTCTTCAGATATGGTCAAACAACACACCATACGAAGCTGTTCAAGCATACTGACACCTTCAGGCCAACAAAACCATTTAGGCTTGTACACACATACACAGAGGGTGATGACAGGCACAGAATTAATACAGCATGACAGTATACATTATTTATTTATTGTTACTTTACGGTGAAAGAGTTGAGTTATTATAGCTTTTAATCAGTGTCCCTTAATTTGACCATTATACTGAATGCACCGAGTTGAATAAAAACAAGTCCCTCAACAACCTTTAAGCTTTTAACCCATAGTGAATATAAAGCTGTTCTCCACTCATAAATAATGCAGGATGTGTAAAGCAGATGCATTTCGTAGAGCTCTATTGTTCAGACACTCTGTTTAATGAACAAGTGTCGCTAAGAGCTATTACCTGAAAGCAAAGCCTTTCCCAGTGTCTTCTCCTCCCTTGTGCATTAGTTGACCAGAGTTGTTGTGTTGGGAAGGCAGGGGCTCTGGCCTGGTTCTGACAGTCTAATGTTCATACTCAGTAAATTGTGTTGGAATGGCTCCCCTGGGAGACATGAATGTGACAATGGTCTGTGGGTTATGAGTACTCATTCACAGACAATATTGTGAATCTGCTTGCCCTTTTCCTTTGAATAAGGAATTAATTATTCATCTGCCATTGTGAGATAAAGAGTGTGGAGGAGAGAAGAGGGGGTGTTTTTGTACACAATAGATTGTGAAATCTTTTTAGGTGTCAGTAAAGCTGAAATTAAGGCATCGGGATAAATGGGAATGTGGAAACAGACAGAGGAGCGTATTTATTCTATCTGAAAATGTCCTTGTATTACTGACTCCAGGAACCACATCAAAGCCAGCCACGGAAATTGAAAATGCAGAGTGTAAGCATTCATGCCATCATTTCCCCAATCTCCCTTCTGTAACAATAACCAATAGCAGACCAGCCTCCTGTCACCTGTTGGCTGTTTACAACATGATTTATTTCAGTGGAAACCCAAGAAGCCACCGGCAGTCCTCTAATTTTTTTCATTTTTTTGCTATGGCAACACAAAGTCATATAAATACAGGGGTCAGACTGTGAGACCATTCATCTTTCTAAATCTGTTCACTATTAAAACACATAAACCTCCAAGTCAAACCTCTTTGCCCAAGGCAGAGTGGTTTGACTCACATGTTGAATCTTTAAAATTAAATGTTTAAAAATCTGATTTAAAAAGCTTTTATGTATTGGGTGCCAATTAAAAATCTAGTCATATGGGGTTGTTGTGGTGAAAGCTCATTGTATGCCCACTTATAAAGCAAGATGAGAGATGAGATTTGAGTTAATTTGAGCTGTTCAATAATCCAACAATTAGGAAAAAGATTAGATTTTATTTGAAGTCATATTTCAGGTAACTTGTAAATGCAATATTCACTCTCCTTTTAGCTCTGCTTTGGTCTCCACCAACTCCTAAGGCAAACATCTGACTATTAAACTGCTAAATGCTCCACATTTCCTAGTTGCTAACTATGTCTGTCTGCTGTTTGGTAGTCAGCAGGTATTATACAGTGGCCTTTTAGAGCTTTTCAGCAAAAAAAAGCTGCGTGCTGAGAGCAGTGAGAGTGAACCTAAACAGTAAACAATGTAGGTTCATCACTACGACTGACCCCTTTCATTTTAACGTTGTCATTTGACACACTGTTATTATAAAAACACTGATTATAGCTGCTTTAATTAAACTGATCATATATTAGCAAAATGCTCAGTAATTGTATCTGTCATGGCCACAAATTTAACACAGCGCCAAACACAATCTTGACTTGTTTGATCTTCGCCCTCCATGACTGCTCTTTCCCTCTGGTGCTCCCTGGGAAACACTTAATGCACCAACAGCGCCATCCTGGAACACCATCGATGCCAGGAACCGGTTGCAGGGAAGGAGGGGCAGCTGGGTATGTGGGTGGCAGGATATCAGATGTAGGATCGCTGAGACCGAGGGAGGTGGAGAAGGACGGAAAAGACAAGGCTGAAGAGCGTGAGGTGGAGGAGGTGGTGTATATGTGTGTGTGTGTGATGATGGTGGTAGGGTGTCAGAGAAATTGCACAGCGAGGTGCAGGAGAGGACTATAAATACAGACCTGCTGCCAGCACGGTGGGCAACCTCCAGCCAGGTTGGAGTCGTTTCCATAGCAGTAAATGCCATTTATCTAATGTATTGGCCTATTACGACCTCTCCTTTATGTGTTCCTGCTGAGGGATCCCCTGCAGTCTCACAGCAGGGCCACCGACGCACAATTGATTGGGGAGTCGTTCTATTTCTGCAAGCAGACCCTCACTCATGTTCTGCCTTTTGCTCTTCTTTTACACCCCCCCTCCCCCCACCATCTATCTGTCTTCCCCTGCCTGCTCCTCTTTATCTCCCTCCATGCCTCCCTCCGTCCCTTTGCCTTTTTCTGCCTCTGTCTCTTCACTCTCTGAGGACTGGCTACAGTCGCATTTTAAGGCAGCTCTTGCAAAAATCAATAATATCATTCTAATTCAAGCTGATATCAAAAGGCACAGGGCCAACAAACCATTTCTCTGTAGACTTATCATAAGCCCATATTTTCCACGTCGTTTATTTTTTGCTGTTTGGTCCCTTCAACTCATCTTTAGAGGGCTCCTCTGGGTTTCACTCGCCCAGCATGTCTGAGCAGAGTTTAGATGTTACATTTGACGCTGACAAATTTGGCAGAGTAGGAGTGAGTATCCACAAGCACCCGTTTATGAGATATCCCTTTCTCTGATAAGTACCCCAGATATTGGCATACAAAAGCACTCCTCCATCAACACAGGGAGAAGCCTGCCTTAAATGTAATTTTAATCTTTCATAAGCTAGGCCAAGAATAAAACAAGTAATTGTGAATTCTCAGAAGCCCAGTTTCTTAAGAACAATGCGGGGGGGGCATAATGTAGGGGTACATTAAGCACTCATGTTTATTCCATTTTAAGTTAGCCAGTATCACTTTCCTAATAAAATTATTGCAAATCACCAATCTCCACCCCAACCCCCACCCCCGGCTATACCAAACCACTAATGGTATTCCACACTCCCCCCAAAAATTGTGCATCAGCATGTTTTGTCTAATCACACAGTCATTTGTGAAGCTAAAATGCAGTCCAGTAGTATGAGGAGATGTAAAGGCCTCAAGGTGCTGTTACAGTTCAATATTAATGAGATAATATGATCAAGTTAACATGAGTGCAGACATTTTGTGATTGGATAATTCGCAGTCCATATGGCTTGTAGTTGGTTTATCAGAAGCCCTTTTGGAAATGCAGTAAGCTGTTAGATAGTTTGTAATGGGCAGAACAATGAAAGAGAGCTCTTAACTATATTTTCTTGTGTTAGATGCAAAACATTTGCTTTTGTAAAAGCATTTAAAAAAAAAAAACTGAAAATGGAGAGATACAGTTTCATATTTGCTCTGCAGTTTCAGGATTTAAGTACCAGAGCCAGTTTTTACGTAAACCATGTCACTCAACCTGTTTCAAGATACTGTCCTGTTTATCTCGAAAGCAGTGAACTCTTTAACAAGACCATCTGCAGTTAACTGCTACATTTATTTAAAGAGTAGCTGCAGCGTTCACAGGCCGTCATATATAATTCAATTTATGTGGGCGCGGTAAAAGTGTACCACACATTTGTCATTGCACCTATTTGTCAGCTTGACAGTCGATCAGTGTCAATTTGTCACACAGTAAGCGTGTGAATGTAGTAGTGTGATGTTGCACCATATTATAAACTGCATTTCCACTATCACATTTCCTGGGTTCTTTAAGTCATATCAGAACATAGTATGTTCAGTATCTTGTCATGCTACAGTGTACTGTTGAGACTGTTTGCTAACATGGAGCAATTAGTGACCTTCCCCATGATGTTACACAGGTGAGGAGAGCATGTGTGAAAGAGAAACTCTTGCTTCTGTTTCTTCATAATTGCTGGTATGCAGGTTTATGTAGAGCTTGTCCTTTTATTTATTTATTTTTTATAGAAAAAACAGTATGTCAAACTACACAAACTTCAGTTCATTCAGAAGAGTCTATTTATATAGAGAGTTGAGTGAATTAAGATTAGATTTTGGCACAGACTCATCTGGGGTTAATGATCATTTTGTTCTCCATAATTGCTGGGCAACAAAAATACCATCACATCACGTCTCAATGATGGTGGTTGGGTATCAGCTGGTTAATAATTGGCCACTATCTGGTATAACCAGGCTTAAAACTGATATAATAACGGGGACGTGGCTCAGAAGGCAGCCTGAATTCAGAAAGAAATAAAACCAAATGCAATGTTTGTATGCACACAACCAGGATGTTAGAAGAAATCAGGTTAAGGTGTTTACATGCACTGCAGTGAGGTGGTTACTTTACACTTAGCTTGTCAGTGATTTTAAGTGAATTAGTGGTATGAGTCTGCTGCCTTTTCCTTGGAATATTTGGATTGACGGTGAGAGGACAGGCTGAGTAGTCAGCTTATACAGGGGGTACGGAAAGTATTCAGACCCCCTTACATTTTTCACTGTGTTATATTGCAGCCATTTGATAAAATCATTTAAGTTCATTTTTTTCCTCATTAATGTACACATAGCAACCCATATTGACAGAAACACAAAATTGTTGACAGTTTTGAAATTTAAAAAAAAAAAAAGAGAGAAATTGAAATATCACACGGCCATAAGTATTCATTCCTCCTTGCAGATCCTCTCCAGTTCTGTCAGGTTGGGTTTAAGTCAGGGCTCTGGTTGGGCCATTCATGAACAGTCAGAGTTGTCCTGAAGCCACTCCATTATTTTAGCTGTGTGCTTAGGGTCATTGTCTTGTTGGAAGGTGAACCTTCGGCCCAGTCTGAGGTCCTGAGTAC
>JBBMJY010000001.1:5667930-5696169 GCA_037833715.1 Toxotes lorentzi | reverse complement strand
ACCATGCTTCACTGTTGGGAATGTATTGGACAGGTGATGAGCAGTGCCTGGTTTTCTCCACACATACCGCTTAGAATCAAGGCCAAAAAGTTCTATCTTGGTCTCATCAGACCAGAGAATCTTATTTCTCACCATCTTGGAGTCCTTCTAGTGTTTAGCAAACTCCATGCAGGCTTTCATGTGTCTTTATGGCTTCCGTCGGGCCACTTTGCCATAAAGCCCCGACTGGTGGAGGGCTGCAGTGATGGTTGACTTTCTAGAACTTTCTCCCTTCTCCCGACTGCATCTCTGGAGCTCAGCCACAGCGATCTTTGGGTTCTTCTTTACCTCTCTCACCAAAGCTCTTCTCCCCAGATTGCTCAGTAAATCTGCAAAAATTTCAACAATTTTGTGTTTCTCTGTCAATGTGGGGTGCTGTGTGCTGGGTTTTTACAAATGTTCTGTTCAGCTGCAGAAACTGATTTGATGTATTTTTTCCACTTTCAGTTGTAGTTGGATTTAAAAAGGTACCATCTATACACACACACCCACCCACCCACCCACACAGCAATTTATAACAAATAGTGCATTTAATTTTTTACTTTTTATTAAACAGATTGTGACATAACTAAAAAAAAAAAAATGAGACCTCAACTTTCTTGGTTACCTTTTAGCCTGTGGACTGATTTCTATGTAAAGGACAGAAGACATTTTTGGGGAAAATCCAAAGAACATCACATTTATGCTCAATCCTGAGTGCCTTGCCTCAGTGCCTCTCTCATGCTCCCCTACAGTGCCAACAGTGTGCAACATTAGCTACCGTTACCTTAGAAATTAAGTCTGCTACCATCAACACCCCACACTATCATGATAAATGATGTTAGTTTAGGATTATCATTGACTTAACCTATTGCCAGACTCATTCAGTGCAGTAATGTCACTTGCCAATATAAAAGGTCCGTTCTATTATGTTGAAATATTAGCACATGAATTTTGCAATATGAGAGTTGTGATGGAAGCTATCACATTAATAATGAAGTGTTGCAACACATCTTATTTATAATATTCTGTCTAGCTCACTAACCATTAGCATCATCCAGCAAATGCAGCTATAGCTGAGCCTGAGGTGATGTTAAATTAGAGTCTTGTACAGTCAGACATATCTCCACACTTCATGCTAGTGAGCCAAGAATTGTCTATAGTCTCAAATATAGTTTACAGTCAAAATATAACAGTGTAACTTCAGTTACTTCATCTATCAACATAGTACAGATATAGTCTTGTGTAGGTCACATCACTGTTTTGGCCAACGCCCAAGATACTTGCTCAGCTACCTACAGAGCATGAACATGCACAAGCAACAAAGCTTACCACAGTTCATTTAAGTGTTCTGAAGGCTGTGTACAGATCCACACACACACATACTGCTAAAATAAATTCTCTTTTCATCACATAATCCTGTCACACTGGTAGATTCCTTTCCTGTCCATCTTTGTCCTGCATATGCACACAAAACAATCAAGAAACATAACTTAATGTACACATGGTCCTGAAATCAGCTTTCTTCAGCAGAAAACTGGCCCTGTCAGTGGGGTTTCTCAGACTCAAGAACCTAGACACTTCTGCATGTATCTTCAGTTTTTTGGGCCAATTAGGCCTCTGCTCAGGGAAAGTTTGGCAGAGCTTCGCTGGATCCAAGGTCAGAATACAATATAAAACACAAACCTATGTGGGCCCCCCAGTTAATGGTTTTCACCACTTTTCATGGAAAAAAAAAATTTTTTTTAGTGCAACAGGACAAAGCCATTGTTGTAACAGTGAAGTTGTAGGAGCCAAACACAGACCAGGAGACAATGAACAGTTAAACTGTATTTTATTGTAACCACAGTTGTAGATGGTCTGATAGTTTACCTGGAAGGTCCTGGTGTTGATTATGGCAGCGAGGCAGGTAATGGCAGAGCAGAGCAGGCAGCAGACAGGCTGGCACAAAGCAGGACAGAGCAGATAGTGGAGTGTTATCCAAACTGGAAACAGCTGACGAGGATGAGGCTGGAAGTGGCAGGTGTACTGGTTTTCAGGCATAGTGTAGCCAAAGCTCAGGCATAGCAGAGAATTAGTGAAGTTCTGAACAACTCGGCCGTAGCTTCTGTTCCACAATGACGACTGAACGATCTGGCAGAGTCTGGATGAATGAGCTGGGGTTTTATACAGCAGCAGCCTGAGGAGTTGATTAGCTGATGAGCATCAGGTACACAGGTGAATCAGCGGGAGATGGAGACTGGAAAGCCACACCCAGCACACACACACACACACGAACACAGAAATAGATGAACTGGGGACAAACCAGGCGGGAAAACACAAGCCAGACTTTAAATTATAAAACAGAACTCTTTGTATATACAGAAAATAGATAAAGCAATTTAATCAGTCTTATAATCAGAAGCTCTCAGTTCTCTTGTTTTGCTTTGAAGGACCAAGACCACAATTTAGCTATAAATGGAGGATACTTATTTTGGTTAAATGTCTGTGTATAACGAAATTAATAAAGCACTAATAAGGACCATGCAATAAACAGATCGAAATCAAACAGATTAATAAAATTAGTCTTTGAATAACAAAATTTGCTGGTCACTTAGTTTGGCAGTAGAGAATTAAGTGTGTATTTCAGAATTACCAGAGAGGGCGAAACGCCAGGGGAATGAATGATTTCTCTAGGACTTTTCATTACTAATTCAGAGCTCTATCCAACATTGACTCTCATCACAGACAGCAGAAATAAAGTTTAGCCTACTTTACAGCGCCGGGTCAAAGCAGGGCCCCTGCCGTCTGATCCAAAGTGGTTTGATGCTGTAAAGCTCCAGGTGAATGGAGCGGAGTTAAGGCTGAGGATGGATCTTTACAAACAGGCAGATGTTCTGGAGGATGCAGCCTCTTTTGGTTCTTTGGTCAATTTTTCTTTCTTTAACTAGACTCATTAAATAGTCCTGAAAGTTATTTCACTGGTCAGGCAACAAAACTCTCAAAACACTATCAAGCGAGACCAAAGTACTAAAGTAGGCTATAAAAACTTAGGTCCATTTAGTTTAGAATAGAGTTGGAAATTAAGGCTGGTGTGAGATAAAAATCAAAGCGTGCGCACAGCTTAATAATGTCAGTCTAGAAGAGGTAAAATGTCTGGAGATGAGGCTTGGTGAGCAGTTACAAGAAAATCTTGTAGGGAAAAAATCAAAAAGGAAAAACGGTTAAGGTTCCAGTGGGTCAAAGTGCAAACTATGCCCTGAGATCTCACCCAAGCATTGGGTGTGGTTCTATCAACTGGATATTCATGCTGAGATGTAACTTTCCTTCAGCGAGCTTCCACTTGTTTGTCTGAGGAGACGAGAGAAGGAAGACCTGATTTTGAGAGATTAATTAAAAGTTTAGGCTCAGAGATAGCACACATCAGCTTTTCACTCTGATCAATCAATAATGATGAACATAAATTGTATGTTAGAGCATAGAAAATGAAGGAAATCATAACATAATAATCACAGGACAGAAGGCAGATCATTCAGAATGGTGACAAGTTAGCTATCAAAATAATTTTCAAGATCTTCAATACTGTTCATTCATATTCCCCAGAGAACTAATTAATCATTCCAACTCCTTACAGGATCGTCATGTCTGTATATGCTGTTTCTTTATTTTCCACTTCTGAGAATAACACACACACCACATATGAGATTTTAGAGGTTTTAGTGCAGAGTCTAATTCAACCAACCCACCTTCATCTGAGTTTCCAATCTGAGAAAACTCTACTTGAAGCCAAGTTTCTAAACAGACACTCACTCTAGTATTGAAGTAAAAGTGGTAGTTATGTTGCTTTGTGTAGATCAGTACATTGACTGTTTTTCAAAGAAACTGTCTAGAATGTGAGCAGGCAGAGAAGAAATAATAAATTGAAAACCAAGAACCTGTCTGTTCTTTTGAGGGGCCCTTGATGCAAATTAAAAACAGGTTGCCAATTATCCTGGAATATGAAGGGAACAGTATGTCTGAGATTTCCAGGACATGACGATTGAAAATTAAAACAACAGATTAACAAGCTGTCTGTCTGTTTTCTAAGGGTCATCCACTGGATGGAACGGTGGCCTGTGTGGGTCATTTTCTGTTCAGAAGTGCTGATCTTCATTGCTCAGCCAAACTAATGGCACAGGCGAGTGTTTGAGGAAAAACAGGAACATCATTTGAATTTTAATTTACTGTGTTTACTATCAGGAATAATTAACGGTGGCAACATCTCAGACCAAAAATGTTCCTGAAAAATGCAGGGAGTCTTTGATCATCAATATGAAGACAGAGCCACATTGACAGAGTGGACCGATAATTCACTATTCACTGGCAGCTCCTCCGGTCCATCAAACGAGGTGGAACTGGAAATAAACACTTTATTTTGACATCTAAAAAGCCGTTTCTTTATTAAAAGTCACTAACAACTGTTTACTTTTAACATTCATGGTTTCATTTCGACCATGAAAAACACTCAAAAATAAAATCAAACTTGTAACTATTTCTCATGGTGGTCAAACTTATCAATTAATTTCCCACCATAAGATGAAGAATTTAGTTTACTTCATGTTGGTCATTCCTTGATGAGGCTGCCTTAAGATGTGTGAATATATATATGTTTATATATGTTTATATATATATGTTCTCAAATGGTGACTACACTGCAATGTCTACAGACGATTCAGGATCCTGTACATCATATGGATCATTGCCAGTTGTGATAGCCTTTACTTTCTTAAGATGTTTGATAATTTCCCTCTCAGTCTGTCCTTTCAGTGCTGCCACCTGTAGTTTTGTCGGGCAATAAGAAAATGACGTCAACACATACCCTGAACTCTCCATCCGTCTGCACGGTGTCTTTTGGATTATCTCTGCATGCAGCCACCTCACATCACCGTTAATACTAAGTTAAGCAATTTTCTCTTTAAGCAATATTTCTTCTGAGCAACTCTCTGCCATTTTATGAATGACAGCATTAGTTTGTCAGCATCTGATGCTCTCTTCTTCAGGCTGGGATTAAACCGAGGGATTAGAGTTAGTTACATTCACTCGCTGTGACTTCAGCTTGGTTTTACCTTTAGGTTAAAAAGAAGTGCTTCATCACGTGTTGCACCGCAGTCCTTTTTCACAACATCACCAACTATGAAATCCAGTGCACAAATGTGACACGACACAAATATTTACATGGCATTTTAGGTGATTACAGGAACAACTAGTGACAGAAGTCCTGCATTTCAAGCTTGTTGCACTGCCTCCAAACTATTAAATACGTTTTTTTATTTATTTATTTTTTAGCTGCAGTTATGTTTTGTCAGGCTTTTGTATAGCGCTAGAAAATTTAATTCAGCCAACAAAATCTGATCAAGAACAGGCTGCTGTGACTGATGTCTGTCTCTCCCAGTCCTGGAGTACCCTGCCACCCCTATCAGCAATGTGAAGAGCATTAACATGATAAAAGACTCCCATCTGCACAGCAAAGCATGCTGCTGTAATACAACATTGTGATCATGTCAAAAACTTCCAAATATGCCATCTTGAAACAGATTTGGCCCATATGGGAAGATTTTTGTTTTTATTTGGTGTTGATTTATAGGTCTGTCCTCTTTCCTAACATGTGTTTCTTAAAAACCTTTTCTAGATCAATCACATCTGAGCTGTAAGCAGCTAAAGGTGTTGTTCTGGGCCAGTGGGCTCTGCAGTTACCATCTGGTTGGTTTCATCTTAACCGTTTTGCAGTTTATTCACTGAAATAAGCCTGTGCCCTTTACAGTGACAGTGTAATATTTATCCATGCAGAACTCTGCTCATACTTAGAGATTAACACAGATCGCTCAAAGCTGTAAACAAAAAAAGAACACAAACTCTTCCTTTCGCTGAATAAAAAAAAGATGTTGCTTTAAGAACCATCTGGCTGATTGGAGGCTGCTGCTGATGACTTAGCAATAAATGATGCTAACCAATCATCCATCATTGATTGTTTGCCTGATATCATGCTTCTCCATGAAAGCTTGACAAATGAAGCCAGGCTCCTCCCTGCATCGCTGCTGATTTATCGAGAACAGCCTTTAAATCGGTGTGATCATTACCAAAAGTCATCCAGCAGCAGTTCGTCAACGTTTTAGCCATTCTAAGGGTAACACACGTTTGGGGTTACTGTGTTTTCCTGCATGTTATTTAGTCTGTGCAAACAAAGAAATGGGAATGCGCCCACAATGTATGTGCTGCAGATGAGCTTTCTTTAGGTTCATCTATCATCTGCAGCCCTGCCTGACTGTCCTGACAGCCCCCAGAGTGAGGCTGCTGTTTAACCTGCAGACCTGCTGTTTAAAACCTTGAGTGGACATAATTAGCAGCCCTGAAATCCTCTTCTTCTTCTGCTTCACCCCTCTTCCTCCTGTTTCACTCTCCAAACCCTTCCTGTCTCAAATCTCCATGAAAGGATAAGCCTGGCAGTATTCTATAGTTTTGCTGTTGTCAACGAATCCAATAGACCAATTCTGTGTTCAATATCACTCATTCACTGCTCCCTGTAAAATAGACATTTAGATGTTAATTCTGTGGTGAGCAGAGAATATGAATCATTGACATTTTGTGACACCTCTAACAGGAGTAGAGTTGCACCACTGTTCGTCTTTGCATCTACAAAACGCGACACGTGTTAGCAGAAAGCGAGGTTCATGCCATGGACACTACTTTTTACACTGGTAGGCATTAGATTCAAAAGCACGGGTGTAGGTGCATCATCTGCGTCATGTATCACAAGCGTGGGAAGTCGGCATCGTGATGAGTGATAGCAGAGCCGGTGACTCCAGCGTCCTGCGTCCTGTATCAGCCAATCTCACCAGGAAATTAAAGGAAATTAAAGAAACAACTCGTTGTAAATGTTGGAGCATCTGTAGTTACAAACGTTTCAGTGATGAGGGTAACTTCATGTGCAATTAAGCATTTTCTGTGCTAGAGAACATTTACTAGTATTTGGAATTGACTCAAAATAATCTACAATGCCCTTGTTCATAGTAATCAAGGAGCATGTCATTCACGGCAATGGTGTGGCTCAGTAACGTGTAACATTGAGGATGGTTTTGGTCTTTTTGAGAGATTTGTTAAGAGTATGAAAAATATAGAATATCACCCAACATATCATTTAAGACTTGGTATCAAGCTGGGCACAAACAAAGGACTCAAAAACTCACTCATAAAACAGGAACATAAATAAAATGACACAAGGGGAAACAAGGGAATTCAAGAACTAGACGTGACACTTGTCATAGTTTCCTCTGTGTAGAGGATTAAAAGACAGTGAAGTTATATTCAGCAACATTTTGGCATTAAATATCTATTTTGTTGCTCTCCTCCATTTCCAAACACGGCAACATAGTAATGGAATGACACTAAATTGAGACAAAAAACCTTTTGGGCTTGTAAAAATGACTCAGGCTTAAGTAAGAAAAGTAAATGACAAAGATTCAGTTTAGAGATTAAGGAGGAACTCAGTGTCAAAACAATCAAGCAAATGAATTAGCAAGCAAATCCCTGTTCTCTGGGCTGCACAGTGTCATTGTATGGCCCCTGATAATTCATATATTCAATTACTTTGATCAAACACTCATGTTTGTCACTTGTGATATTCATAAATGCTAAATCACTGTCACAGCACCATGGATCATAGTCTATGACCATCTTAATATCACTTGTTCATTCAACAGTGTTGCTGTGGTTAATGAATTCAGCCAAATGCTTTGAATGTGAATATAAAAATGGAGGAACGCAGCAAAGTCTTGGCAGGGAAGGGGACTGAAACCAGAACAAGCAACTTGCTCAGTGGATTGTAATGCAAGCCACAATTTAGTGAGCATGTAATTGCTGTGATTATGTGGTGATTGCGTTATGTAGATTACACACCTGTTACACCCCCACCAGGCAATTTTGTGTGTGACAGAGAGACGGAAATTGTTGTCTGACTTTGATTTGGGCTTAGTTAAACTTTCTTTGTAACACACTGAGGGATGGGCATTCAGAACCTGTGGGGTGTTTGAAAACTACATGTACGAAAACCTTCATGGCTCAATCTTACCATTACAGCCATGAGTTTGGATTTAGATTTTATGCATTTAGCCGTTGCTGAGATTGAATTGCAGTGAGTGCAAAACAGAAAAAGCTTCAAATCTGAGATCACCAACATTACGAGTAGTAAGAAATGCAAGACATTAAGTAGCCTGACAATATTCCTGGGACAGATGTTCTATAAATATGTGAAGAACAGAGCAAAGGAGAAAAGTAGTTAGGCTATTTCTTCAGTGAGTTAAAACAAGGAGGAAGATGTGGGTGAGGGTAGGAGATGCAGTGTGTTGATTCACTGCTTCGATGACCCAGTTTAAGAGAACTTCAGGATGTGTTTCAACAATTCACCTTGACAACCAACAATATGACCAGCTCCAAACTGGTCATACTGTAGAGCTAGTTATCAGGGTTGTAAGAGTAATAATGTTCTCTGTCTCCGGGTTATGATGGATGGAGCAAGGCCGGGTTTTGGCACAAAAACACACACATACACACTCAGTCACACACAGTATTTTGTTAACAGGTCCTTAGAAAATCAAACAGGGAAAGACTAGAAGTCCAGTTTCCAGTCAGTATCACTGTTAACTGAGCCATTCATACCCTCTGGTCCATAGCTGGTCAGACCAGAAGGACATTATTCAAATGTCCTTATGAAATAGGTGATGATGGAATTTTGGGGACGTAGCGACTCGTTAGGGATTAGAGATGTTGCAATCAGTTCATGGATGGATGGAGGCCTACCAGGCAAGAGCCTATTAATTAATTTATTAATTATTATTCATTAACATTTCTTGTTCAAAAGTTCAAAAACAACTACAAAGAGACACAAAATGACCACAAAGAGACACAGAAAGTCTATAGAGATACAATGACGCAGCTATCCAGAGCACTCTAAAGCTACAACCAGTACTGAAGGTCCTGGTTCCAGACTATGACCAGCTTAAATTATTGATATGATATAAATGAACGTTCAGTTGGGAGGTCCCAACTCCTCAAACTGACACACCCAGAGAGACGATGTCTCACTCTGTTGGAGTTTCTGAAACTATAAAAACACTCACAAACAATCTGTGGCTGAGCCTGGACAACCATTCAAGAGAGAAGCTTCATTTTTGCCTCTCTTCAAGTTACTCATGGAATTAACGTTAGTTGGCGCCAGCTGATATGACCTGCCACTGTTTGTCATTTTAACTGGCAGTGACAGTCAGTGCCAGCTAAAACTGGGAAGCTGCTACCCAGAAATGTGTCACCACAGAACGAATTAGTGATTTGGGGTTAACAAAAATTGAGTTTTTTTTTTTTTTTTTTGTAAGTACTGTCTCAGGAGTAATTCTCAGCAGCACGACATGTTAGCCAGCCAGCACCAGCCACCATTAAGAGATCCACTTTAAATATTAACTGTTGGATAATGTAACTCCCCCCAGTTTAATGACAAATCCATCTGGGTTAGTGGAAGGAACCACAGCTTTCATGAGAGGATTTAGCTGAAGCCCAGCTCATGTTATGAACAGGCACATGTTGGGGACCTTGAAGTTGTAGTCATTGGTATTGCCACTGTAGCATAAGTTTCAAAAGGTACAGCCAGCCCAGCTCTGTGCATTTACAATGAAAGCTCCACTCTCCAAGGAGTTCAGAAGTACCCACTGTGTACTCTGTAGTGCACTTGGTTAACATTATTTGATCTAGAAAGCAAGAAAGAAAGAAGAAGAAGAAGAAGAAGAAGAGCATATGGTAGAAAAGGAAATAAATGAAGAGAGGAAAGAGAAAAAGTGTATCAGAAAGATTAGATTCGACCAAATGAGACAAAATACAGATATGTAAGCATAGACAAAGAAAAAAAGATCGAGTACGGGAGTTCTGGGGATTTGCAGAGCACTGTTTACTATCTTTGCTGTAAGGCCATGATGAAATATTGAAATATTGAACCAGATATTTTGCATGGCCAACGGGCTTTCATCAGCACAGAATCTGTTCCCTGTAATGAGGCCAGAGTTAGTCCTCCTCATGTGCGATGAAGGCAGGAGGACAAGATGGATACAACTACAGTACACTGAGCATGGTGCTCTGATGTGGTGTAAGGTAGTCTGCTGCTGCTCTTTGCAGGTGTGTTCACCCAAGGGTGTTGTTGTTGTTGATTTTGTGGATGAAGCTGTTCTTCACACAGCTAAGAGATCTCTCTCTCCCTAATATCAAGTCGAGTTTCTTTCCAAAACGGAAGCATTTTTTATCATCATTTATTCATGACTCTGATCAAACCCACTCATTAGCTTAATTCCTTCACTTGACATTTCCCGGCCACAACCCAAACACCACCAAACATGCAGCTATTGTAATGTGCATCTTTGGATATACTACACCTGTCCACCCCCTGCACTCACCTCGTCCCACCAGGTCTGAATATGATAATGGTCATTGTGAATTTATTTGCTGAAGATGCGTTTGCAGCCAACAGCGCATAATCATGTCTGATTAGAGGCAGAGAGCAGCGGGGTCTGCTGGCGAGGGGATGGGACATTTGCATAATGTCCCAAAGCATGTCGCACAGGTGAAGGAGCCAGTCATTTAAAATGGACAGAGCTGCAGTTCACACCTTTGGAGTGCTGGATGCTGTGGTTGCAGGCTGCATAACAAGAAAGATAGATGGGACCTCATTAAGACCTCGTCTGCTATATGCCGGCTACCACAATAAATGAACCATTCTCTGTCATAATACAAATAATAATGCTTTGTCCCAATTCTCCCTCTTAAACCCTCCCTCTTGTTTCAGAGTTGGCTTCAGTCTGGAGCATCCATCTAGAAAAAGAGCTACAACTGATAGTGGTGAAATTACTCAACTATGGAATGGGACTTGTACACATCATTATAAGTCAACAGAAAAGCAGACACCATGTATAATAAAGTCTGATGACAAGCATGTGGAGGGCCATCTTTTTCCCTTTTCAGTGGATTGCGTGTAGTCTAATGTTGCATATCCACTGTTCATCTTTTAAGCTATTCACCAAGTGCTATCATCAGTCTCAACGCCAGGTGGAGTGGTAGGAAACCTCTTATAATAAATAAAACACAAGACGATAGAAACACAACTGGACATTACACATTAGCTTGTTCTGTAAAGTAGGAGTTGTTCGCAGTAAAAAAAAATCAGGTCTAAAGCTCTAAAAACAAGAATATGCTCACAGCATCTTTAAAGCTTGTTGGAAGCCTTGCATCTTGCCTACATTTTGGACACACTGCAGCTTGGGGCGAGTGCTGTTTGCAGTAGTAGTATAAACAAGATGGAATAAGTGTAGATACCTGTCTCAAGGTTGTGCTGCAGAAAAAAACACTGAACAACCCCATTTACTTGAAACAGAGGTTAGATGTGCAAACTCAGCATAGGAAATTACCGGTGTCCTTATATGTGTTGAAAGAACAAGCAAAGCTAGTTTTAAGGTACCATGTATCCAGTGCAAAGTGGTTGATGGTATGTTTACAAACGATGTTGCCAGAGGAAGCTGTTTTACCGTTGAGAAGGCAAAATGGGCCAAAATTGTTTCTCAGGGAATTGTTTTTAGAAGCTAAAGATGCAGAGGCATTTTCTACTGCTACAGAGAAAGTTACGTTGACCAGATAAGAGTGGAACAGTGGTCATTATGTGTGGCAGAACCGTAGAGCCCTAAAAACTACCTGAAATATCTGTTTAGGAGGTGCTAGAACAGCAAGATGTGGCCTTCAGTTGCAAGGAAATGTAATGTTTGAAAGCTTGAACAACACTAAGATAAAAGAAGAAGAGAATATCTAATGCCAATCTATCCAATAATATGGACCACAAATGTCTGTACAAAGTTTTCATGTTAAACCATCTGATGGACGTGGAGATATTTCACTCGATTAGTGGAGATTTGGTCCTCCTGCAGACAACAGAAGAAAAGTCAAGGGGTTAATCAAGCTCATCATCCTCTGGGCACCATGCATGTTTGTAATTTCATAGAAATGTATTCAATCATTCATTGTGGTGATCATGGCAATCCATCTAACAGCCAAAGTGGTGGACCAGTTGACCAACATACAGAATGATCCCCATCCCTAGAATCAATTCCAGTAGCATGAAGTATAAGACATCAGCAAAGGTCAGTATAATGGGGATAATGTCCAGTGTAAATAATGGGAATTTAACTTTAGAGACATTTTTTTCTGTGTGACAAACCCAAAAGAATCCTTTTCTGTTAGTTCCAGGATAAATCATTAATAATAATAATAATAATAATAATAATAATAATAATAATAATAATAATTAACGATGAGGCGGTGTAGTGTCAGCTAAATAAAAAAAAAAGTGAAATAAAAGGAAGAACTTCTGGTTTAATAGTGCACAATGATTCATGGTTTGATGTCTCAGCTGAATAAAAAAAAAATAAAAATAAAAAACACACAAGCATCATGGGGCCATTAGTATACAATCTTCCCTTCTGTTCTTCAGCCCTGTGGCACTAACAACATTCAGGATTTGTGAGTGCAATAAAGAGACCATAGATTCAAGGTAATTTTCTCCACAATGAGGTGAGACCCAGAGTGCTCGCGGAAGGCTTGCTACAATGCCAGAGCAGTTAACCTATTCATCGGTCAAAACAAACAAGCCTCACCGTCAACTTTTATCAGCCCTTTATTTCATAACCTTGGCGCAGAAATGAGAGCCCCTCTGAGTGGTTTATAGGGACCGTGTTGAATGCTGGGAGATGGTAGCCCGCCTGAGCAGCAATCGCTCTGATCTACAGCAATCTATTGATCCAGAGAGCTTGTCCAATCAATACAAAAGAAGAGAAGAGGAGAAACAACATTAGAGGAGAAAATAGCCTATTTAAAGAGCCTGAAGAGTTGGAGCGGGGGGCTGCATACACATTTTGATAAGACAGGTACTGTATGTTCACTCTGCACACACACATAAGGCTTGATGAAAGGAAATGCATTTTTCCACTGAGACCAAAAGAAAAGCTCAGTATTATTTCCTTGGGAGTGCCAGGAATGTAATGAGAAAACTAGTAGAGAGGGAAAAAAAGCAGTGGGCTGGTTGGGATGAGATATGAGATGAGGCAATGAAGCATAGCAGGCACAGTGCGATTGAGTCGTCCGCGTTAGGTGGACATTCCAAAATACGTTACTGCACCAGATAGAACAAATTAGGTCTGTCAGCTCTGCATACAGATCTCTTCATATTGGGCAACAGGACGACCAAGTGGACAAAAAAGACTATAATTGTAACATCACAGGTTTGACCCGCACAGCAAACAGTGTTTCCATAAATAGCTATGTGTTCTGTCAATGTAAGTCTGAGCTAGAAACAGATCCACGGCCTCTTCATTCACTGTCCATCTCTCTGGAAGAGTATTGTGTTGTATTGGGCCTAAATCCACATCCACAGACAAGGCAGACACATACAGAAGGGGTGAGCTGGGGAGCACAAGCTCATGAATAAAGCTTTCAATATGTACAACTAGTGTTGCCATGTGCAGGACATAAGTATTGTTTGACTGTAGATATAGGGCAGAGGAAAGAAAAGCTCACATAACAATTTAGCTGTAACTACAGGAAATATTTCAGGAAAATAAAATTTCACAGAGAAAATCATCTCAGTAAGAGCCAATAAACAATATACGGACATATGAGATAAAACAATGTTTTAAGTTTATTCTGTCTGCATATAAAATCTTGAACAACAGTGACATCAGAATTGTCACCGCAGAGAAAAAGCTGATTAGATTCCTTTTTTCTAGACCACGCAATGCTATTAATTTGTTTTTTGTTCAACTTCATCCTGACAGCACTTTTGAAAACCCTAATCCCACCCTGTTTTGCTAATTGGCTGTAGGTGACATTCGCCTGGTTCAAATTAGAAGAGGCAAGACTGTGTTTAAAAAGGAGACATCCTTCTATTACCAAATGCTGGCACCCCTGTCATTTTAATTTCTCGTCACACAATTGCCACATGATGAGAAAAATTAGGCCAAGAAAGTGTTTAAGGTGCTGAAAAATGTGAAAGTATCTACCTTTAGTTTGGCCTCCCCTCTGACAAAACGCAAGACAACTTCACCCTGTTTTTTTTTTTTTTTTTATGCCTATATTTGTTTACAGTTTGACAAATTGGCCCCATTAAAAGAATGCCTAATTATCTATTAATGGCCCCTATTAGCAGTGTGTCCATGGATGGACAAACAACACTGGATTAGTTTGATACTGAAAATAAAAACACAACGATGATGAGCTCGGGCTCAGTTCTGGGGTCAGTCATTAGCAGCTGACATTGGAGATGATATATACTCTGAAAGTGTAAGTGACACTGAATCTAAAAACATGTTTGTGGCGTCTGTGTGCTCAGATTTCCAAGAATGAGGATGAATTTTGGCGCAAATTGCAAGAATCAGGTGCTAAGTGTTTCAAAGTAATGTAACTGCCTTTCAGCTCTTTCAAATCTGTGCCCCTTGTGACGTCTTTCCCTCCTCACCCCTCTTTCAGCTCCCCCCTGCCCTCCATGGGGGAGTGTGCTTAACAGTTTTAACTTAGGGAGTGCTGTTGTAAGCGTGCTAGCCATACTATCTCCAGCCAATGATACTTGATTCTGCCCATATTTTTTCCCGTCCTGACTACTTTTTTTGCCACGAGGGAATTTCACCCTGTAAAATTGGGTCTGACTGCATCATTAAGGCTTAGTCACACCAGCATCTAGATGGTGAAATTTCACAGTGTAAGCACTTCATCTGGAATCACATTAAATCAGTGCAAATCTTTCATGTCAAGTTCAACTTTGGTGAACTTTGACACACAGATTTGCAGAGCTGACTAACAGAAAACCGTCCTGGCAGTGCTGACCTTTGAGGTAATAGAGAGCCAAAGAATCCAAAACAGAAAAGACTATGATAGCTTATTAGCTGTGTTACAACATTTCATTTATTTAGTTTATTTAACCCTTTTTGCTAGAAAACTGCTCCACAAAACAGGCATGGAAATAAGAAACAAGTCTTCTGAATAATGTGTATGTGTGAAGTTGTTGTCACTTTAGTGACTGAGCTAAGAAGCTTGCAAACTTGCAGTTAGCAAGCTATGTAGTTCACCGTGAGTAGTCACAATGTGATAAAATTAAAGCGCCGTCTATTTCACAAGGTCACACAAACTTTACTGTGCCACTTATACAGTCTATGGATGTGCGCCTTATGGGAGGGATGGAGGGTGACAGGTTTACCTCGCACACCCCTCCTTATTTGCGAAACCTATTCAGTGCCCAGCTTTAACTGTTGCAGGCTACTTAAACATCCGTACGACCACTGCCTCACTTTATTCTAAAGATAGCTTACATGTTAAAACATTAGGTGCAGCGCATTAGTAAAATCTTTATTCATGACTGTGAGTTTCATCCTCCTACAGGTGAAGAAAATCATTCATTTTCTGTATGTGGGAGAAGAAGAGCAGCTATGCCACTCCTGCTGATTCACTTCCTGTCCTTTAAGACTGTTTTCTTACCATTCCCCTACTTTAAATGTGTTTTCAATAGTCATGTAGCTCAGTGGTACAAGTAACAAGTTTAAAAAGAGCACTCTTGCAAGACGTTGTGAGTTGTCCCCTTTAAATCCTGAATAATTGAAGTTGATATATAATTAATAGGGTCATGCTTAAAATCATAACAAAGAATCCTCTCCACACGTCACACTGATGCTGAGAATCTGTGGAACTGGCACACTTAGGCAATGCATTATAAAATCCCATCCGACATGCTCTCTGTCTTGGAGGTCGTTGTCACTTCCAATTTTTCTATATTCTTTTCTTTGAAGCGAGCAGCACCGTGTGCAAGAGACCATGCTTTTCTGTCTGCATTCATATACAGTAAAGGAGTCTCAGAGTCAGACAGGAGCGAGTTCAGGGCTGAGAAATTATTGGAATCTATTTCAAACTGCATCATTTGGAAACTAATTCAAACCTTATTCAAAAGCAGGAGAACTGAGAGAAATAACTTTCCTTACTTTAAGGGATAAGGGTTAGACAAAAAACATTTACACATAAGTAAAAGCTGGAGATAAAAGATGGAGCATGCATTGAACAGTGAACTTAAATTAGTGCTTTCCCCAAAAATCAATGCACAGTATTTTCACATTATTAACATGAACACCAGCTTGGATACATACAAACACAGTGGCATTCAATAATGAACAGTTTTTTGTGTGTTTGGCTTTTTTTTTACACAGTTTTTACACACTGAATGAAATGAAATGTGTTTTACTGTTAAAATAAAGTTACTCCGGACATTGAACTGAGTGAAAACTCACATCCAGAGCAACATGGGATGACTGTGTGCAGGTATTAAGAGTTAGTGCTTAACTCAGTGGCATACTGCTGTTAACTTATTCACGTTACCTCAGACGCAGACTTTCTGCTACGAAGACACTCTCTCTCACCAAACGCTCTTGGTGCAACAACTCATTTTACACTCCGTCCTGGTAGTTCCACGGTAAAACATACAATACCGCTCCAATTTCACCTTGCCCAACAGTGCTACAGTCATTTTTCAGAATTCATTAAATGTTTAAATGCTCTAAAACCTTCTGCATTTCACATTTTTAGCCTTTTTTACAAAACAATACTGAGCCTGAATATGTCTCTCATAAAATCTTAAAATATAACATTTGAATCTACAGCAATTAGCTTTCATTCTGTGACGAGGGCCTCCATACTTTACATTGACTAGGACAGTGGAGATGCAAAGCAGGCCATTGTATGAGGATCTCATTTTGCTACGAACAGGTTCTCCCCATCTAAATCATGCCGCTGACGCGTCTAATAGGGTCCAAATAAAGTCAGCTCATTTATGAAGCAGTTAATGTGTTCAGCAGAACTCCACTTGTACGCCTGTGTTTATAGCCATTACTCTATTCAAGACAATGTTTCACATTTTTCAACATGCTACAGGGAAAATCCTCTTCACTGCAGTTAGCCAGAGTGTGTGGAATAAAGCAGAGCTGCGGCTCCCCGCACATCTCAACATGAGCTGGGAAAAAAATATTGGCGGCAACTATTTATTTAGAGAATAAGGCATTAAACACATTTACATAATCTGAGCAGTGCTGCAGCTGGCCCACAACAACATCAACTCATACAGCCCTAATTTCACTCTCATCATTTCTCTGCTAACAGAGGAGCAGCAAAAATCAACTATTCATCTCTTTCACATTTATTAGAATGACTGCATCCACTGAGCTGCCACTGATCATTTAGAGTGCGTGTCTTCTGAGAGAGATATCATATGGTCTTTTATGAATGTGTTAAAAACAACCGGCCATGAAAAACCACAGACCCACTGTAAAAGCTGCCTTTTAGATAAGGTGGGATGAGGCCCTCAGGAGTGCTGCTGTTTTCACAGGGGTCTCCTAATGTCATAAAGACATAAAACAACAACTTCCAGAGACGTAAGGGTACATGGGGCTAAAAAAAGGCAATCTTTGTGTCCAGTGGACTGCATATTTTGTACATAAATTTGTTTCAGGAGAGGCGGAGATGTGCTGTGTATTCGTTTGTTTATTCGTGCCATGCACGGGGATTTGGAAAGATGATAAGATTCGTACAGCCCTAAACCCTGTGTGCAGCCAGAAAATCCCAGGGCAGAGAGGCTAAAAAGAGACTCCTCACAGAGCCACGAGCGTGGATGTAGGCTCTCTGAAAATCTTATGACGGTGAAGACGATCAAAGCCACGGACGCCATGTTATAAACACACAGAATATGCAGAAACATATCGTGTCTACATGTAATATACACAGAACATATATAAATGCCCCAATTTTACTAGTTATTTTTTGGCTCTTCCCACTATAAAAACTGATCTTTCAGGAAAATTATGTTACACAAGTTGCTTCTCTTTGTCTCTCTGTTCCTGTCATTGAAAGTCCAACAAGTAATGGCCTTGTAACATGTCAAGATAAGAGACGGCAGAGTGTTGTGCCATTATTTGCCTTAGCTTGGTAACATTTGAAAACGAGCCTTTGATACAAGATAGCGGCATTACATATACAGTAGATGATGCTGTTCTACAGTGGTAATTGCTGTACTGTTATCAACATCGGGTTGGAGATCAAACAGCAGACACATTCGCAGAGACACGTTTCATCAGATACTTTGAGAGGAGACCTTTCTCTTCTGCCATCCTCACTTCCTGATGCAAAAACAGCCCAACCGAAGAAGTCATTTTATCTCACACTGTCTCTTCTCATTTCATTTTTCCTCAAACAAGTGAAATAAACCTGACATGAAATGTGATGATTTTTCTTCTTTCTAACTTGGTTGCTAACATCAAGAAAGATGAGGTCAATTGATAATTATGTGAGATTTCCGTGTCGCTCTGTTGAAGAAAATTGTAGAAATGGGTCCCTGTGGCCTGGAGGGAGGTGGAATCATTACACTTCAAGACTCGACATTTTTCACTTATTTTAAAGGACCAGTGTGTAGGATTTAGGGGGATCTTTTGGCAGAAATGGAATATAATATTTCATAATTATGTTTTCATTAGTGTATAATAACCTGAAACTAAGAAATATTGTGTTTTCGTTAGCTTAGAATGAGCCCTTCATATTTCCATAGGGAGCAGGTCCTCTTCCACAGGGCACGCCATGTTTCTACAGTAGCCAAGAATGGACACACCAAACACTGGCTCTAGAGAGGGCCTTTCACGTTTTTATGTTGCCTTAAGGCCACCATAGGTTCTCCTACATGCTTGGAAAGACAGTGGGCTTGAGATGGGTATTCAGTTGGCAGAAATCTGTAACCTCACCACTAGATGCTACTAAATCCTAAACACTGGTCCTTTAAGAAAAAATATGATTTTCAAGACTTACAATAAGAATCAATTTGTTCTTTAGTAACTCCTGCATGGGTCCTGCTCCCCCCCCCCACCCGCTCCATGACCCCTTGCTCTACCTCCATGCAGCTTCACACTCCATAGAGCCCCAGCCCTTGGGGGCCCAGAGCTCCATTCTCATCCATCATCCTGTAAGGGGGAAAAGGGAGATTCATGTTTCCTTAGGGCGGGAGCCATGGATGCGGCTGTCAGCCAACAGTGATTGATGGGCGGGGTTACGACAGGGCACTTGGGCCAATGCACACGGCTCATCCAGAGAGCATGTTAGGTCCTAAACACCAGCTGGGTACTGCTATTCCCTCTACAGTAGCGACAGTCTGGAGCAGAATATGTAGTATGCCGGTCAAATCACCTATAGGAAAAGCTTGGGGTGAAAGTCCTCTGTCAGAGACTTCTTGTTAACAGCAGTTTCAAGGCAGCAGACGTGGCGGCAGGAGTGGGAGAGTCGTGCAGACATTCACCACTGGGAGGATGACACATACAAACACAGACACTGAAGCTGCTGTTACAATACAGTAACTAAGCAACAGGAAACCTCACACACTGACCACTGACACATAGTAATAAAAATATGGGTTAGCATCTCTCTCTCTATCTCCCTCCGTTCTCTCTATCTCTTCTTCTCCCTATTTTTCCTGTCAGACCCCACAGATGTGACTCTATTCCAGACTCAGAAACAGCTGAAGAGAGCCTCCTCTGCAGCGTTCTCTCCCTCCACCTTCTCCTTCTCTACAACAGTATTATATACACCTCTCCTTTTTTCTGGATCCTGTACCTCCCTCTCCTCTTTCTTTGTAGTGTTCTGACAGCTGTGGAGAAAGAGGCAGCTTGGGACCAAAAGGTCCCCAGTCTGATTCCCTCAGCTGGCAAGAAAGAACAATGCTTTCCCCTCCCTCAGTATCTATGGCTCATGTGCCATTGAGCAAAGCGCCTAATCCCCCAGCTGGTCTCCTTTGTTTCTACAGAGTTCTGCACCTCCTCTTTGGTTTTGTACCTCCTTCTTTAATGTACCCCCTCCTCTCTTGCAGCATTCACCACCTACTTGTTGTCCTCTTCCTCCTTTGGTTTCAACAGCACTCATCTCATTGACTGCTCCCCAACCTTATCCTCCATCTCTGCAGGGCCCCACACCTCCTCGTCCATCTTCATAGTATTCACCTTCTCCTTCACCTCCTCCGAGAGAGACTCCTGCCACTGCAGCAGACAGGTGTGCATTTCACACACTATTTGTTTCCCTGTTTTGTCATTCTACTGAGCTCCAGCGGTCATCATTAATAACCCCAGTCCCTCTCGCTGCCTGTTTCTGTGTCTCCAGGCTGCTGTTTCCTCCAGCCTGTTGGCAGCACTGCCAGGCTCAGAGTCTTCGGTGCATGGAGAGATGGAGGAGTTAGATCAGACCAGACACACAGGTTGCTAAATCCACACAGCGCGCTGCACACAGCAACACAACAAGCAAAGTGAGCCTTCAGAATGCTAAAGGACATGATGGTGGTCTCACATACAGCACACAACAATTTAAAAATCATGTATCATGTAGGGGTATAACAATAAATTGTATTGTATCACACTGTTCTACGAAAGGCTGCTGACTACATGATGTGAATTGCACAGTTTGCCAGGTGTTTAATTTGTAATTTGTTGAACAATGTGGTGGGGGATGATGTAGAATGATATCCTCTGTGTCGGGTTATTGCTCTTAACATTGCTTTTGTTGTGTGTTATAATATGCTGCTTCTAATAAACCAGACTAAATGAGTGGGGCAAAACTCCAACAAGTTTTATTGCACTTTTATGAAGCTGTAAGTTATGAAATAATAAAGAGATTTAAAGCACATCCTCCAGCATCCCTGTTTGCTGTATCAGTATTGTAAACTGACCAAAGCACCTGCATCACATAGATTACACATCAATTTGTAAATTTTGTGAAAAGTTACACCCGTGAATATCACCGTGTCATATGACACATTGGCTTAGTCACATCAGGTGGGTTGTGTAATGGTGTTTTCTGTGCTGACTTCATTCATTCATAAGCTGAAGGGGGAAAGTCTCTCTGTGCTCACGCTGAATCTCAATTTAAGACGTGCACTGTACATACAAGCATAAATCAGAGACTTCATAACTAGTTCAGAGGCTAACCATGGTTCAATATGCAACTTGCACAAGTGTGATGAGGAAATTTGAAGCCTTCAGAGCACATACAATAAGAGTGGTATTTTTTTTTAAGTAGGATTTAGCTAGCATCATGTGATATGTGAAATAAAAACATAAATGTGCATTTTCATAGTTTCTGGACTGAAGAAAGGACAGACGTTTGTAGAATTTTTAACTGAACTTCTTTGTGAACTTCTTTATTAATAGCAACGAGCAATGTACAAACAGGTAAATTAGCACACTTCTTGCAGGCACTACCAGTGGCAGATTATATTAACTGTATATTATCAACAACAATAAAACTTCTGCTTAATGTGATCTCTGCAAGGCAGCATCTGAACTCAACCACAGTGTGCCTGTCAGAGAAAAGAAACATCAGTCTGCAGCTGCAAATAGTAGTATGGTCAATCATGTCAGTATTCTAGTTTTAAGATGGACAATCTAATAGTTCTGAATCAGGAACTCCAGTATTCGGATTAAAAAGCTGAGGTGCCAGCTACAGGTGGTAAACATTAACTCAGAACTGCAGAGCTTCTGCCCTCACAGCCAACAAATGCTGATTATACATTAGTGAGTTTTAGTTATTTAAACTTTAGTTAGTGGCAAATGTTGAATTACTTGACTTCGAAAATGGACTGGATAGTGAATTCAATACAATCAAATCCTGCTTTAGAGAGTGTGCTGTAATTCTTCCCTTGATTTAAATATGTGTGTGTGTGTGTGTGTGTGTGTGTGTGTGTGTGTGTGTGTGTGTGTGTGTGTGTGTGTGTGTGTGTGTGTGTTTATCTGTGTTATCCACATAATGGACTGACAGGTCATTGGGGTTGTTTTTGTTTTCTCTAAACTATGTACACTGGAACAGTCTGTAGTCAATAGTGTGGGCTAACACTGCAATTTAGTGCCAACCTTTGATTGTCTCTTATCATTTCCTGCACTGGGCAACTGTTCCCCTACGGCCACGGCAACAAATACAATCAACAGCCCTAGTAGTTTATTTAAGGTTCCATATATTCACTTGAGGCAGTTCTCTGCCTCCTACACAAGGACATTAGTTTCCCATCAAGAGAGGCTTTAGTGATGTTCTGGACTATTACATCATAACATTTTCAAGTTTAAAAGGAAGGAAAAGTGCTTATCTGATTGGTCATGACTGAAGCCAGATCCACAGATAATGCATTTCTCCAAATCCAACCTCATTTCCAGCTGCAGTGTTTGCCTCTGGGCCTCAAAATGACCAAAAATCAGTCGCCACAGCCTGTGCACTCACATCCCGCGCCACTGATTCACAGAAACAGAGCCCACAGTCAGATAGGGAAGAAATATGTTCCCTTCTTTTATCATCTGTTTTATGACAGCAGCCTTTCTTCACAGTTAAACTGCACTCAAACACGGTCATATGTTCTTTCCTCCTTCCTTTCTTTTTTCTTCCATCACTCCCTGAAGCTTCACTTCTTCCCCACTGCTCCTTTCACTTCTTCTGTCCAACTAATACGTCACCCCAAGTCCTCTTTCTTTCTCCTTTCTTTCACTTCTCTTGTCCCACACCTTCCTGCTCTTTATCCATTCTTTCCTTCCTCACTATATGCTCACAATTTGGTTCAGTGAGGTCATGGAGGGATCTGTGTCCCTTGGCCTCTGTGAGGCAGTGTCCGGTTGGTGTAATTATGATGGATGGAGTAATTTCCAGAGGCGCCTTTCGCCAAGAGGGTTTAGCCCACTGTGCTTTCTCTCAGCTTTAATTACTTTTTAATAGAGCTCTCTCCCAAACCTACATCACAGAGCGGCAGAGAGAGTCACGGACAAATCACTGCTGTTAAAGCAGGTAATGGCAAAGCAGGACATGGGTGGTCCGAGCTCTTTAAAAGCAACTGCCCCCTTAGGTAACGGCAGCCCTGTAGATGTGTGTTTGGTTCTCTGTTACTGGGTTCACACTCGCCTGAGGAACTTAGGCTGCCAACTCTGTGAGGACTTTTTAAAATAAAAATTAAAAGCAGGAAAAATAGGAAATTGAAAGTGTCTCATTTCTAAGTTAGCATCTGCCATTTCCATTATGTAGTGATGCAACTTACATATATCAGTAAAGGTTTAGGGAAAAGGATTTCATAAAAACACAGACACTGATGATAAACTCAGTGCTTTGTTCTATAGGATGTGAGGTTAAGAAAGAAGAACTGGATGGGAGATGAGGAGGTGACCGGAGAAACTTGCCTGTTTTGTAACGTTCTCAGGGATCTGGGCAATAAGGTTCTACATTTGTAAATTATTGTAATTTCACTGGATGATTTGTGTTGTTTCTCAAATGAACCCATCCAGAATCTCAACAGATCTTCTATGGGCAGCTTTCTCATCAGCAGCTTTCTCATCAGCAGAGTTCAAATCTACATATTACTATAATCACGTTTTGTGGCTCTGGAAATCAACCTAAATTTGTTTTTGTTTTGTTTTTGTCACCATTCATAAAAAGTGTCATCTGCTTAGAAATGTTATTTGTCAAGAAGACATAACACCATTATTAGACATGTAATTAGCGAAGTGGCCTTTGATCAGAACTAGTGTGTGATTATCAACAACAATAAACTGAACTGAAAAAGAGCAACATAAGGTCATTTGTCATCAAACACAGGTACTGCGACGATTCATGGTTAGTTTTAATGCTTTTGTTCACATCACAACATTCACTAATACTGACATAATATTAGACCTTGTCACTAACACGTTTTCATAGTCAGTGTGAGACAGCAGGGCGGTCTAATAATTAGATACAGAGCTTTCACCCTCAGTGAGTTTTTAGCTTCGGTCCTCGAACAATCCCAACGTGTCTGTAGGTGTATTGTCCTGGTGCAAGTTACTGAGTGTCTACCTTGTCACTCCTGATAAATTCCTTCAATATAAATGTAAAAATGTCAGAGCACTACATTGCTGACTAATGCTTCTGTTATAGGGGCCTTTGAGACTCTGTAATTGTATAGACTGGATTAGGTTGAGACTGCAACATCAGCTCTTTTGTCCAAAGGGTGAAATAACAATTTACAAAGCCTCTCTACATAATTTGCATGTACGGTTTCCATTACTTCTCTAGTGCTTTTACAAATTATTAATTTCACTTTTACTTCATATTGATTCTGAATGTACTTAATCATAATTCATTTTATTTCAATGATTAATAATACAGCAAATAATCGTTAGCTGTAAAATAACTAAATGTGACTTTTAACACTAAGAGTAAATTTCAAATGAAAGCTGTTATTAAATTGAAGGCCTGGTCTTGTATACTGTAATGGTCTGAGTTTAAGGCTGGTTTGTCCTTACAAATAAATAAAGCCTGGTTCCAAAAAAAGAACAGCAAATAAAAAGAGGGAAAAACTGCAACACTGCAACACCTGAGTCATACTCACCCCGCTGTTGCTTTGAGTTTTATTTTGGGGATGTGGATGCATTGTTTGAACATCTAAAGGGGGTATTCTTCATCTAAAGTGTGGTGTTAAGCTGCTATTTATAAAACAGAGCCGGTGTGTTGAATTTGTATTTCTAGCAAATGACAGGAACAGCAAATTAAGACAGGCATGGCTTTTTTCTTCAACTGAGGTAAACACTGTACAGGACCTGGCTAACTGAAAATGTAATTACCATTTAAAATAACATCTATCACAGTTCAGAATATGTTGGCTTTATGTAAACACTGCCTCAGTGCCTTCATTTATTCAAGTTAAGTTTGCTGAGCACTATCTCTTTTTTCTTATTAATGAGAGCTATAGAAAAATATACTGACATGACATAATAAGGAATATATGCAACAATGAACACACACAAAAAGCAAAACAAAGCAAACAAAGCAACACAATGAAACAAGAGAACAGTGGCCACAAAACCACAAAAATACCACTTAAATGGACACAGTGCCAAGTCTGTGTGTACTGGAGAACCTGTGCTTCCTTAATATATAATGTGGGCATGTTATGTAAGTGGTAAATGTATACCACATGTAAGTGCGCAATGGAGCCAAAAAAACACAAGCTCAGTGTCAGCAGTATTCTACCTCACACTTACACAGCCATACACACTTTCACACTGGGGTACTGAGCAGTATAACCACAATGTTATACCACTGCACCGAGCCACTCCACTGGAGGAACTGGGGTCTTGCTCTATGACTTTTCAACATCCTCAATAATATCAAATGAGTATGTGTGGTGATGTGACATTGATTCATTTGGTTGGAGCTCAGGCCAGAGGTGCTGCAGCTGCCTCTGGACCTGCTTCGCCACGTCACTCTTCACCTATTCAATCAACCTGCACCACAACTTTTGTTTCCCTTTTTTTTCTTGTCTCTCTGAATCATAGAGTCATTAAAAATATCATTAGTTTTAAAGTTTCTTCTGACACTTATATATACAGATGGGTTACAAATTACAGGAAGAACCTGAGAAATGAGTGGAGAAACGGGATGACAGCACTTCCATCCAAAGGGCATGAGGGGTCAATGAATGGTCTGATGAGTATAAAAATGATGTGAATCATATGCTGTGGCCTTCACAGTTACCAGATCTCAACCAGTTGAACACCTACGAAAGATTTTGGACCAAGGTGTTAGACAGCGCTCTACACCACCATCACCAAAACACCAAATGAGGTAATATCTTTTGGAAGAGTGTTCATCCCTCCAGTAGAGTCCAGAGACTTCTTCCAAGGAGCACTGAAGATGTTCTGATAGCACGTGGTGGCCCAACACCTTACTAAGACACTTTAAAGTAAAGTTTAAAGGCTTTGTTTGAAGAAGAGGTTTACTTCAATCTGGGCCAGTCTTCGGATGCAGTCGCTGCCAGTCATTCTCATAATGATTTTTTAAAATGTTTGATATTTGCAACTGACATTGGCAACCAATAACATCGCCTGCATACAGATACAATTTTACCCAAAACTAACTTTGTTTTGCAAAGTTCACTCTCCTACAATTTCCATTGTAGGTTATCCAGTTAGTGTTGCCTGTGCCTCTACATCCAGGGTTTCACCCAGTTGCTGTACAATAACAACCTTCAAGAACTAAATGAGGACAAAAGAGAAAAAAATCACATATCAGATACTTGAAATCTGAACAGCACAGAGTCTTTGTGCAAAGGAATGTATCATAAAATATCAGACTAAAATCTGGAATTTTGTCACTACACATCATTTGCCCTTTGTCAGACTCAGCTTTGAAGCTTATTTTTGAGCTTTCTGTATGTCAAGTCAGTTTTATTTATATAGCACCAAATCATAACCGAAGTTATCTCAGGGCACTTTTCATATGGAGCAGGTCTAGACTCTTTATGATATTATTTACAGACAAGCACTGGGGCACAGTGACAAGGAAAAGCTCAATTTTAACGGAAAGAAACCTCAAGCGGAACCAAGCTCTAGGTGGGTTTGGTTCTGGGCTCCAAGAGAAACAAAGAGAGAGAGGGACAGGGGGTTTTGGGGCAGGAGGAAAGACAACATAGCACAATACAAGGTCCACATGGAGATGGACAATAATAATAATAAGAATAAGAAGAAGACAGAATATTAAGGCTAACACCATGGGCGCAGGTGCAGTGGGTGGTTTGTAATCACAGATCCAGACTCTGCAGCTCCAGAGGCAGAAATTTTGGCAGAAAGCAACAGAAGGAGAGAGAAGAGAGATGAGAAGGCCTAAAACTACAGGAGAGAGAAGATGCTGAGATAGTACCATCTATTAATGAATGCATACAGATGGAGAAGGAGAGGAGGAGAGAGGAGCTTGGTGCATCATGGGAGGTCCCCCTGGCAGTCTTGGGCTATAGCAGTGTAACTATAGGATGGTTCAGACAAGTTTTATAGTTTGATAAATCTATAAGCTTTATCAAAAAGGAAAGTTTAAAGCCTACTCTTAAACATGGAGACGGTGTCTGCCTCCCAGACTCAAACTGGAAGATGGTTCCACAGTAGAGGAGCCTGACAGCTGAAGGCTCTGCCTCCATTCCTCTTTTAGAGGCTCTAGGAACCACAAGTGAGTCTGCATTCTGGGAACACAGTGTTCATGTGGGGTAATAGGATACTATGAGCTTTTTAAGATATGATGGTGTCTGACCATTAAGAGCCTTCTAGGTGAGGAGGAGTATTTTAAATTCTACTCTGGATTTGACAGGGAGCCAGTGCAGAGAAGCTAACACAGGAGACATATGATCTCTGTTCCTAGTTTCTGTCAGCTGCAGCATTTTCGGTCAACTGGAGGCTTTTCACAGTTACTGAGACATCCTTGTAATAAGAAATTGCAATAGTCCAGATTAGAATTAAAAAATGCATGTATTAGTTTTTCAGCATCTTTTTGAGACATGATGTGTCTGATTTTTTTAAATGTTACGTAGGTGAAAAAAGGCAGTCCTTGAAGTTTGTTTTACGTGGGTGTTAAAGGACATATCCTGATCAAAGATAACTCTGAGATTCCTTACGGTGGTAACTGGAGGCAAGGGCAATGCCATCTAAAGTAACTTTATCATTAGCCAAGGTGTTTCTGAGGTGCTTGAGGCCACTTAGAAACCTGGTCACCCAGGTCTTCATGTCCATTTTTATTTGCTCGGTATGCTTGAAGTTAAGCTAATTGATTGTTTCGTCTGGCTTTATTGATAAATATGATTGGGTATCATCTGCATAACAATGAACGTTTAAGGTGTGTTTCACAATAATATTGCCTTAAGGAAGTGAATAAGTCCTTTGTCTGATTCAGTTAGATGCACTCTAAATCCTGACTGAATCCTCAAATAAACTATTGTTATGTGTTACACAACTGATTTTAGACAGCTTTGTCAAAGATCTTGGACAGAAAGGGAAAAAGAGTCGGCTTTTCAAGAAGAGGTGTAATTACACCTACTTTAAAGGACTGTGGTACATAGCCTGTTAATAAAGATTGATTGATCATATTTAGTAAAGAAGTGCTAACTGAGGGTAAAACTTCCTTAAGCAGCCTAGTTGGGATGAGGTCAAAGAGACAGCTCAATGGTTCAGATGTAGAAGTTGTTGAAGGTCGATGGGAGAAAAACAGTCTAATATATTTCAGATTTAACAGCTGGTCCTAAGGTTCCTGTGTTTGAAGATAAATTGGTGGAGGGCAGGAGGTGATGATTTTTGTCTCTAA
>JBBMJY010000001.1:5602614-5660913 GCA_037833715.1 Toxotes lorentzi | reverse complement strand
GTGTGTGTGTGTGTGTGTGTGTGTGTGTGTGTGTGTGTGTGTGTGTGTGTGTGTGTGTGTGTGTGTGTGTTGGAAGGGATGAGGAAAAGAGGGATCGGGGGGAGGAGGGTTGGACGGCTTTATATAAGACAGACAGGAAATAAAAGAAGAAATAAATAAGTAAAAATGACATGAAAAGACATTTACATCATATAAACATTCAACTATCCACTGCTACACTTAGAAAAGCTTAAGACATAAAAATAAAACAGGTAAATTACATCATGTATGCAAAAGAAACAAAATCTAAGACATATTCATAAGGCAAATGACTGAGTGATACACAGCTTCGGATGGAGGGATGGAAGGAGGGATGGGAAGGAAGAGGGCGAGAAGGAAGGATAGACGGAGGTGTGGAAGACTAAAGCTTCCTCCTGCAGAGTGGAGACTGGGACAGGAGGAAGCAGGAGGAGCGTCTGCTGTCTCCAACTGTTCCTTCCCAATAACATCGCACACAATCTCTCGCTCTTTCCTAATAGATGTAGATTCACTGGAGCTGGACTCACACAAAGCAGGAACAGCCTGAAGTGAAATACAAACATGTAGTTTGATGATTTAATGCGTTGCTTCAAACTACGATACGGCATCACAGTCCACTTACCGGCGCATATAAATCACCTCTCATAAATCCATGTTAAATTCACACATTTACATTTTTCAGCATTAAATTAAACCTTTTTTTTCTTTTTCTTTTACTTTCTTTACTTTATAGATAAAAATGCATGGTTCAGAAAAAAAATCCCATTTATCACTGATATTAGCCCGTATATGACTCCTCTGTGGAAGTCTGGATCATTCGAGTGCTGTGACCTCTGTCTCCTAACTTCTTTATGCAGTTTGCTTTTGGCTCGACTGTATAACTTCTGCTGAACAGCGGCCATGGACAAAGTCAGAGAATTTACTCATTAATGTCAGTTACATAGCACCTTCCTAAAGCTTGCTAAGATTAGCCAACATTAGAGCTTACAGACATAAGAACGGGGGCTTTTTTATTGCTTATTTATTCATTTCTTCTTACAGTGGACACAGTCTCACTTTAAAGAGTCTGTTCAACCAAAGCATAAAAAACATATTTTGTCACATAACATTATCCTTATCCAACAGTTTTGTTGTTGGTGTGCTGAGGTTTTGAGATATTTTCCTCTAAAACTTCTGCCACTAATTCAATACAATAGAGGTAAAGTGTATTTAGCTTGTTCTGCTCAACACACACAAAAAAAAAATTAAAATAGTAAAAGAAAAAAATGGGTGTGTATCCTATGCTGGATCAAATAGACCTGAGTGTAAAGAGTTTTCATTGGACTAAATACACGTCCTGTTTATCAAGAGTAACTGGGACATTAGAGACGTGGTTCAAGTTTTTTTAAACAGTATCAAATGAGGGTCACCAACCTGTATAAATAATGTACATTTTATTGAAAGGTTTATACTAGTAACAATATCTTAAATGCTGTTCTAAAGTGCATGTACAATAGCTTCAACACAAATACACATCAAATATTGCAGAGGCCTGTTTCAAGGATGAAACCTACGACCTGCCTCTCAACAGTTTACACCACACTCTTCCCCAAACAGCACCACAGCTTTTACATCCAGGAAAATATACTTTGACTGTCTGCTCGTGATTGGAGATGAAGATGTTTTCCCAGGCAGTGGTGAGAGAGAAAAATCATATCTCAGCGACTGCATGGACCTCTGCAAGAGCAACGGGTCGGCGCAAAATACATTTTTTTTATTTGTTTTTCTCTGTTTGCTTGCCCCTGTTGGTGCCTCTCTGGCATGATGGATGGTAGACTATGGGTTCAGATGGCTCACATCACCCCCCGCTCCATCACAGATCCCAGCCATCACAGTGTACGACACCTCATCCCAGCTCCTCCTCCCACCTCCTCCTCCTCCAGTCTGCCAGCCTGGCTGTTAGAAAGCCCTAAGCTACGCAGCACGAACTGCATTTGTTGCATTTTCTCTAAACACTGCAAAGACATACTCTGTTCTGAGGCTGTAAAACTGGCTACTGGGGTAGAAGTAGTGGGTTAGGGTCTTACACTCAATGCTGGGGCAGGAGTGCACTGAAAAAAAAGCAATTCAGGAAAGTCAGAATATCTTCCTAGTGAAGCTCCTCACCCTGAACACCTCTTCTATAAAGGTTGTCAAAGTCCTGGTTTAGGCTTTTAAAGGCCCTGGGACTTATTTTCTTAACCAGCCTCTCATTATAAGCAATGAAATCCTACATGAACAAAACATTTTCTGCCAAACTTAAAACAGTTTTCGTTCTTTCAAATGAGAGATCTAAGTGTTTGTGCTTTTGTCTGCCGGTGGGCGGGATTGAGTTAGATTAAGGTGATGTCGTTTTCTTCTGTGCACCAATCAGGATTCAGCAACACCTCAATCAGAATCTGATGACAACCAATGGGTCACCTGGACAGTGTTCTTGCAGCAACACTGTCCACTGAATCTAATCAAACCACACCCAAGTCCTGATAAAGCAGATTAGCTGAGGTTTTGAGTGGCAGACTCTTATTAATAAAGAAAGAAATTGGTTGTAGCTTGGATTGTCGCTCATTTAGTAATGAATATTTATTATCAAGAAAAACATTAGTTCTTCAGGGCTTTAATTCCCACCAAGATATATTTCAAAGCCCTTGTATGTGGAATTTCTGAACATGGCTATTTTCTTTTTGTAACAGTCAGATATTTTCCTGCTTTTTGTGCTTACTTCAACAGCTCTTGTGAGGTCATTTTTTTCTTTCCACCCTGTTAGATTTTGAAACTAGCAAATTTCTGAAGATTACACAATGCTGTGCTTGTTTGTAGAAAGGGATTGTTTGCCATGTGTGGTCTGCACTGGGGTAGTATTGTACACTTCTGTAGCCTGCATTCGTGTACTTTTATACATCTTTCTATACACTTTTGTTACTGTTTACAATATCTACTACAATGGTAAACTGCATTACTTTGTACTGGTACTGACTGTGTGCAGTGGCAATAAAAGGTGAATCTAATCTAATCTTAGATGCTTAGGTTAGAGTGTGCAGCTGTGTAAAGGCAAAGCAGGATGGGGCTGAAAGTGTGCGTGCCTAGCTGACTGTCACTGAATGATTAAGGGTAAGAAATACAGTGCAGTGCTGGTAGCGTTTAGGCGGGTGGTGGTTAAGGCGCTTAAGGTGGTCCGGCTCGATTGGGATCCAGAAGCTTCCCTCTCTTCTGTACCTGCGTGTCCCTGTGCTTTATTGTGTCTTACATAAAGAGTCTTAATAAGATCAAATGTTGTGGTAAGCTGCTGTGCACGACTGGCCTGCTTACGTCCCACTCAGTCATAAGAGATTTGCATAAAGTAAAAAAGAAAAAAAAAAAAAGCTGCATGGTGTAAACACATTTGGGGTGGAGGGGGGAGTTGCTGTATTTTTTATGTGAGCAGAGATGTGGAGCAGTCCTTTATTTTCACTAAGTCAAGCTGAGTCCAAACAGAGCTGCAGTGTTTTCTACAGATGGTTGCTGTCTTCTGGAGCCAGGCTTTGTTTATAACTAAAGATGACACTGACAGAGTGGAGAAGTTTGACTGTGTGCTCTGTTGCTTTGAGCCCGATCTCGCTGCCCTGCCAAACTGCAACAAAGTGAGCAGATTTGATCTTCTGTGTCTGTATTTTCATAGATATTTGTTTAAGAGTTGTTACGCAACATACAAACATGATGATGCATCCACCAGCACCGTCACGGAAGAGGAGATGCAGCGTACCATTTGGTGGAAGCTTTTACCCCTGATAGTGCCTGACAGTGCCATAAGTGAGTGTACTATTATTAGCACGGGTCACCCCAATGGAGCTGAGCCCCTCAGCCAGGCAGTGCCTCACTCTGTGCATTGAACTTCAAAGGATCATGAGAATAAGGTTAAAAAATTCAGAGGCTGCTTTAAAATCAGTTTGAAATCCCCAGTGAGAGTGAGGACAGTGTGAGTGTGACAGTGCAGCAGTGGTAGTAACATCCGCCACCTCCGAGCCACGCGCCCCGTCCTTGGTATTTACCGTCTCTCTTTTACCCTTTCCAGTGGTGAAAAACTGCAAGACCTTTCCTTTGACATTTGTTATCCTGGTGCTATCATCTGCTATCTAATTGGATGAAGAGGTAGACTGTGGGCCAGCTTCTGGCAGGAAGAGGAGGTGAGATACTTTACTGGAGTGAAGTCGAGATCTTCTGCCTTTGCCTGTCTTTACTTGTTCAGGTTCTCTGACATTTGCACGTCTGTACCTTCATATAATGAATGACACTGATATTTGTTGATCTTACAAATGGGAAAATCCCCTCACAATTACAGAAACCAACAGAAAAACTGTACACAGATTCAAATTTGTCTTGCTAATTTCTGTTCAGACAGAATAAATTAACTATTCTGGAAAAGAAGAAAAACATCACACTTTATTTCTCCACACAAAGTTGAGCTAACTCATCTGAAGAAAGCTGAAAACTGAAAGTTGTATCATGTTCTGTGTCCTAACATACAGGGGAAGTCATATACATAGAGACATAGAATCCAATGTTTCTAAAATGGCTTGTTGTTTTTGCACTTTCACAACACTGAACTTACAAGAGACAGATTTTAAGAACAATGGTTAAAACTGAAATAGCAGCAGATGAGTGTTCCTAACTTTAAGCTCTACACTTCCCATAATGCAAATTGATGGCATGTTTTAGTTAGACTCTACCTAATTAGTCACCACAACGTTCTCCTCATGACTAGTAAACTAAACATCATGTGTAAAATCTGTGCAGCGACCTTCTGATCCCAGGCCAGTTGCCTTTCCTCGAAAGGCCCTCTCACTGCAAACTGGGTAAAGACACTTTTATCAGCCTTACCTTGGAGATGAAAGCAGTGAATGTTGCTCTTTTTGTACCTGTGATTACACTTTGATTTGATGTTAGGTACCAGAAATGGACTGAGGGCAGCAGGTGGTGGGGTGAGGGGGTGGGCATTGTCAGCCAGCACAAACAGTAAAGTCTGGTTCTGTGTCCAAACTGTCCAACAGTTAGAAATGGCCTTTATCAGCTCGCCCTGACCTTCACACCTCACGTCTCATCTGACAGAGCGGCTGCATTGCACTCAGCCAATCTCACAAACAGCTCGAGCCGCTGGCTTTCAACAATCCCTGAAAATAAAGATGGAAAAATCTAATGCCAATGTCTACAACATTAATAACTCCTTGTCCCAGCAGACACAAATAGAAAGAACAGGCTGATCGCAGGCAGAGAATGGGTCGGGAACATCAGAATGCTCTTACCTAAGACGAATTATCGTAGCTATTCCAAAGGAACATTAGCCTGCTATGATGGATATTTTCAGTAAGAGGAAGCCAAGTTGATCAGAAAAGCTCTCTCTGCAGTCCCCCTCTGAGGTCTCTCTATCTCACACACACACACACACACAGAGGCATAATTACACAGCCCCTCACAGTGACACTCTGGTGCTGTGCAAATACTGCCATCTACTGTTAGACCATGAGAACCGGCCTGCTGCCGAGGCTCAACAGTTCATCTCTAGCAGGCCTGCCCACACAGTGTGCACACAAAGCAGCAGCAACATTTGGTATTTAGTTTTCAGGGCTAGATGTGAGCTCATTAAGTGGTGCAGTTCTCAAAAAAAAACTAACACTAAAAGCAAGACAACTGCAACTTTCTCATAGCCTCCGAATTTCTGATTAAGTATAAAACCACCAAGACAGTGTCTTCAGAGTGATCCTAAACTAGTGAGTCCAAAAAGTCTTAGTAAACAGTCGAACTCAGAAACTTTGCATAACAAAGCTAAAGCAACTTTTAGTTAAGTCTATATGTGTTTCTTCAGTGATTAAATCCAACTAGTGCATCTAATGCTTTCATACCTTACATAGTGAAATATATTCCCCCACAGTTATGTTGACAACATATATATATACGCTGTTTGGGATACTGTTCATAAATATCATAATTAGTTAAAGAAGAATTTAGTGGGAATCTGGTGGGTTTGAAAGAGTTATAGAATGAAAACATGTTACAAATGGTAAATGAAACCTGTTCTAAATATATTTATTTAGTCTTTGATTTAGATTTTTAGGTTAAATCCTGCGTTCTGTAAAAACAAATAAATGCATGTAGGTAATATACTAGCATTTTGTAGCTCCTCCACAAACAGTTCTCATTCCTTAAATACTTTAGATGTTTGATGAATAATTTCTCAAATGTCATATCTGACATTGTCAACATAACCACGGTGGGAATGATCTTGATCAGGCTTTTCTCTTGAGTTTCTCCTCATATAGAAAATATAACATTAGATACAACAGCTATGATAAGATCTATGATACCACACCTCTGGAGGCCTGTTAATGGCTTGAGTGCCTGTTTGACTGAGGGCATTCTGGGTAGACATAACTGTAGTTCCTGTTTAACAACCCCGTGGAGACACTGCAGCCAGCAATGAGGAAGCTTCCTTTTATAAAGCCACTAAGATTTTTTTTAAACCCATAAGTCAAAGTTTAAGACCATTCTGAAGATGTTTTACAGAAACTGGTTTAGATATTACCTGGTCATTTAAGATACAAGTCAGAACTGAGGGTTTTCCTAACTGAACACCCATAATGCACCATATGTGTGGAAAAACAGTTTATTTATACAATGAAACATACACATCATAATGACTGAAAGAACTTTCTATAATACAAGACGACAGGTAAGATAACTATCTGAGCCTCATAAATATTGTTCTGTGAGTCAGTGTCTCTGGTATATGTTTAGGTTTCACAGGTCGAGGATGAAGCGCTGGACCTTCGTCATGTATGCTGGTTTCAGGTAGCTCTGCAGCTCGCTTTTCTTCAGCCACACAAAATGAGAGTTTAGGGCTGTGGGGGAACCGCTGTCTGACACAATGGCTTTGAAGAAGAACACCTTTGTTCCCACGGAGCTTTCCGTCCGAGCAGCTCTGGGCAGTTTGTACTTGTACACTCCACAGGGGGCGTTGCTGAGGAAAGTCGCCCTGAAACCAGCTGCTGTGCGAAGAGAACAAGCTGTGAGTTTGATCACATGATGCTGCAGTTCTACTTTGCTTTGTTCCTCTGGATTATCAATGTTGGATTGCTGTAATTAAGTATTATAAGCTGATACTCTGTTACTTGTTCTCTGCTGTGGCAACAACACACTTCTCTCAATTAAGTTTTAATCTAATCTCGTGTCATCCAAATCCCACGGTCCCAGTTCACTCAACATGGCCGTGTTAGAGACTCAGTCCCCACTTAGTCCAGCTATATTAAAAATGGATCAACTCCTGCTACTGTAAGACACTTAAAATCAAACCGTGCACCAAATGGTACACGTTAATGTCAAGTGGAAAGTCTTAATGGGAAGTGATTGATGGAGTTGTCACATTAATAGTTCATGAGCAATGTTGTGAAACAGTTTAAGATATTCAGTCACTGCCGTTTTTATTTAAATGCTTAAGAGCTTGAAAGCTCCGATGAACAAAAATACGAAGACGCAGCCGGTTTAGCAGCTCATGTTAAATATCTTGAGTGAGGGATCACTTCAGGGTCACCGGATATAATATTTGTTCCGTCATTTGCAAGCTGCGACCTCTGACCTTTAACTTCCCTGTCAGGCGCTTATTATGCAGCTGATCCATGAACTGAAGCCTAACCTAGAGCTGACATCAGAGGAGGTCTAAGTGGAGGTGACAGCTCGGAGCCAACTACCGGAATATGATTGGTCTAAAAACGCTGTGTATGTAAATGAGATGCGGGTTGGAGGATTAAATATGGTTTGTTCCTCTTGTTGTGGGATAATACAGAAGACTGTACTTTAAGTAGCGTAGACCTATTTTAGATAAAATCACATCGACCATCGATCTTTAGGATAACTGAGTGATTACAGTCAAAGTGATGAGCGCGTAGATACAGTAAGAATGCAGGAAATGAAGTGTGTCGATAATAACACATGTAACAGCTGATATTTGTTGTATGGATGGTACCTTTTAACCTGCCCTAAGCCATGGTTCTGAAGCACATTATAACCAATTTCCACACGCCCTCCTCACTCGTCAGTATCCTCTTCCTGTTTTTTTTTTCCTTCTTAATGATTCACTAAAAAACTCACCATAAATTCAAAGTAAAGCAGTAAAGAACAGAGCTCTTATTGTAAAGATGAAAATACAACATTATTTATCATAAAGCATCAGGTCTCTGTCAGTTCAACTCAAAGTAAATCACTTTTAGTTGAACTAATTCACATTAATGCGTTGGTATAATGAAAAAGAATATAATGCACTGACATAACTGTGTATGAATACAGGAAACACCACTCACACAGTTTCACAGGTGTCATGTTTTAGGGTTTTTTTACAATTTACATGGAAAGCTGTGGACTTAGAATAACCAAATAATTAGATTTTAACAGTTAGAAGGATGTAGCATGTCACACAGACCTCTATCTTTGATTAAAGGAGTATTCCGGGCATTTTAGTTTTGCATTTTCAAGAAGCTGAGGGACATGCAAGAGACAGATCCATCCATCCATTTTCTACCGCTTAATCCGTCAGGGTTGCGGGGGAGCTGGAGCAAGTCAATCGCAGGGCTGACACACAAAGACAGACAGACAACCCCACACTCACACACCCACACCTATGGGCAATTTAGAGTAGTCGGAGGAAGCCGGAGTACCCAGAGAGAACCCACGCAAGCACAGGGAGAACATGTAAACTCCACACAGAAGAGCCCAGATCGGGGTTCGAACATGGAACCCTCTAGCTGTGAGGCGACAGTGCTAACCACTGCTACAGATCACAGCTTAAGAAAAACAGCCTGAAAAACAAGACGCTTCGCTATTTTTTTCTTCCCATTTTTCACTATAAATTAATTCAAAGTCAAATTGAATACATCCCAGAGTCAATAAGTGTTAGGTCTCTCTCAGAAAGCAGTGAAATTTGGAGTTGTTTTCAAGATAATCTTATTTGCTGACTGCAGCAAGTTTAATTTTAAGGTGTTAATGTCGTTGGCTCTTTGAGGTATGCCTCAGTAATTCTGTGAATACAGTTGTTATACTGTTGTTTTACATTATGGGGACAAGGTTAGAAACTCAATACACAGCTGAAGGATATCACATCCATATCATTTGGTTAAATACTCTGAATAAACATGAATGCATTCGCTACTGTCTTGACGCCAGGCTACTTTGTGTGTGTGTCTGTGTGTGTGTGTGTGTGTGTCTGATTTATAATCTATATTCAGAAAGAGATTTGAAACATTTGAAAACTTCAATTTTGAAAACACCTAGCTAGCCATTAAAATAAGAAGACACTTAAAGTAGAAAGCACTTCAGTTCTTTGAAAGACATTAGTGTACTGTAAACTCTAAACGTAGGGGGGGCTCAAATTTCTGATAGGAACATATGTTGTCTATCCCTGAAATCATTTCTTCCTGATCACAGCTACAGAAAAACAGCCTGGAAAACCTTAACTTGTTCAATTTCTTTTTAGCAACATTTTATTTAGTAATTTAATGTCAAACTTAATATATTTAAAAGTTAGTTACTGGTAGATCTCTGTGCATTAAGGAGCTTCACTTAACACTGAGAAACTGGTTTGATTTTTCATTTTTCAGTGATTCAGTAGAATCCACAGGAAAACACAGGATGGTTAAAACCTTAGAATAAAAACTTACTGAACTGCTAAGAGACTATATAGACAGCTTCAGTTAAACGTGTTGTTTAAATGTTTACCTGGCAGGGAGGCGAGGGCTCTCTCGGCCGTCTGTCGCAGCGTCTCTCCCTCCTGCCACTGAGTCTGAGGCAGCAGCCACAGCTTTTCACTGCCGACCTGCTGCTCGGCCAGAAGAACCAGCGAGTCGCTCAGGCAGCGCTCCACTGAGGTCACGTCCTTATCTACATCAACTGAACACGAGATGAGAGACAGAACCGTCAGCAGCTTCGCAGTTATGTCTCTCTGTGAGCAAAATTCTCACAAACTTTTGAAATGTCACAGGGAGTAAAATGCATATTGGAAATATGAATATGGAGCAAATTGATTTTCTGAATGTCAAAAAACATCAGAATCCTGCACTGAGAGTAACACAAGTCTCTTCCCTCATCAGAGATTTACTTCAAACTTTCCCATACTGTTTTTGATTAGTGAAAGACAGAGAGCATTTTAATATTTCACCAACAATCACATCTATGTCATCACGCATAGTATATTCTCATATTGTGTATATTCTGGTTTACTTCTGATTTCATACATTTCCTATACTGACCTCTGACCCTCGGTGCTGGCTGGAAGTTCTTCAGCTTCTGTTCCCAGGCGTCCTCCAAGTCCTGAGCCAACACGATATCTGTGTTCCTGCTGTCGTCCTCTTCATCAGAGTCATAGTCGTCCACCTGCTTACGACTTATCCTCTCAGCGTCCTCCAGAAGTCGCAGCTCGTGGTCCGACAGCAGGCTTTTCTCCAGCTCCATCTGAAATCAAGTCAGGCCAGGTCTCCATGTCACACAGCAGGACATTTTTCAATTTGGAAATTCTCCCTCAGTGTCATCTGATTGTTGTGGTGGAGAAATATGGCTGACCCCTTTTTCCCCTCCCCATACACTCGCTCAACATTTAACTACAACAGCTGATGTCACAATAGTAACATAGATGGTCACAGCAACATGAAATGTTAGTGTCAGAGACAAATATGGACAAAAGAAATAGCATGATAATCCTATATTACTCCATCATTTATGTAGAATGACATTTGAGGGCATATGCATTAATTGGATGCTACAATAAAGATTTTGATGGAAATAAGCATGAAAAAAAACACCTGAAATGTACCTAATATGTTTCAATTTGTTTTGAATGGAATAGGATAGATATACTGGAAACACTGTGCTGGGGCCTCCTCAGAGATTCAGACAAGTGTTAGAATGACATTTTAATTATTAAAAACATGAACGCGCACACACAAGCAATTTGATAAAACAGGACTTTACAACAATTGAGCACAATTTAAAGTACAACAATTACAGTGTTAAAATTAAGAGGATGATTCATAGGTCACAGATTTCTCGGTAACACTAGGGGGCATTTATTCCTGTAATTGATCACCATAATTACGGCAGAAATATTTTAACAAATGGTTTTATTTTTCTCTACATCGCTGTCTGCTGCTCTTTCAGCCCAGCAAACGTACCTGCTCCACCATCTGTGTGAACCGCAGCTCTAAGGGAGTTAACTCCGCTGAAATGACCGGCAGCCTCTGCAGACACACCGCCGCCATCAAAGTCCACGGAGAACTCGCTCTTTCCGCCACACTTTTGGTCTCCAAAGTCGCCCGACAAAGAGAAGAGCCGGAAAACTGACGAAACCCGGTGTTCCCAACAGCCGTCCTGTTAAAACAAGACAGAAGCTGTAACAGAGGCCGACTCGCCATCCTTCTACACGGCGCAGCCATCTTCTTCTGCTACGTTCAACGGATATGCAAAAAAAATCGTGACGCTGGCAATTACTGATGAAAAATGACCACAGGTGAGATTTACAACCACTTTATTCCCCAGATAATATCAGAATACCAGACTTAAATATTAATGCTGATGCCTGAAGGAAAGTCTTCTCTTGTTACTTCTCTGGAGCATGAGGCAGATTATTTTAAAAAATTTTTACACGAGAGCTTCAAGCGAGTGTTCATCGATGTACGATCATGTTTACGAGGATTCACGGAGTCCATGAAAGCAGCATTTTACCCACAATCCTGTGCAGAAAACGAAAAGTCTATTCTGACAAAACTGGGGTACTGTGAAATTATTACACGTTTTTAAAACCAAAACACGTCATTGTACGTAATGTATAAATATAAAATAATATTTATTAATTCAAAGCTTCCATTTTACGATTAATTTTACAAGAGGCATTTGTATTTGTTATTGTAATAATAATGTTATTATGACCTTACCACCCCTCAAAAAATAAAGCTATTACTGGTGTGGTCTGGAATTGAAGCTTTCTCAATGTCACGTTTGTTGTGTGGAAAAATGTTTGATGTGTGACTGTCAGTTTGTTCAAACATGTATAAATTAAATTGTATAGTAGTTAGTTCTGCGAGTAACGTTTGCCGACAGCTGGCTGCCTCTCTAAATGCAAATGGAAGCTCTCTGTAAGTGTTTAATTTGTATGTTTTACTAGCATTCTTGTTAGCTAACGGCTAGTTGTGATAAAGTCAGTCTGCTGTTTGTAGACAGTTGTGCAGCGTATCTTTAACTGTACACCGTGTCCAGAGCAGAGGTTAGTTTTTAACTTAAAGGCAGTGCACGCTGGTGTATGAAGGTGCTAATGAAACTGAATGTGTCTATAGATGTGGAAGCAGCAGCCTGCAGCGAACATTATGTAGCAGTGCTGTCAGACTTCAGCAGACCACAGCACCCGACATTGACACGAGGAAAACCTCCGAAGACTTCAGGTTAGATTTCGAGTATTTCTCCGTGAACTCATGTACAGTCTGCTCAGTAAGTAGAAACTCTATTCACTGCAGTAGAAAAATGCTGATGAGATCATTGTTTTTAATCCCGCAGCCATTTTCCTCCACTGCCTGGTCAGGACAGTCCACTGAGGTGGGGTGGGAAGAAGTTTGAGGAATTACCAATCATGCACATTAAAGCCACATACAACAAGTAAGTGGAAACGGCAAAGGTGACAATAAACAGGACGTTTTGTGCGTTGTTAGCTAAAAATTAAAGCCACACAGTATCTGCAACTACTCCTTATTTATCTCCCTCACTTCTTATAGAAACATTAGCATATTACAGTACTGAAATCTGTGTCCGGGAGGTTGAGGATATTAATATTAGATGCTAGAAGTTTACCTTGATAATTTTGTTCTTCAAATCATTTATGCTACATACGTACCAAAATGGGATTGGCATGTCGTGGGGAAAAATGTGGAGGGGAAAATAAATTGTATAGTCATGAAATTAAATTTCTACAGTGCTTTTGTTTGTAAAATGTAATAGTTATTTTAAACTGACCCTGGGGAAATAAAACCATTGGTAGTTGGTCATTCAGGAGACTAGTGAGACAAGTTGAGTTGAGTTGAAATTGATTTGTAGGACAGAACTCAGACCAGATGAAGCTGGTGTAAATAGTGAATGGCCTTCAAATCAGCAGTTATATGATGCAGTCAGATCGGTTATGAGGAACATACAACTTATCATCAGTGAGACAGTGTGTCCTCTCGAGTGTTCAAAAATAAACCCGCCAATCAGTTATGAGTCAGTGACCTTGTAAACTGTGCTGTCCTGTACCAGCACACACATCCAGCTGACAGACAGTGCGGGACAGTCGATGATCAGGACGTCCTGCGGAACAGAGGGCTTCAAGAACATCAAGAAGTCGACGCCCATCGCTGCTCAGACTGCAGGCATCTCTGCTGCCGCGGTAAGTTATCATATGGTACGCTGACACTCATGACTTAGTGTGAGACAACAGGCTGGGGGTTCAACGTCTTGCTCAAGGACAGTTGGTCTAATTGTGAGAACACCCTATTATCTCAGCCCCTGCTGCTTCTCCGCTCTGCTTAACAACATGTAATTTCTGAAAATTAAATACCTGTTGTAAATATGCTGCCCTCTCTGAAGACTCTGACAGAAAGGAGCGGTCGGTGATAAAAATCTCATTTAGACTTTGTATTAGACTGATTTATAAAGACCGCAGGCGAACAGTTAAGGTCGCAGAGTTTTTTTTCTCCAGCAGTCAACACACGCAAGGAAATAAGTTTGATTACAGGGCTTTTATATTTTAAATAAAATATATCTTTATATTGTGAAATGGTTAAAATATTCTGACCTTTAAACTGTCGTCTTCACATGTGGTTGTGGTTCTGGATACAGATGAAAATAAAAAAGATATTTAACAGGAATATTGTCTCTTGTTTTGTTAGCGATTTAAAAAGAAAAAAAAAGTAATGCTGTTTATCCTCTATGTCAAGGTATACTATATGCTACAGACAGACAGACAGGTATTTTCATTATCTATGAATCTTCTGATTATTTTCTTATAAAATTTTGGAAATGTTCATTGGCCATTCTGTAAATGCGATGTAAAGTAAATATTAGGTCTGAGAACGATTCATGCCGTGCATTGAAGTTAACCAATAAAATATTTGGTAATGTTCATGGTTATTAATTACATCTATTAACCTCCATGGTTTTAGCGCCATAATTTGACATCTTCACTGTGTGTGAATGATTTTCGTGAAAGTGTCGTTATATTGGCCTCTATCCTCAGCATCATTAATTTCTCCAGATGCTGGAGTTCTGCCAAATGAAAATGTCCTACCTGCTCTGAACAGAGGAGTCAGGTTGATGCTACACATTAATTCTCAGTATGTGTCTTCCTCTGAACAGAAAGCCACAGCGAAGGGAGTTACGTTTGTCCGTGTCGTGGTCAAAGGTCTTGGTCCTGGGCGTCTGGTGAGTAGAAGAAGAAAATACGCCTTAAATTATTGTAAAGCTTGTTATTCAATCTTTAGAAATCTTGAATGTTGTTGCAGGTGCAACTAGAGGTTATTTTCATATCTGAGCAAACTATTTTTCTTCAGCTTAGTCTGTAAAATAGTGAGAGATTTTCCACTGTACGACGAACAGCCCGAAACCCCAAAGAGATTCACTTTACACAGATATAAAACACGTGAAAATATTTAAATCCATTCATTTTCTGTCGATCGACTAATTGATGAATTCATTATTGTTTCTCAGTTTGTTTCAGCTCAACTTATAATATACATATGTTGATGAGTCCACACTTTTTCTTTTCTTGGTCATTTCATATGCAAAACTGGTTTTATATTTCAGTTCAAGTTAGAGGCGTGTGAATATTTAGAATCATAACACAACTGGATGAAAGTGAAACATGTTTTGCATCCTGTGTGACTGACCCTGATGTGTGTTGATCTATTAGTGGGCAGCACAAATAAGCCTGTCAGTGCACAAATAAATTAGCGCTCTAATTCATATCAAGACTTCTTATAATGAGGATAATTTAAGGGTGTTTAGGGAGCCACAGACATCTCGATCTGTTCCCGTCAGTTTGGCTAATTAATGAATGCATTTATCTCTGTTGCGCAGTCTGCAATCAAAGGCATGACAATGGGAGGCCTGGAGGTGGTATCGATCACTGACAACACCCCCGTGCCACACAATGGATGCCGCCCGCGCAAAGCCAGAAGGATGTGATCTCCACGAACCAGAATGCGCAGCAACAGGAGGAAGCTGTTGTGCTGTAATGTGCTAATAAATTGTGTTGTGTAACTTTCCTGGCTCTGAGCTGACCTTACATAATTCATTTGTGGAAATAATTGCAGACTGCGTTATGAATGAGCAGAGAACAGGTGTGTCAGTCCTCTGCTGCGACTGTTGACACATGAATAAACCTTCAGCCTCACTGCAGGCACTCTGATGTTCATTAGCAGACTGATGTTTGCAGACAGCGCAGAAACAGACTGATGGCTCTGTGTAGGAAGATTAAACAGCACAAGGTTTCACACCAACAACACTGTACACAGCTGGTCGCCATGGGGACTGAATCCTTAAACCTGGCTGTGGACCGACACCACACACACATCTGAAGTGAACAAATGAAGCAAATTCAGTCTTCTGGTATGAACAAAGTTCTCTTTATATTTTACATTAGACAGCCAAACATCTGTTTAACATGATATAAATACAACAGTGTTAAAGCCGTGGGGGAAAAGCTAGCATTTACACATGAGTCCAGAATGACAAGTGCTAAAATGGGAACATTAAATATGAGAAAAACATGCCCCAAACCACCATCTGTGTCTGAGACAGACAGTACTTTTCAGGACCTCCATTCTTACCATTTCTTTGTTCACACCTTATTTTTGGGGGGGAATGATATACAGTATTTTATACTTAAAATATAACTTTAGCTCTGCACCTTTTTTTAACCTTAGAAATCCAAGTCACCTTTGAAATTCCATATATTTGTAATGAGACCTTGTGACCCCATAGGAAAACAAACTAGGGGTGAGGGGCTGACGTTTAGTGCAAATGTCTGGGTCCATCTCCCTTTCACTGTGCGAGTGTCCATGTAGGCAGTTCAAAAAACAAAACAAAAAAAAAGAGAAGTCACCACAACTGAAATGACTCACAGGTCATGTGATGAGCACGGTGCAGCACAGCAGCAGTTTTTGCTGCATGTGTGTCCTCAACAACTGGATTCGTGGATATGATGCGTGATGATGATTCTGTGATGAGAAAAGACACGGAGCCGCTGAGCTCTGCTGAAAGTGCAGAAACTTAAAGACTGATTATATAATTTGATTTAACTCTTATTTATGGAGCCTTACTGTGTTTACACAACGCTGATATGAACTGAGCATAGTTTCTGGAAATGATAAATTACAGCATTAGTCCAGAGTTCCTCTCTAATGTAAGTTAAAGATGTGAGTCACATCAAGTCGAGATGGAGAACCACGGTTTAAGAGAAATGATGCTTCTGCAGTACAGAGGTCAGGACAAAAGCACCAAAACTGAATCCAGACTGGACTGATACAAAGACTGCACTCTCATATGCAAATGCTTCATTTAATATTTTACAAACATAAGTACACGTGAAGAAAATTTAGCCCTTTGTGAGCAACGTCTACGCCTGGTTGCAGCTGGTTTCTTGCGTTGAACGACGATACACACTGTACCAACTTATCCTGCTCTCTTTCTGAATCACACAGCAGCAGCCATGTTGTAAAATGTACACAACTGCACTTTTATTGTCCTGCTGTTAAGACTGGCTCCTCTCAAAGGTCTGCTGAAAAAGAGAGTCCTGAGCAAGAGCTCACCAACAGTAACCGTACATGGAGCATTTTATGCATTCATCCTTACACAGGACGTCCTTTGCAGTGGAAAAGTCTCAGATGTAATACCCAAGTCAAATTAAAACAAGTATGAAAATTTAATGAGGCCTTCTATATTCTTGTTTTGTCAGCACGGCAGCTGCTTTCTGCAATATCCACACTGAAAGGTACAGCAATTTCCTCTGCTCAGAGGTGAAAGTGCCTCAGAAAGCCCCTAAATGAATGAAACTGCTGCTGCGGCTGCTCGAGATCAAGAGGACTTTCAGCGAAAGGAAATAAATAAATCTTGTATTTAAACTGAGCAAATACTTAAATAAACCAAATGAACTACAGGTATAAACATGATGCTAGAGATACACTGCAAATGGAAAAATAAGAAACTAAGGCCTTTAGCAATTAAAAAAAACATGAACCCTGTTTTAGCTGCTGAAATGTGTATTCATAGGTCAGTCAACCAGCTGGAGATGTTCCTCCCTCTTTAGAGGAAGTCTCTGAGTGCATGTGACCAAAATGACTTTTGCTCGTTCACTTAGCCAGTTAAGCTAACTTTCAGGTTCCCATCGGGTGAACAGACAGTTTGGTGCAGAGCCTGTTGACACCATGAAACCCACACACTAATGAAACACCATCTGAGAACTGTTTTTAACAGCAATGCTGCCAGAGTGTCTTTTAGCAACACACTAAATCCCTACAGGCTCCAGGCCTGCAGCTCTGCAGCACTTAACTTACAGTCGAAGAAAAAAAAAGTGCAGTACAGAAAATAGAGATTTTATACACACTAGCTATACAAAAATACATTGCTTTATTTCAAATGGCAATCAAGTCCTTCTTTTACAGAAACGGATATGGTGGACTCTAACCAACAGTTCTGGGATTACCACGCCGGTCTCAGCTTTCCCATCCTAGCTTCCCTCATCTATGGGTCTCTCAAAGCCACACATTCAACAACACATACGTAAAAACAAAACAGCAGCAAAGCTCATTCCAAACGACCACAAAACATAAATAACAGGTTGGATTATATCATCGGAATTACATTACCACAAGCTTGACACGCAACAAAATAACGCCAGAACAGCAGAAAGCGGATGATAACAACGAAAGGCAAAAGTACCCCGGGGCTTTTAGGAGAGCCTGGGAAGCCAGCAGGGTGTGGCAGGGGACGGGGGCAAGGCTGGGTCACCACGTTCCTCTCCTCAACAAAGTCAACGTAAAAGCACAACAAACCTCGAACGCCAATCTCTGATAAACACCTCCACCTCCTCAGGGTCTGGGGGCAGTTTAGGGAGGGAAAAATCCCCCAATACAACAATGGGCTAGCCCCCTCCTTCAGAGGTCTGGGGGTGACCCAAAGCAGGACCAACATCAGATCCAATCAATAAAATAAGGAAAGAGAGTGATAAAAATAGAACTATTTTGTCAGGAGGTGTCAAGGATACATCAGTATTGGCATTTTCCCCCTCCCTCTCTCCCCTTCGTCCTTTATTTATTTATTTATTTACTTACTTACTTATTTATTTTTGTGTCCTCCTGCTCCCCCTTCACCCACCAACATCTTTTCTCCCTTTCTTCTTCTCCCATCAACTTTTTAATCTGGGACACAGGCAGGAATGCGTGCGCACACACACAGACACAGACACACACACACACACACACACAGCACAACAACAAATCAACAAATGTCACTTTGCTTTCTTGTTTCCTAGCCAGACTATTAATTGTCCTGTCCTGTATTTATAACTCTGTTTTCCCCGTGTTGTCCTGTCAATGTTGTGTCTCTTGTCTTCCAAATAAAAACAGAAAAACAGGACTGGAAGGGCAGCAATGGCCTGCACATAAATCAGTGGTTTCCAAATTATAATGCCAGGCTTCCTAATGCTTTCCCCGGCCTGTTTCCACTGACTATGAAGATATAAATTAAGTATAACGTAGTGGGGCTGACAGAGGTGAAATATATAAAGTATTGCCACATGCGTCACATCACTCATGTTTTTTACAGCAGCAAATTTACAATTCGAAAAAATGACAACAGAGTCAATATCTACACTGACTGCGTAACAATCTGCACATCAGCTCTGAATTTCTGTGGCACTCTTTCAGACTGTGCAGTGTGAAATGTTACAGTAACTGAAGAACTACTGGAGAAGACTGTCAGTCAAAACCCCTTCTGCATGGGTTAAAGTAAACAAAGTTCTCAACAGCTAGTGTTGACGCTGCCAACTGTCCCAGTAAACCAGTCTTTGAAACTGTGAGGGCTGTGCTTGAGAGTAAAGGAGTATGGGGCTGAGAAAGAACTGCAGAATTTAATGACAAGCGATCTGTATTTCATACAGCTCAAGCTTTTGGAGCCTGTTAAATATTGCACTTTGAAAGAGGAAGGTGCAACGTGGAGGTTAAAAATTAGAGGGACGAGGAGTGATAGTGCAAACAGCCCTCTGATTAGGAGCCAGAAAAGGGAGGACAGGTTGGCAGAGTAAGTGCAGGAGTGGATTTGGTGAACTGAAGGAGTATCACAGAAGCCCCTACTGAGGCGGCCGGAGGGTTTTCTATTACTGTGCATCACTTCCCCTGGAGGTTGCTGAGCTCCACATCTTCCTTGCGGCGTTTCTGCTGGGTGAAAAGGGAGCTGAAGGGGTAGAGTTTGGCTTTGGCTGGGTAGAGCTGGCCAGCAATGTCCACCTCGTAGTCCCCACGGTTGATGAAGTCTGGGGTGATGGGTGTGGGGAGCCCATCTAGGCCTGGCGGCGGAGATACAAAGCCAAGGCAGACGTGGCGCTCCAGGGTGTAGCTGTAGGCGCTGCTGGTGGTCGTCCCGGCGAGCTGACCATTACGGTAGATGGGCTCCCCCCACCACGGCCACAGGTCCAGCTCAGTGTCATGATCCTCCAGAACCAGCATGACGAACCGCCGAAACACACCGTCCTGACGCTGCTGCAGCAATGCCTCACGACCGAGGAAATCTGTGTCCTGATGAAGGCAGGAAGACAGGACGGAGGAATAGAGGTGAGACAGGAGAGAAGGGAGATGTGGCAGAGAAAGAAGAGGGTGATAGAAAGAGGAGTGTGGGAAATTGACAAAAGGAAACAAAAGATGTGGAAAAAGAGAGATAAACAATGGAGCAGCATTAGGTTATGGAGCCCGACCTACAAACAATGAACATCTTCAAACACAGCACAGCTCTGGGATGAAGACAGGAGCAACAGGAAACCACAGCTTTTTAATGTCACACACTGTTTCTATAACACAATTCCACGGATGACTACTCATCTGAAAACAGTTTGTGAATCCAGTCACCAGACACTGCCGGGTCCATTCATTAATACTTTGCTGACATTAAGGATGTATGCAGCAGACAGCACACCTGATGTTCCACTGTTTTCAAAATGTGACTGATGGTAAACTTTACCACTGCCGGTGTAAAATGCCACCTGTTGTGCCTGCAGGTGCAGTCTGGTGACAAATGTTCTTCTCCATCCCGGCAAAGACTACAACCCATATGCTGAATGTTTGAGTAAAGCAGATGGTGTAGAACCTGTTATTACTCTGCTCCTCTCACATCTTCAAACCACTTTAACATTTAACAAAAAAAAAAACAAAAAAGGTAAAGTAAAAGTTCACCAAGAGTTTTTTTTTTTTTTTTAATCTGTGAAAACAGGTGATTTTTTTGTCAGGATTTTATGTTATGTTATATAACATTACTATCTTTCTTTTGGTTAGAAGTGCATTTTAATTTTATTTTAATGCTAAATAACCTGATAACATACAATGTCTATACCCTGAGTTCATTGAGAAATTAAAAATCACCTGGAAGAAAACATGAATGCTTTTAGTCCCATTTAGACTGGTGTAGTGGTGCACCTCAGCTCCATGTGGCCAGAATGAGTCCTTTAATAATAAACACTTCACCAACAAAAAAAATTCACCTGGCAAAACTTTTCATTTAAACATCACTTTAGAAAGATTATCCTGACATAAACATAGGAAAATAATTTAGATCAGATTTGTAAATGTGTGTCTAGATGTTTTTCCCTCTCAGGGCTTCTGTAATAATGCCAAATAAAAGGTCTTTTGTCACCAAAGACAAGAAGGAGAATTCAGACTCTACACCGGCTGATCTCATGCAGTTTAATGTGGCGACACGGCTGATGTGGAGACCGACCTTGTCAAACTTAACCCTGAACTCCCGTCCACACTCCAGCGGGGTGGTGAAGGCATCAAGGTCCTGACCCCAGAAAGCGAAGAACTTCTCTATGCGAAGGCTGCGCAGAGCGTAGTACCCTGCATTACGAATACCGTATTTCTGACCCACCGACATCACCTCATTGTACACATGTAGGGCGTACTGTAGGGAGCATTGGAACATACTAATGTTAGACCTGATGTACTGTACAGCAGCATACACAGCAGCACTTTCTAAAGGCTTACAAACCATCCTGTGTAATGATTAATAGGTAATGTTTGTGTGTGTGCAGGGAGCACCTCTATGGGAATGTAGAGCATGAAACCTGGTTCCCCAGTGTGAGTCATACTCATCACTCTGATCCCATTGGCATAGCCCACACTCATCTCCTGTAAACATGTAAACACACACATGGTCAGTTACTATTCCTGCTGATGTGGGAAAAATAACTGGAACAGTTACTAGTGCTTCTTTACCAATACCTCCATTACTACAGCCACAGGTTCATCCTAAATAACTGCTACAGACACTGGTATTATTATTACTCTATTAATGTTGTTGTAACTAGCCATTGTTTCCTACCTTACAGAACATGGAGGGGAAGTGGTCGGGTGTCATGGAAACATAGGAGAGCTCAGCCAAAACATCCATTGCACGAGGTCCAATGAGATTTAAAGCTGTGGGTAAAAGATCAGAGTTAAAAACAGCTTTAGAAAGATCACCTGATTAACAGGCTCAGTCCAGGTCAGGCTCCTTCACCCTGCAGCTTTGAATCACAACCAATGATAATAATATTAATTCATTATAACTGTCCAAAGCACAGCTTCATGTTGAAATATGTTGATCATCAGGGTAGGGGTATATTTTACAGTGGTATGTGTATGTTTTGAGGTAGAGATTGTCAGTTGGTGTTTTATCCTGTGTATATAAAACATTTAATGTAAACCTATGTCGTTCACATGTACAACAGGTAATTGCATTACAAATATCCAAATAATATTCTGGACATGTAATTAACCACTCACTTGGTCCCACTGGTGTCTAAATTCACAAATGCCAAAATCAGGTCACTTCAATAACTGGGTTCGGAACAGGAAGTGGATGTGTGATGCTGGTGCACTGATTCCACTCTTTAACGCTGTGTGGGCAGTAGATGGCAACATCACTGCAGCAATTCAACAGTGGTGCTGTGTGCTTACCTGTGTACTTCCAGCTGACATCCTCTAGGTGGAGGTGTGGGTCTTTGGGCATGTGTTTCTTTATCCAGGACCAACAGTGGACCTGCTGGTCTGTCGGAGAGACGATGAAAAAGCTAAACAGGGGGACAAAAAGGTGAGTTGTTTTAAATAGTCATAGAAACGGCACATATATAGTGTTATTCTCAAGGGGTTTCAAACCTGTTCTTGCTGAGTCTGACCACACTGCAGTCGTTCTCATAGCCTCCCTTCTCATTCAACATGCCGGTGTGGACGATGTGTCCAACAGGAACATCCAGGTCGTTGGCACAGAGATGTTGCAGCAGCTCCAGGGCCTGGTCTCCTGTTGACTGGGACATCAGGACAGGCCATAAAGTCTGACTTGGAAAACTTGGAAGATAGAAGTTTGAAATCACAGCAGCAGCAGTTTTCTGTCCTCTGTGATCCAGAGTTGATTAACCCTTATAAATTTTCCACAGTGCATCGTGACTCACAGTCAGTTCAAACTTGGTGAAGGAGGACATGTCAATGACACAGACGGCCTCTTTGCAGCATTTCACTTCTGATCCAACAATGTCGAACCAGTCAGGTTTGTAGAAGGTCTTACTCTGGTCCAGAGAAAGCAGATCTACAAACACATACATGTATAACACATACTTAGAACCAAACATGCTTTAGGGAAAATACAATTCACGTGTTGTGAAGCGTTGAGAATCTTCAGGTTTTTTTCTACAACCAGACTACACCAAATGATTTCATTCATTACACTTCATTTGATTCAAATCCCCCACTTCCTACTATGAATTCTACAATTAAAAAGCTCTTAAAATCCTTTAAGTTTCTCAAGCGTGTGACCAGCCTTATCCAATTGATACTTCCCATGTCTCACAATAAGAAAATGCAGCTCAACATCTTTGGGAAATCTCCAGCTTGATACAAGTCATAAAAGCCAGTCTACACTCAGTCCTTCACAGCGTACAATACTAACCATAAATAGTTTAGGACTGTATACAAGTGACTGTGAATCATGTGGCATCATTATCAACAGGACTACAAGGTTTTTCTTCCAACCAAGCATCATCCGATATCCCTGTTTGTGTAAGACTCACTTCCAAGCCAGCTTCTAGCTAGAACATACAACTGCTGTTAACCATAAAAGAGACACAGAGAAATTTATCACTACCCACCTGAGAAACACTGGTCACAACATTACTGCACTAAGTTTACTTAAGCAGGCACTTTCAAAATAAAGCAACCATCACTCTCACGTTGTCCTGTAACAGTTATTGGTTGTATGTAAACTCTGTTGGTAGCCTAATATCAGTGCATGTATGACATGAGCATATGACGAATTACATCTACACTTTACTGACTTGTATTGATTGAACTCTGATCTTAATGAATTTCTTTAAAAACTGATTTTTTTGAGGTTCACTAAAGACTTCACGATAAAGGGAATGTAGGTTGTAGTGTTGCTGTTCAGGCATCTGTACCTTTCCCTGGAGGAACAAAGTATTTGGGCCTTTCAAAGCCATGTTTCTCCATCCAGCGGGCTCCCTGTGTGTCCAGACGGTCATACAGAGGACTGGTCCTTAGCTGACGCCCAGTCTGGAAGTCCCAGCGAGGAACCTTCAGTTCATACAGCAGAGCTGGACACAAACACACACAGACAGCATCTTTCATTGTCCTTCAATATTTTGATGGCTTACATTTTAACTTGTAAAGAAAAATGAGACAAATAGTGAATTCTCCTCTCAGAGGCTTAAACTTTGTCCTTGAGAGAAAAGTTTTGAAACATGGAATACTGATTTTCCTGGCATGACCTTTGGTGTGCGAGTGACAGATAATTAATTAGACTTGAGAAGACGGGTCAATCATTCAGTGCATCCTTTTGTATTATCTTTAGCAGATGATAAAAGATTAAAATGGTTTAAACAGCTTAACCAGCTTGTCACAATGGAAAGGACTGCAGGTTTTTCTTCCCTAAGTGATTCACTAATTATGAACTTCACTGAAAAAGTTCACTACTCACGCATGGCTTCCATTACTCTGTGTCTCAGGAAGGTTCGGCTGCTCTGCAGGTTACCAAAGCGCTTGATGTCCAGTGGCCAGACGTTGGCAGTGGGGTAGCCATATGTCATCCACTCTGCCAGGTACCTTGACACCAAATCACACAAACCATTTGTGTTTCATTGTAAAGCAATCAAAACATCTCCACATCACAAAGCTGATCATCACCCTATGACCCCATCCTCTAGCAAATACACTTGTACTCATGCTTACTTCCCAGCTCCACCAGCAAAAGCCAGACCAGAGGAGTTCATGCCCGCCAGCACGTAGTAGCCAGACACACCTGGCGTCTCCCCCATCAGACAGCGCATATCCGGTGTGAAGGACTCTGGACAGTTGACCAGCTGATGGATCTCAGCTGACTCTAGACTAGGCATTCTCCTCAGCAAAGCACTGAGCACTGGCTCTGGGGGTAGAAGACAGCAGGGTCAATATACGTTTTCTTTTTAGAAATTTCCTAAAATGTCCACATCATCATGTACCGCATTTTCATCTCAGTAACACTTTCATATGACTATCATAAACAAACCATGCCATGATAAAGGCAACAATGCCTGTCAGCAGTACTGTCAGTCTCCACATTTCTAAACATTTGAGGCCACATTTCCCACAAACCACAATGTGTCCAATCGCAAACTGAGGCCGCTACTTGTCTTTCTGCTCCTCTATCATCTCTCACACTACTGAAAAACACACAAAAAAAGGAAATACTGAACTTCACTCACTTATACTAAAAGAACTACATATTTATAATGTGAGCTGGATTCAGTCTAATATCTTTAATTCATGCACAATCATAAAAATAGCTGTTTCACATACTACTTATAAAACACAATATGCATATGTGGAAAAATCACTGGAATTACAACTGCAGAACGACCCATGACATAGGTGTGAGTCTGTGCGTTGCTGCAGTTCAGCTTTGATGGGTAACACACTGCTGTCTTTACAAGAACCTGTCAAACTGCTCAGATTACTAGCGTAAGGCCAAGGTCAAAGGGCAGATGTGTGCGTGTGTATAGAGGTGTACTTTGAACTGAGTCCAATGTAGCATACTGCTTACAGATGACCCAGCTATTTTTCCTTTTAATCAACGAGGGGCACTTTCGTTAAAAACAAATAAACTGAACACCATGACTTTAACCTTGTTAAAATATAAATAAAAAAACAGTGTGGATCAAAATTCATTTCAAACGCTATCAGTTTAACAATTTGAGTGAAAAGTTGAACCTTTGAAAAATATAAATGAATTTGAGAATATCGAGCTGCATGGACTCTACAAGTTTGTCCAAACCTGATGAAGCATGTTATCACAGTGAGATGTGACAGTGTTTCAAAGAGCTTTCTTTCCACGGACTTCTGCTGATTGGAGTCTTGCGTTCTATACTTAGCAAATTCTGTATGTGTGATGAAGCTTCTTTTCTAACTCTCAGGGAGTTTGATGTATTGATCTTCTGATGGTGTGGTCACTTTCGTTCTGCCTGATCGTGCTGTGGATTCAACTGATCGAATTAAACTGATCCAGTTTCTGCAAAGTGTTTTAGAGTTCCATCCCCTGCCCCCGTAGAAACCTTTAGTCCAGCAATAATATGACGCTGAGAAAGCCCCTCTTTGATTAGAATAACAATTTGACTTCTGACACTTTCATGCCAGTTTTCCCCCTATCACAATACAGCTTAGTGAGCAATGATCTGTTGGAAACTTGAGGCACAGCCTTATTTATAACAGGTCAACACTGACTGCAGTGAACGTTAGCTGAAAGAGCCTCTGAAGAGTAGATCAAATCCACCAGAGTGTCATCTGAACACATGCTTCAATGGAAGGGACACAACTCCAGATCTGACCTTTAGTACAAAAGAGTTAAGTTGGTCATTACCCCAAATTCTGCTTAAATTTGACTGATGACCTAAAAATCCAGCAGAATCTTAAACATTTCTTCCTCATTTTACAAGATGTAACAACCTGGGTTTTACATGTTTCTGAATTGTCAAACTTTCTAATTATTTCCAGTGTGAAAATACAAGACTTTCAATGTGGCCTCAGACTTTTGGACCCCACTGGACATATATACAGTATATACAAAATCCAATGGAATGAAATCTGGGATCACAGTACAGAAGGTATACTGGGCTTTGTAAACAAGCAGGCTACACTACAGAGTTCTTCCATATTACACAATCAATTCCAGTCTTTGGGCCGCAACTGAAATTGCTCTGTTAGAATAAATGACTTTACACACATCAGTGAAGCACAACTGAAACACCCCACTGTTATACTAAACAAAACACACCTTGTGTGTGTGATACATTAATTTGACAGCTAAGTGGATCAAGCGATGTGTCTGCCTTGTCAACAACTAATTCATTACTGTGTAATTTCTGAAAATAAGTAAAATACACAAGATTGCCATTTCATTCGGGGGGACTGACAAACATTTTTCATCTCCTATTTAATGAGGCTGCCTGGAAATTTTGGCACTGTAACACCTCATTTACATTTGGCCAATTATCTATCAAACAACAAATTATGGGCAATGGTAATGCATGCCAAACAGATGTTTCTTTTTTTTTTTTTTTTTAAAGCTAATTTAAAGCTGCCTCCCCTTTCTCCCCCTCACTGTGGACTCCCATCCCTCCCTCTCTCTTTTACCAAAGTGGTCCCAGTCCTCCTGCATGTTCTGGATCTCCAGCTGGTTGCGGCCCTCAGTGAAGATGGGTTTGGGATTCTTCTCAAAGCCCCCTGACAGAATGCCTCCCTGCCATGGCCGTGCATATATCCTGCCATCCATATCAATCACCACTAGAGACAAGACGAGAGTCAGTTAGATCATCGTGTAATGGACATTAAAAGGCAAGAAAATTATCTTTGGCAGTAAATAATGATTTTCATTTTCTGAGTGTATTATCAGTTATCACAGGAAGCCAAGCGGCTGAATGAAGAGACGACGCTCAATTCAATTAATTAAGAATTAATAAAATAAATTAAATCTCTCTCTCTCTCTCTCACACACACACACACATTTAACCAGCAGACACAAGAATCAAGGGCAGTCACATTCCAAGGTGCTAGTGTTCATTCTCCAGTCTACAATGCATTTAACATATAGTCGTAGATAAGAACTCTCCTTATGTCGCTTGGTGTCAACTATGGATTTTATCTTAGAAGGGTGGGCGACTATACTGCACAATACATACTTCAGTAATAAACACATAATTTTTTCACTAGCTAGGCAGAGTAAGTGATTGGAATTCAAAATTCATTAGTAACTGTGCCTGCTACAGAATAAGTTCATTTTCCTGTGAGTTTGATGTGTGAGACCTGGCATGCTGGGTAGAAGTGGCTCCTGGAGAGGTTTTGTGAGGAGGTAGAAGTGTTCACAGCCATGAAGAGGAACCGACACCTTCATCTCACTAGCCTGGCCCAGCTCGTAAGCCCACTGGAGCAGAGACAGACAGAGCAAATATATCTATCTGCTGCTAAGACCTGCTAATACAGGTATGGTGACCACACCAACCTGTCAAATGAGATTAGCTATTTACAGAAGGACTCAAACTCAAAACTAGGGGCTAAGGCTCACTTCAGCCGCCCACATTAAAGAGGAAACAGGTTCCATTACCATCATTAGAATGATACACAAGTAATTTCCAGTTGGAGATGCTGCAACCTGTCATGTAAGCCCTCCCAGTGTTAAGTCACACTGTGTTTATTGATTAGTACAATGTGGGTAAGAATCAAGTCCAAGTTTTACATCAAATCAAGGCAGAAATAAAGGTTTTCCCTCAAAAACTCTCAGATTCAAGTTGGCACTGGGATTTGTTAATGCTGACTTGTATCCAACAATCCCACTCCAAGGTTTACCTGTCCAGCACAGTTGACGAAGTATTCACACTCAATGGAGCCCCGGTCAGTCTCCACTGCCATCACATGGCCCTCCTCCACCAGAACCTGCTGAACACTGGTCCGCTCCAGGATCTGAACCCCTGGACAGGATGAGAAAGATGATGGGATGTGGGAGGAGGCAAAGAAGAAAAAAGGAAGTAAGATGGAAGGAGGAGATGACAATGAAGAGGAAGACGAGCAGAGGGAGACAGAAAAATAAAATGACTGAATTAAATGTTATCAGTACTGCTGGTTAAACATTTCCTTAAGTGGTCCATTAATGGTCTTTCAAAGGCAAGTTCTGAGCTACCTTGTCCAGCAGCAGCCACAGCCAAGGCATGGTTTACTTCAGGTGGAGACACCACGGCATCTGCTGGGAGGTGGAGTGCCCCTACCAGGTCATGAATGTTAACAAGAGGGTGGAGTTTGGCCACCTCCTTAGGTTTAATGATGTTACAGCTGATCCCCATTACCCTGAGAATAGAATATAGGAAACAGAGACAAAATCTTAATATTAATAGAGTTTATATTTTAGAGGCCAATAATATCTAACCTGATCCCGGACTTCTGAATCATTTGAATCTCTGAACAAATCATAAGTGTGGGCAGTGTAACATCAACATATAATATCATAAAAAAAAAAGAGAGAGTCATTATTTCACCTTTTGACCGACAGACAGGAACATTCAGCTGAAGCAGAGGACAAATATATGGGAGCCGAATGCAGATGTGATTTTCTACCCGTAATAAAATTGTCCAGTCAAAGAATAAAAGTAATATGTCTTGTTGAAAGGCTGGAGTAAGACACTTAAAGCATCATATTATCACCAGGCACAAAGTTATGTCCTGGAGTGGCAAAGTCAGAGTCAAGACCTCAATTAAATCAAAGTCCACCTGCGACTGAAGAAAAAGTTTCATGACCTTATGGCAAAGCTACCTTCTCTACATAAACTCAAACAGACAGATGCTGCTAAAGGTATCTCTACAAAATACTGACTTGAGGTTTTAGGATCTTACTTTAGTCGGGATGCCAGGCGTTTCAGAGAGATGAAGCGATCCTGATTTTGAGCCAGACACAAAGACCCTGTCTTCACATAGCCTGAAACACAGAAAACACACTAAATACAGAGTAAAGACAAAATGATTGTAATTAAATTCAAAATTATAGGGGAATTCTATCTTTGAAAAGGCCAAAGCATGCAGGTATATGAGTATTATCACGAGGCTCATGCATGCATGTGCCATGAATTACTAGTTGCATTATTGTATTGACATAAAATGCTGTACGTATGCAGAAATTGTTTGCTGCACACCTCTATGTCCCCTTTGAAGATAAATATTCAAATTGAAAAAAAAATTGATTAAAAACAAATAAAATAAAGAGCAAGTAGTCATATGCATTGTATAATTCATCAATGGCAACTCAGTAGCAATGACAACAATAATATTGATAATTTCATAAATCTGTGATCAATTTTGAATTTATTTTCATTAATAGCATTAGAATTTGTTAAATATAAATGAAATGAAAATGGCTGACCTGTTTTGATCCCTGTCTCCTCCTCCAGCTGCTGGTAAAGACTATTGGAGTAGCTGGCCATTTGACACTCTATGGAAATAGGCTTTGCCACGCTGACAATGCCAGCACATAGTCTGGTTGTTCCTGCACCCAGCCTGCCAACAGAATAACACGACAAAAAATATAGCAGTAGCAGAACAATAACCAACTGACAACTCTTTTTCCTGATCCTCTATTGGTTCCTACGATAGAGACTGTCTTTATTTGTCCCCCTCCACAAAAATTTAAAAGGTCAGGGTTGGTGGAAGAGAAAGAACCGTTGCGCTACAGGGGATTATGTGTCCTTCTCAACACTGAGCTTAACCATGGTTCATTAAGTAAAGGAGCCGCCTTATGATTCATTACAGCCCTGAAACATTCCCAAAACATGACAGCTTGAAGGCATGTATCTCACCTGCCCTGCTCCAAGAGCACAATGTCAGTCCAACCCAGTTTGGCCAGGTGGTAAGCTACTGATGTTCCCACAATACCTCCTCCACAGATCACCACTCGTGCCTGGTTGGGCAGCGGGAGCAGCTGGGAGTCTCCACTGACAGTCATGCAGTGGGGTGAGGTCCAGAAACCCCTGCCCGTCAATCTGTACCCCGTGTGAGGAAGTAGCAGTCTGGGGAGCAGGACAGGGGACAGAGCCCTGGAGCTCCGCACACAGCTGCACATAGCTGTGCTTTCTATAACCACATACACACGAAAAAAACACACACAAACATTCTCACATACTTATTCAGAATACAAGGTTACTGTAAGATATATTAAACTGTAAGACTCTGCAAATGTGACTATAATATTTATACAGATTCAGTGTTATTCTTAATTCAGTTGTAGTTATGTCTGAGACTACGAATGTTATTCATCAAGTTGTTGTGTTTAGCTCAACTAACGCTGGATGACATTAAATACAATATTCAGCTCTCTGAGTGGTGAGGACGGGGCCTGGGAAGCCAGCAAGGTTAACTTACACAGTCCTTCAACTGTCACAATTATATTTCACTCTGATGTTAGCTCTCAACCATCGCCGGACTTATATCTTCAGCAGCACAGTTAGCTTTGGCCTGCGGTACGGTAAATTATCCCGGAACTGAGGCTTAGATATAAAGAGCCGTTCCTGACTTGGAGATTGTTGAAGTTTCGTAAAAGCTTTCTGACATTTTGGGCTTCTTAGGCTCCTGAAGTTACAGTTAGCGTTAGAGGTACTGTAGCTAGCGAACGTAGCTTCGGCTATAGTAAAGCTAGCTAACGGCGATTATTTAGCTATATTAGTGGCTAAACGCCAACCGTGTTGAGAAACTTTTCTTTCATTGTTCATGTCGACAATTAACTCACGGAATCAGCCGGGTCCCGACGCTGTGATACTTTAATGACAAAGGTGAAACCCACTGACTGCGTAATACGACAGAAAGTCGTGTTTGGGTGCAGCAGCGCTCAGTACCACCGTCAAGTTAACTTCAACAACAAGTGGCACTTCCGGTCCAAATCTTCAAAATTAAGCCCTTCAGAGTGTTTGTCCTTCAGAGTGTTTTCTTGTAATGAAGAAACAACAATTAATTTAATGACGTCGTTAAAATTAGAGAGCGTTCTATGGTATCATTTCAGGTGTCTTGTTCATATTTTATATCCAAATTGCCAAAATCAGTTAGACATCTTTGAAAACATGGGAATCTCCACTAAATTCAAAATAAGGCTTATGTATCCATTGATCAGTACTGGGTTGTACTGGGTAAGCATTATCTCATGTTCACTGGTCAAACTGAGATTCATAAACGCAGCCACGAATGAGCATTTGGACATGTTCTATCCAGGAATATGAGATATATGGTGAACGTACCCACAGTCAGTAACATGTACAGCAGTGACCACTGAGGGGCGCCAAAAGCCTGCTTGCAATGGATTGAGTTTGCGGCACTGTGTGCATGGCTGTTCCACTGTTAATGAAACTCACAAAAAAAAGTACTTCTTGTGAGTGTGTTTTCATGAAGCCTCGGTGTAGAGCTAACACACCAGAGCAAAACATTATGAAAAACTGCTTTTTTCTTTTCTGCCCTGAGTACACAATTCATTTCTAACCTGTATTTTTGCAGTTAAAAATGAGTGTATCATAGCATGAATCTCTTGAGATTTTACTTGTAAGGCAGTAACAAAATGTTCTAAGATCAGTAATATAATTTGCCAGATTGTTTATAGTGACTTTATTAATGGTTAATAATGCTTGCTACTGATGCTTTATGGATCAGTTAAAAGCCATTACTACAAACCAATTTTAGTGTTTCCAGTTTGTGAAAAAATAAGTCTTTTTATCTCTTTAGTTCATCATGTTACCACTCCAATGGAGCGTTTGATCTCTGACCTACTGAAAACAGAAGTTAAAGCATCTGGTCCAGAAAAGATGTATACATTTATAACTGCCTTATTTCTTCATAGTAAGACCAAACACCTGTTAGAAGTATTACACAATCTGGCAACCATAATGTTGATCTCATCAAAGGCTTATAACTGATCTACAAAAGCACTGTAGTTATAAAACATCTGTAAGTAACTTTACAAAAAAAAAAAGAGAGATTAACGTAACCCACCCCTATTACTGGATGTGCAGTAAATACTGAGAACAAAACACCTCAAGACACAGAATCAGTTGCTGCATGACAGGCCACGAAGGAAATAGTAAACTATTTTTATTGACATGTTTAAATTCAGCTATTTACAAGTTCTCATAGTGGGCAACAAAAACATTTCACACCATTAGAGATAAAGAAAAATACCAAATACCGTTTGTACATATAGGAATCTGGCTTCTGGACACAGCATCCAGTCAGAGCTGATGCTCGCTTGTACATAACGTCATGACGGTTGTGTAGCATTTCAGTTCACCGTTGAACCAAACTGAAGCAGAGATCTTTTAGTTAACCATGTCTCGGGTGTGTTTTGGCACAGTGATAAATCAGTGAGTTTCAGCAGTGTTTTTTGCATGTTTTCATTTATTTACCACAAATCACATACAGCATTATACTCTACATTGCTGCTGACGTTACCTAACCGTAATGCCAAAACATGAAGAAACACTGGTAATGTCCTGTAACAGAGACCAGCTTATGCATTTTTCCAAAGGATGGCAGTAAGAGAGTAATAAAGAGGGTTTTCCTGCCAGACTTGATAACAGATGTTGTTACACATTTTCAAGGTTCCCTCCACAGACGCTTCCATGAAAGAAGATTCAGCACTTTTTACACATGACCCAGCACAGAAATGAATGCATAAAACATACTATATAATACAGGGGATCAGAAAAGCAATTATTATGTTAACTTTTATTGTTGACTCATCCAGTAGATTACACTAAAGAGTCAAATAAATCCTTTATTTTGAAGCAAACCCCTCCAGGACTTTCAAGGACTCCCACTTTGGGAGCTTCCTTCAAATCTCATGAAGTGCTTGAGCAGCTAATCAAACGAAACATGACTGTTTAACTGGTACATCCCACGAGGGTGCCCAGAGATGGAGAGGGGGACCAAAGTTTGTGGTTACTGGAATTTTCACTTTTTGGTAAATTACTAAGTTTCAATAGGTCAACTTTGATGACACCAGTTAAAGTTTGACACGTTGGTGATTGAAATACAAAACAAGACTGGTGAAAATACATCAGGAAATAGTTTTATGGCAGTGGCTTGAAGGTGCTAAACTTCATTCTGTTGGGTGAGGTCCTCTGACACGCTGTTGAACTCAGTGGCCCGAGTGCTCATCCCCAGATACTGCTTCAGGAACTCGCTGAAACGTTTTTGGTTGTTCCACTTGCGGGCTGACTTACGAATGCCGATGAAGCCACCATACCTCTTCTGGTACGATCTTCCTGGAGAAATCAGCTTCCTGTAGCCGTGTCTCCCTTTGACAAAGCCACCAAACCTCTTGGAGACGCTCAGTCCTACATCACCCTGACCTCTTGCTGCCATGTCAGCATCCCCTTCTTCCTGCCCTGCCTCCTCCTCATACTCGTCCTCAAGGGACAGGGCATGCTGGGAATTGTAGGCAGTGTTCAGCTGGCTGCCCTTGCCACCCAGATCCCTTTCGTCTACCCCGAGTGCCCGGGTCACATGATCAAACCTCTGCAATGCAATGGGCAGCAACAGGCCTCCCTCCACCTGCTCTTCCTCTTCAGGAAACAGGGCCTCCACCTCCTCCTGAGATCTTTTCCGCACAGTACCACTGAGTGAGGAAATCGGTGACGTCAGCGCCTTACGACAGAAGTCCCAGGAGAAGGCTGGAGAGATGTTACCTTCACACTCAATGAGACACACCTGACAGAGACAAAGACAAGGGATCATCTTTATGTCCTTTCTGAAATCAGTTCAGGTCAGTTAATTCACTTCGCAAAACAGAAAAACTTGGTAAGCATGGTAAACATCATACCTGCTAAACATTAGCATGTTAGGCTGGTAAAACTGAGGGAATGGTAGATACCACAGGGAGAGGCAAAAAAAATAAAAACAAGCAAAAAAACAAAAAAACAAAACGTGCTTTGTGATTTTGGTGAACTGACCCTTTAACAGACATCTAAAGCTGAGTGTACACTATGTGAAATGTCTAAAATTGTAGCAGTCTTAACTTGCTTATTAAAGCAAATATGGTGTCTTTTGTCTTTGTATGCTCACACATTTAGACCTGACTTTATATAAAAAGTGCTGTTGTATCTAATAACTAATTAATGCACAGTAGCCAGGCCCTGGTCCACAGCCAAATAGACTGCTGTAATTTATTCATGCTATTAATTATACCTACATTTCATTTCAAATACAGAATGTATTGTGTATGATAAAGCATCCATCTATTTTCTATACCGCTTGATCCGTCAGGGTCACCGGGGAGCTGGAGCCTATCCCAGCTGATTGCGGACGAGAGACGGGGTAGAGTAGCCAGTTAACCTAATGTGCATGTTTTTGGGATTGTGGGAGGAAGCCAGAGTACCCAGAGAAAACCCACACAGGCACAGGGAGAACATAAAGCATGTAACTTAAAAACTGACAAAGCATCTTGTGAGGGCTGTTCGAGTGGAAAGTCCTTAATTCAGTCCTAACTCAGACAATATAAAAATCAATATGACAGAAGGAGACTGTCTGGATTTCTAAGGTTGTTTCTAACCTATGTCTTTCACTTCACACAGGCACACACACACCATGTCTCTGTGTGTGTATCTGTCAGAGCAAGACTGAGGATTGTTTGTGTGGATAAATACTGCATTGCTTTGAGCGCAACAGTTTCCATGAAGCAGGATAATCATAGAGGCTCTGGTCCCTGGGGATCAGAGATGGAGATGAAAGAGAGGAGAAAAATAAAATAAGCAAAGGAGGCACAGTTTCTAAAAAGGGGCATATGTTAGTAGATGGCATGCAGCAAGGTGCCTGCCTTAAGACAAATGTCTTTCAGCTGTCACGTCTGAACAAGGCAGTAAATTCCATTTCCATGGGTTTACTTGAAGTCCCTCAAAATTTAAAGTGCATAACACAACAATACTAACCATTCAATGTGATCTGAGCCATGTGCACTTTTACGTCGTCTTCCCTGCCAAAATGTCTGAGAAGCAGACATGTCATGAACCACAGAGAAACAGCCATCAGGCATGAACACTGAGAGGAGAAACACACATCTATCCCCAGGAATCAATTAGCCACAACAAATTAAAACTCAAATGCCAAAAGGATAATCTGCTGAGTAAGAGACAGTGAGGGAGACAGCGTGAATACATGGAGGTGGGGTGAGGGGTTTGCACTTATTTTATCACCAAATTAAAACAGCCCTGTGGACAGATTGTGTTTGTGTGAGTTTGTATATTTATGCAGGAGAACTGTCCAGTTTTGTCCGGATGGAGTGTTGGCTAACTAATGATTTAGATCATTTTTTTAAGATTTGTTTTTTTAAACTTATTTTCCTTATGTTTCAATTTGTTAAAATTTCCCACTCCTGACTATAACAAAAACAGCTGGTTTTGGCTTTTCATATCAGACCCTGTGACAGCCAAGACTTGTACTTGTGCTTTTCCAGCTGTGACATTGCAAAATCTGTGAAAAAAAGGTAGGTATAACAAAGGAAGAAGCATCTAAATTTTATGTTGTTTTTGTTTTTTGTTTTTTTTTTTTGCATTGCAGTCCACCTATGTGGCTCCCACTGATACGTGTGTGTGTGTGTGTGTCTGTGTACTCCTTACCATGGTGTTGAAACTGAGCTGTTTGGGCAGGATGTTGCTGCAGGACAGGCAGTCTGCCTGGCAGTCACTCTGTCCAGGGTCACACAGACAGAGCAGCAGCAGAGCCACCACAGTCTTCATGGTCCACCGTCTGCTGCACAGCACAGGACAGATCAAACAAACATGTCACCTCATCTTTCAATAAGGTTTTGAACGCTGTTGCAGGTCATTGTGTCAACATCTACCCAATGTCTCAACTGAGAATGTGTGAAGGTTTGACCAAGTTAAAGTAGAATTAAATGCCACATATGGAAAAAAAGAAAACAAGTTCTGTATGAGTGTGCAGATTTTAATACTCTTCCTCGACCTGCTAGCTCCTGTTAAGAACTTATATTGGTGGTTATATTGGTGGTAATACACAAGAACAGTATCTTTATTTTGATAATCACTGTGAAGAACTGACCTCTGAATGTTGTAGGCTTCTGACACTAATGGGAATAGGACAGACACAGAGGACAATAAGAGACAAAAATGACAAGAGTGAGCTGAAGGGGACATGAAGTGAGACTGTTGGACAGATGGAGCGACAATCTACTGAGTGACAGACTTAGAGAATGGAGAAAGAGGAAAAGAAATTTGTTTGACCTTATTCTGGGAGGAACAGCCCTGTCTAGTGAGCCTGACGTCAGAAATACAACCAGAGTTTTCATCTCATTAAACAAACTCGTTAACGCCTTTAATTGATGCCTAAATTAATGCCTCTGGCAAAAAACTGAGTCACTGTGTGTTGCTGACAAACACACACTCAAACTCACTCGCACAACACACACACAATGTTCGGACAGACAAACCTACACAGCACACAAAACACACATACATACAAATACATCCATTCTCACACATGCTGCACACTGTGTATGACCACTATACAGTTCATTGGTAGACACACTGAAATACATTCACGCACACACTACTGCCCTGCTCTTTTCTCTGTGGGTTGTCATTATCTGTTAAACTGATGTGGCAGAAAGTAAAACTAATTTGTCTCGAATCAGACATCTCCCTGTAACGTCTTAGAATTAGAATTTATTCAGGATAATTAAAAACTGATAAAAGTGTAATTGCGCTGCAGTTCATTCCAGTCTCTCACTACCTGTAAAACAGCAGCTCTGCGAAATTAATAAAAATGTATCAGTCTTCTTGTGTGCAAACAATGAAAGTACGTGTCATGTTTTCTTCATTTTTCTTTAGTAGGATAGAGGATGCGTTTGTCAGTGAAGGACAAAAGAGCAGCAAAGCCATTTTAGACAGGAACATTGTAGGACGGCTGAGGGCGTAACAGGAAGATGGAAGGAGATTTAGACAAACAGCTTGGATGTGCTCATTTGGCCATAATGCATCTTAGTGTCCATCCTCCTGTCAGTGACTGTTTGCTTCAAAAAATTAGCTCCCATCGTGCTAATGCGTGAAGGAGCCACATCTCTGAATCTCTGTTCTCAATGGAGGTATGCCCAGGATGCACACACAGTCACAGTGTCACGTATCCATTATCAGGTAATGAGTGAAGATATAGTTAATACAGTGAAATTCATGCTTATAAACTCACTTCCATGCTGTCAAAAAACTTATTTCATAGCCATGCTAGCAGTTCTATGAGGCACAGCAGTGCTGCCAAGTGCTAACATCAGAACTTTAAACATCTCACAATGACAATGCTAACATGCTAATGTTTTGTGGGTATAATGTTTACTATGTTCACCTTCTTAGTTTAGCATGTTAGCATGCTAACATTTGGTAATTTAAACTCAAAACACAAAGTACAGCTGAGACTGATGGAAATAATAGTAGTTGATCATGAACCAAAAGTTTTGAAATTTTTACATTCTTGATGATGGAGCTACATAAAAGGTTAAGTTATAAGTTATAAGTTCATCCTCGGGGAGACACAACTGTCTACACCTAACGTCATGGAAACCCATCCAGTAGTTGTTGAGGCATTTCACCCCAAACCACAAATGTCAGCCTCATGATGGCGCTACAGCAAAAGGGAGAAAAGGGAAGGGATCACCACCAGACCAATACTGCCACCACCAGAGCCATGCTGCTTGCTATTAGATGTTCATATTTTTACTAAGGGTTCGGGCAGAGCAGAACTGTTCGCTATTCCTGTGAGGATATCTTTTGTTTTGTTTTGTTTTTTTGGTAATAATCTTAACATAGTAAACAAGGTCAAACATGAACAGCAGTACACATTGTGACAGCTGTCATAGGAGGTTTAAGGAGCAGTCTCAGCACCTTACTTGGGGGTAAACGCAGGAAACAGTCAAGTGGTCAGGCTGAGTGCTGACAGTTCCTAACTCTTCCTTTGCTGCTGAAAATAATTAATGTCCAGATTTCCTGTCCAGAACAACACAGAATGCATAAAGCCTGGATGCAGTCGCTCAGGCCTCACTCAGGATACAAATACACATCAGGATTACAGATGTGTTTAAACAGTCACACACAAGTACACACTCCACTGAATAAAGTCTTTATCTGTTTGTCTGTCCCGTTGTCATAAAGTACTTAAAAGGTTGTTAAAAATGAATGGGACTTCTCAATGAATGACTTTTTCTGTGGTCTTACAGTGACATCTGCCAGGTTCTCTCAAGAGCCTTTAAAACCCAATTACTCTGCTTTTAATTAACTGATTAACCACTAAATAAGCCAGTTAATTAAGTCATTACTGTCTGTGCAGTGCTGAGGCGCTGCTGGTGGAGGTTTTACACTCCAACCGTTGATGAATTAAGACCATCCTTTAGATGAAAGGAAATACCTCTCCACAGCGCCACAGTATTTCTACAGCAGCGATATACCTTTCATCCAGGCTCAACCTGTGACCTGTTACCCTGTCGCTACATGAGCTGGTGTTGAGCCATTTGATCTGCTCTGTTACCTGAAAAACATCTATTCCAAGTCACAATTCAGGATGAAGAAAGGAGCAGTGAACACCAAAAAGCAATAGCATGTGGTATCATCCATGTTCTGCAAGAAATATTCAGATAAATAATAAGTGAAGTGACACTGGGAACATTAGTGGTCTGTAGTCTGTCTCAGCAGCTGTATGTTTAACTATGTTCAGAGAGCTTTGCCAGGTTTAAGTGTTAAACATCACAACCATCTTCAAGTAGCTGATTCAGAAGTATGTCTGGTCAAACATGAATAAGTGCATTCAAACTTAACCAAATATTGCTTCCTGATTCATGGTCTCATCCAACTACAACAACTCACTCTAAGCAGAAAGTTCTCAAACTGTCTCACACACGTTATCAACTGTTTCCACTATTATTTTTTTTTCCATTATTGCTCTTTTCTCATCAAGAACAGAAAATATAAAATGAATTAGTCCCAGTCAAAGAGCGACTTAAATCCGGATTATTCACGCGTGGCTGAACAGAGGAGCACTGTGCATCCGCCTTGGACTTCATCTTAATTTTTAAAAGCTGCAGATTATTATGCAAGTACTGTACTAACCATATTGTCAAATTCACATCAGTACACCGTGTACTTTGGCTGGAACTTTGTTCTTATTTTGTTTGTGGTTGCTCTGTACTGTTATAAATGGACGCACTGTAGTTGTGCAAATGGCAAAACAGCAAAAAAGCTTTTTTTTTTCTAAATGAAATTTTCTGTGCAGTGATTTTTGATTACCTCATGGTTGCTTACTTTGAAAGAGAACGGCCTAATTTGTAGTCTGTGGGTGGTTTGCATCAGATTATAAATTGGGGTTTATCGTGATTCGAGTAAAGTTTAATTTAAAAGTATTTGTACTAAATGTAGTTCAAACCCTGTCTATGATGGAGTCCTTCATTTTTTTAATTGTATTTTTATTTTTACAAAATTAAGACATCACCTTGATTGACTTAAAATGCTAAAAAAAAAAAAAAAAAAAAAACCTGAATGCATCAGGTGATGCAACTGACATAGTAATTAAAGACACCCTTTATTTTTGTACAGGATTTGCAGACTTAAAGATCACTGGGCCATTATACCTTTTCAAGTGCTGAATAGTGCACTGATTTTCAGAAGTAGTGACACAAAATTGCTGTGCACAACCACATAATGACATAATAAACTTCACCTTTAAGTCTGATGCCTTTTAATTGAACTGGAGAACAGTCACTTTCAACCCTTGAAGGAGAGAGGCCCAGCAATATAAAGAAAACAAATTGAATATTGAATTATTAGAGTGTATTCATGATGTTGGCTTTGTTAGTTGATGAGTTGATGAGCGTTTGACAGGTAATTAAATGTTATTTAGTCTTCTGCCTGGAGCCAGATGGCAGGCTACTTTATCTGTCAGAAAAGTCACTTGGATTGACAACTTGTCGCAGGCCCACTCCAAATACATTGTACTCTTTGTTTTAATATTGATAGCTTACTGAAAAAAACAGCAGAGTGGTCATTGATTTGACTTTGATTTCAGTGTCCTGAAATGTGTCTATACCTCCAATCAGTTTGATTAAAAGTGTCAAATCTATATATTAATCATCTCTGTCACTGCCTACGTACATTATCTACCTACTGATTGATCTGTTGTTAACCCCTCTTCTCACCCACTCAAGCTCTTTCTCTCCCCAGCTCTCTGTCAGTCTCACTCAATAAGTGCATACAATGTGAAAAAACCACTACTATCATTGACATAAAAGTTCACATGGGTCTTAGTTGTAGGAATGCCCCCACTATTCTTGTCACAAAAACAAAATACTGCAAAAAAAAAAAAAAGATGTTACTAATCACCCCAACAGCAACACTTTGAGGGAAATCCTACATTAGATGATTTCTCATCAATATGCAGAAAACATGAGAGATCTATTAAGCTGTTTGCCCAAACTCATGTTTAATCATTCATCCAACAATTTTGACACATTTTGGGTGATTAATGTATTGCATGGATTTGTTTGGAGACAGCATCAAAAGAATGCCCAGGCAGTAATGGTGGCAACCACACCACTGCTAGCAAAACACAGTATTTCTCATGATCTGGTCGTTGTCTCGTGGTCAGATGTCTTGTCAGCTCACAGATGTTCACATATGTGTCTGCAGAGTGGGCGTTGTGACATATCTCCAGGCACAGGAAACCTTTGGAGGACGCCTTTAGTGCTTTTACAAGATGTTCCCTGTCAGTCAGACTGTGTGTGACATGGCAGTAGATTACATGCTGAAGCCATTACAGGCAGACACACTAAGCTAGATCAATTTCCCTTCTCGATGCAAGTTCAATTAATGGTTGTGTGCTCGCACACACTCACTCAGACATACCAGATCCATTTCATGTTCATTTCACATTGATTTTTTTTGTTTATGTTTTGAGATGAGGTGGTGCCCTGTCCTCTGTTTTCCCCTTTGTATTTCCATAATATGAGTTATTTTTGAAATAAATTAAACACACAAGATATTTTGAAAAAGCAGTGAGCCTGCGAACACAGGCATTTTCAAATTTAAATCCTTTGTCGAGCACAGGTGTGACTAATAAGAATACTAATGGGTGCATTACGTTTAGGAGTCGCTAGCTCACTGACAAATAAATAGAGGGAACCATGAACGATGTTATTTGTTACACCTGTGCTTGTTCTGCTATGGCAGCTCAAAATGCAATAAAGATATATCCAATCACTGAATTATTGAATTTCCCCCAAATGATTTCTAAAGGTCATACTATCATGCTTTTTTTTGAACGTATATATATATACATAAAAAAAAAGCATGATCCTAAAAAGCATGATATATAACTTATGCTGATCATACACACCTCCAAAACATGGCTACATTTTTAGAGGTGTTCATACACATTATAAGATAATGTGCTCAAAAAATCTTGGGCTTTGCTGTATACAGTTTGTGTAGAAGAAATCACACCTCAGTGAGATCAGTCACATTAGCTTAAATATCAGACTATTACCTACTACCTACTGTTAAGAGGCATGCACCAATTTATTTTGTTGATTTTCTTAAATTCAGAAAATGATACTTGGGTTGTTTGGGCATCTACTGCTGTATTAGAAAATGAAAGTCAAGTTCCAAAACCACCATATAACAATTGTTATGTTACCATTGTTTTGTTAGTGTTCCCCTGAGTTTTAGGCAAAACGGTGCACTAAAAGAACCTGGTCAGTGATGGTGCTGTTGCATGTTAACATAAAAACCATCAATGTGTTTTAAGAACTGGATACTGGAATACAAGATGGCAGCCATTCATTTCATGCAAAGCTGCTCACCAAACGGCTAAAAGGTTTTCTGTCCTCCTCATGTACTTCTGAGCTGTGCATCCCAACGCTCATTCACATTATACTGCATTCTCACAATGCTGAAATCTTGGAAGTGTTTACGCTTCCAGTATGGTTGTAACTCTCAGTGATGGTGGTTTTGCAGGTGTTTTGCAGTTCATTGACACTTTTTTCCACTAATAAGGAGATGTAGCTGTCGGAAGTTTCTGATATCTCAGACGTAGAATTACAATTAGGAAGCTAATATGAATGGTTTTCACAACTTGGCTGCTTATTTTATCCAATAAGCTTGGTGGTATTGTGTTTTCCCCCTGAGCCTTCCTGTCCCATAGACTGCAATGTCACACATATCTGGGCTCTTCTGGGTTTAAATTTTCATGATAAAAGAGAAAACATTAATTCAGCATCTTTTATGATGGTCACATACATGTATGGGGAAAAAGCTTTTTTGGCCATAAGGGATTTCTTTGTCGTAGCACAGCAGTGGGACAGCTGGCAATAACTGATTCAACACAATGAATCCAGCTCACTTAACACGTCCTTCCACGAAACAGACAGTGAGCATGGACATTTTATCCCTATGTCATTTTCCCTATGCCACAGGACAATCATTTCATCAACAACAGAAATAGAAAGTGTATATTTTTGCCCCCAGAATTAAAATGAGTGCAACTGCATCTGAGAAACAGAGGGGAAAAGAGGAGCACACTGGAGTCTGCAAGGAGACATGAAGAATGATCTGCAAAATCCTCCCAGCACAAAAGGATGGACAGGGGTCCTGCTGTGTTAGGAACATTGTATGCCTGGATTAACTCCACACGTTCACAGCCAATTCAGCGCAGCCACCAGAGATGTACACACCAGCACTATGCCGTGTGACCTGTGATCCAGCACTCCTTATCCTCCCTTTATTTTCCCCATCCAGCCAGAAGAAACCAAGAAATTTAAAATTCGCTGATACTGAGGAGGAGAAGAGATTGATTCAAAAGGATTTTTAGGCCATGAGACCCATGAGACACATGAGGCACAGACTGTAGAAATGGAGCTGCAGTTCAGTAAAGTGTTCCTAACATTTGTGTTTTCAATGTGTCTCTCTTCTTGGATATTTTTTTTCTTTTTTTGATGCATTTGGGGCTTTTTTTTTTTTTTTTTGCTCATGTGTTTCACTAAATGCATAGTAATTACAAAGTCTTCATCAATTCACCACAAACAAAACGCCATCACTTCTGGATGACAGCGATTTCTGCTGATTTCCTGCTGTGTTTCAATAAACATTAGTTAAAGTAAATTGAACTTGATGCATTCAGTTATTTTGTGTGTGTGTAGGTGGGCAGAACTGAATTTGGGGTATTTTAAGTCTTTTAAAAAGAAAGAGAGAAAGAAATGGCACTCTTACCTCAAAGCACAACTTGTTTTTTCTGTTACTTTATCGAGGTTTCTGATCGTCCTCTTCAAGTTTGACAGTGAAACAGAAAGAGGAGTATACGTTTTGTCTCAGAAGCACTTGCACCCAAAAGGTTCGCAAGAGTTGTGTTAGATGTTTCAAGCATTTTGTGTTTGAAGTTCTGTTATAGTAGGTGTTGAAATGTCATTGCTCTCAGTCCCACATGCCATCGTCATTGCTTGTACGCCTGGCCAGCTATCCAAAGGAACACGGTGAAATTACCCACAAAAAACAACACCAACAGCTGCTGTGTTTCAGTGTCATTCTCCAATCCAGCAAGAATTCTGTCTTATCATTTTGCTATCTCTGCAGTGTATTTACCTAAAATCAGCTGCATATCAGAGCATTCAGTTTTCAGATGTTAAATTTCCATTTAAGATAGCATCTCTGTTCAGACTAGAGCTGGTTAATTTATGCCGGCTTCCACACCGAAGACAGGACTTGACTTTTTTCACCCAGCCAGTGCAGGGCTGATGTGCTAGAACACAATACAAAGCTATTTAGATCCAGAGCTAATCAGAGGTAAATTTCACAGCAAGCCCAAATCTGTCGCAGTCACAGGAACGCTTTGAGTGTTTGCCCTAAGGAAAGAGAGAGCAGCCTCTAGATTTCTCTGAATCAGTTAAAAAGGACGTTGTTTCAGCCTGAGCGTTATCTGTAGATCTACATCGGCCTCTTTGTGACGATATGCAAGAAGCTTTTGTTACTAAGATAATTACAACTAGATACGTGCACTTTCAAAATAAGTTATCATCAGCAGTTGTTGAAAGAGACTTTTTCTTGTAGCTTACTTCAACTAATCCATTTTGAGCTGTGCCTTTGTTTAAGGAGTTTCTTTCAAGGTCAAGTGAAAAGTGAGCCTCAGGCTAAACAAAAACACTGTTAATTATTCAGCAACTGGAAAAAAAATAAATAAATAAACAAAAAGGTGACACTCAATCTTGAAGTCTCTTATTAACTTGGCACACATTTCCTGACAACTTAAAAAAAAAAAAAAAAAAAAAAAAGCATGTACCTCTTTATAATGAGTTTTACAAATAAATGCCTGAAGGGATAAGAGGAATAATATCAGCAGAACCACCACGGAAACAGGCTGCTACACAAAAAAATACCACTAATACTAGTACTGCAATGAAGCAACTTCTATCTTTATATTGTTGCTTATATTGTTATGTTTTTTTTATGTTTGTTTTTTTGTTTTGTTTTGTTTTGTTTTGTTTTTAGGTTTTTTCTAATGAAATTGTGGCTCATAAAGAGTACAGAGATCTATGGTCACATCTGGCCACATCTGGCCAGATGTGACCAGATGTTTTATACGTGGCCAACATCCATGTACACTGCTGTCTTTATAACTGTCCCTTTACCTGTTGTGGACACCTGCTCTTTTTAGTTTTTATGGTTCTGAATGTCCAGACAAAAACCAAGCAACAAACTCTGACCAAGTAAACTGAAATCAAACTGAAATCTGAGCCCACTGCTCGCTGTATGAAAGCTCCCATCACCTGTTTCTCATGTAATATTTTTGTCATAAATTAACCTCAAGAATTTGCTTTTTTTGTACCCTAGTGAATATTTGACTAGACAAGGACTAAACAGTCCTCTGATGAAGTGAGCTTGGGAAAATCTGACCCTTAACAACCAACATGCACTCACCTAAATTACCTTTCATTACCCTGTGTCCTGAGCTACACTGTAAACACAAACAGTAGCTTTGTGCAAAGACTCTCCATCCATTCATGAAACCCACCAGAGCGCAGCAGTAAATCAGGCCTTAACGATTAATGACTAGTCAGGACCAATGATTTATGACCTTTCCCTCTTTTTCGATCTTTTTCCTGAAAAACAAACTGCGTGTGTAATTTACAGATGTCGCTTCTTTACTTCGTGCTCTCTGTAATGTGTACATCATTGCTGCCTTTTGCTTTTAACTCACTCAAACATGTATTTAACCTTGGGCATTACAGGACATAATAGTCTGTAGCTGCTCCTATAGAGGCGATGCATTGATTTTATGAAACACAGAATCAGTGGTTTGTTAATCAGTTTGTTTGTTGACTTGAGACGTTGTCCTGACCCGCTCTGTGTGATTTATCCACCTGTCTGTCATCAAGGTCAACAATAGATTGAGCTTAAAATTCTTTAATCAGCGTCATTACAGGCATTCAGTAAGGAGATCAGGGGTCAGAGGCTATCAGCGACAAAAGCTGCAGCAGTTATCCTACAGAAGTCGCGGCTGATGGAGTGATGGAGACAAAGACTGACTGGGGATAATAAAGCATCACTCTTAACAGAGCTGACAAATGCTTAGAAACATGTCACTCCTTTCTCCTCCCCTGTGTCCAAATTTTCTTTTGTCAAATTTAGATTTAGCGAAAATCACATGAATTGAATTGAAATCTGAATTGTAGTAATTTACTGGGCTCTATAATATTTAACTGGTGCTTCTATATAACCAATATTAAGAGCAATTAGTGAGGAGGCAAAAGGATGTAAAAATGCACCCTCGCTTTCTGGAAAATGTGATACCGGTAGGGCTTTTTACACTGTATGTAGTCTTACCTTCCTGACTGCGGAACCATAAACAAATATAACAAAATGTTAAATAACAAAAATGCAGAAGATTCTGTATCAAAGGTCAGAGGTCAAACCATTTCTTTTCCCTGCTCCTACATGTCCCTCCTCCTCCCCAGGGGCTTCTTACCTGTGTTGGAGTGAGATTGTGGGTGCCTATAGAGGTTCCCTCGGGTGCAGGTTGAGGTTCGTCAGCGTATGTTTCCCTCCCTCGGTCTCAGTGTGGTTTTTCTGGCTACGTGGAGGCTGGAGTCAGCTACTCTTATAGGGTCCCACCCCTCCCCTTCAACCTCCTCCTCTGATTCTCTCTGTCTTTCAAAACTCCTTTCATCACAGAGAGAAAGAGAAGGAGGGAGGGACTGAAATCAGGGAGGAGGAAGAAGGGGGGGGTAGGGATTGGGGAGGAAGGTGGGAGGGAGAGAAGGAGGGTGGCATGGAGGAGAAAAAGACAGGAGTTAGGATAGGAAGAAAAGTAAATGGCAAAAAGAGGGAGGCAACAGAGAAAATGATAGGAGAAAAAAGTAGACGGGGACAAAAGAATAAAACACAGGGAGAAGAGAGAATGAGAAAAGATGAAGGGAGAGAGAGTATGGAGATGGAGAGGTAAAAAAAATGAAAGTGGGGGAGGAAAGAAGAGAAGAGGGAGGGTCTATCTATCATGGTGGATGTTGTGCTTTGCAACAAGACATTTAAATTTTTCACTAGTTCTGGTTAAGTTGATAAAAACATGATAAAAACAATATCAAGGAATGCAGTTAAAAACAAACACAAAAATGAACTGTTCTTATTAATAATTTGTGATTGATATGTTTTTTTCTACAAAAAGTCTAATGTCCTCATCATATCTACTCCTTCATCACTCCTTCATCACTGTAAATCCACAACCAACAATCCACAAATGTTGTTCTGTTGAAAGGTTTTACCAATAGACACAAGACATCTCCTGCTTAATTGATTCTCAGTCCAGTTGCAGCGTAAGTGACCAGGAGGTTTCACATTTCTACAGCACATTTGTGTATATGTGTACTGGAACACATTGTGGTCAATGCCTCTTAAACTGAGATATATAACATCCAAGTGAAGTAACTCACAGAACACTTTTTTCTGATCTTCTTTTTAATCTTATTTCTTTTTGTCAGATTTCCCCCAGTAATCAACATGGTATATCTCATCTGGATCTGATCTGATCTTATTCCCTAGCTCGCTGAAACCTTTATAAAATTCCCTCATTGTACTTGCCATTACCCTAAAATATTAACAATATGTATACAGACCACTGTGGTGCCAGTGTTATTTTAATATTTCTTCCTCACTCTATAAATATGTGGGGAGATTATAGACCTGCACATGTATCTGCCCCACTCAAGCTCTTACAGTTTTACAGTCTGAAATCATGAGGTCAGAAACTTTGATAAACAAAAACTGGCAAAAAGGCTACATTTTTATTTAACTGTGCCTTTAAGCTGATCCCTAGTAACAATATACAACCAGTTGTTCCTCCTCATCTTAATTCAGTCTATACTACACAGTTACCTCCCGATAAAAGAAAATGTCATACTTAACGATAGATGTTCTGAGGAGAGGTTGGAGGACATCTGACTGTCACTCCTCCACCAGGCTGTGGGAGTGACAGTCAGATGTCCTCCAACCTCTCTTCAGGCAGTGGCAGGACTGTATTACTGTCACAAAAATCAGTGCTGGAAACAAAGGAATCACGACAAGCGCGTGTTTCAGAGTTTCTTATCATGAGTCTGTCCAGCTTTCATTATCAGGGGGATACAATCTGTTTCTACCATCTGTGACGAAAGATAGGTGTGCTGAAAGAAGGGACTTTCATACATGTAATATAACTGATCAATCAACTCTCATCTCATTGTGTTTACAGTAAAGTTTAACATCTCTGTCTACAAGAGGACTAATTTAACAAATTTATAAGAGAGCTAGATACACTGGCACTACCAAAAAGACCCACATCTAACTCAGTCAGTGCTTCAATGAGAATTCAAATACAAGATTTTTCTTTTTAATAAAGTTGGAGCCGACACCAAGGCTGAGAACAGGATGAAGATTTAAAATAAATGTACCTAAATGACAGAACAGGTCATTTGTTGTTGCCTTCAAAAAGGAAGTGACTTTAGAGAACTAAACCTATTTGGTTAAAGTTGCATTACCATCAGGATAAAGGGAAACTGAGTTTAGTGGTTGGTGTCAACTACTACTACTGGAGTATAACTACAGTAGCTTGCCACTCTGACCCATAATATTGGTCATAAAAATCAGTTTTACATACCAATACATGAACAAAAGCACAGATATTAATTGATTGTGCAGTGATTACAAAGGCAAACATTTTTTTCTTAAAAAAAAGGTCCTTCTGAAAGATTGTTGATCTATCTTTTTTTTTTAACTTAGAGTTGACTTGAAGTAAAATGGAAGTAAATGTCACTGTTTTACCAACAAACTGTGTGTTTAGAAAAAAGTAGGACTAAATCACATTAGCAGCTGCAAGCAACCCTAAAATTCAGGCTTCATATTTAAGAGTATTTTCATCACTTAGATCTTTGGATTTCTACTGAGGTGTAGTTTGCTTCTCATTAGACTAAAAAAAATCACTGAGTCACAGTTCATACAAAGTTAAAATTTTTTTTTTTTTTTTGGTTATCTGATTCTCCTTTGTTGCTGCTTTCCTTTCTGGCAACATTTGTTGGGTGACATTTCTGTAATGAGTGTGTCTCATGAGTGTTGAGACACTGCCATTATACTACCATCACAATTGTTACGGGCAACAGAAAAAACACTGAGGAAGCCATGAGTTGATGCTGACTGCTACCTACCGCTATTTCACAGTCAATAGTCTGTTCAGCTTGACGTGTGTGTTTCTAATCTCTGCTATCGTAAAGTTAAAGTCAGGTAACAAAGTTGGAAAAATAAAAAATAAAATAAAGTGACTTAGTAGGTGTTTTAGCTTTGTTCCAAAATATATTTCCTCATTTACCGCTCCAGTGATGGTGGTGAAGAGCGTCTAACACGTTGCTCCAAAATCTTTCATGGGTGGGTTGAGATCTTCTGACTGTGAAGGCCATAGCAAATGATTTACTTCATTTTCATGCACATCAAACCATTCAGTGACCCCCTCATGTCCTACGCAGAAGAATTCGCTATGCTTCTCCGCTAATTTATTCAGGTGATTCCTTTAACTTTTCTTCCATCTGCATTTTAAGGATATTAGAGTCAAGTTACCCCAAAGAAGGACAGAGGCATGGTGGAAGTTTTTCAAGCTTTTGGTATACAAAGGTTGATGTAAAACAGCGTTTCTCAACTAAAGAAAATACAAATTTTTTTGCAACATCTCATCTATTATCCTATTATGATACCTTTCCATGCCACAAACTTTTTAATAAGAGACGGTTCCTGATTTAAATCACTGGGGACTGCAGAGTTTTTGGACTTGTGACACAAGATTTCTGATCCAAGAGATTTTGTATTTCCATGAAATGAAGCTAATGAAATGAATACACTGTGCTGTATGAGTCTTATTTTAAAATATGGAGATATTATTGTTGTAACTGAAAGCAAGCTCTATGAAATTCATAGTGTCAGAATTAGCAAAAGAATCATGTGTAGACTTTATAAAAACAAAACAGCTTGGAAAAGTTGATTTAGGATACATGTACAAAAACAATATTCTCCATTAATAAAATACAAAATGATGGAGTGTCTATGGGATCACCTCTTGGTCCAGTTCTTGCTACTATAATAATGGCTGACTTGGAAGGGACTACAATCAGAAATCTTCAAAAGGCTTTTTTTCGATGATACTCTTGTTCTATCTAAGCAATCAGACCTTTTCAGAATTTGCTGTCTAAATGCATTTCACCCACAGGTCAAGTCAGAAGAGCTGGAGCAACATAAAATAGGGTTTTGAGGTGGTCGTTCCTCATGAGGATTCATGTCAATCTGATGCCTTATAGTTTACTATTTCTGGAGTATTTCCTGCCTCAGGTTGAGTGCATCATGTTTGGTTTTCTTAAGTCAATAGAGGCTCTGTGAGATGGGTCTAAAAACTGAAGCAGGCCTGCCTCTTCAGTTTACCTGCACACACACTCACTCACTCACACACACTCACACACACATTCTGTTCACACACACACACACGCACACACACACACACACACACACACACACACACACACTCTGTTCACACACACACACACACACAAACACATACACACACACACACACTCTGTTCACACACACACACACACACACACACACACACACACACACACACACACACTCTGTTCTTGTGATCAACAGGACAACAAACATTTCTTGTTGTCTTTAAGGGAAAAGTTTGACATATTGGGAAAAATACTTTTCTACTATTCTTACTATTCACTCTCTTGCAGAGAGTTAGATGAGAAGGTCAGTGCCGCTCACAGACAAGCTAACCGCTTATCTTAGTACAGTCCGGGCTCTTGTACAAAGACTAAAAACAGGGGAGAAAGCTAGTCTAGTTCTGTTTGAATGTTAGAAGTTATGTCTCATTTGTTTAACAAAGATAAGACTTATAAGATAAGACAAAAACTAAAGCACAAAAATGTAAAATCAAGTCCGGTCTTTGCTGTGAGGTTGTCACTGCTCAAGAAATAGTCTGACCCACCTTTACCTTACCGTTACCTTTGAACAGAACCATGCTCACTGTTTCCCCATACCACCAGTCTTTGTGCTAAGCTAACTCTATCTTGGCTCCAGCTTGGTGTAGAAGGTCTCTGTTAAGTGTAGTCAAAAATGTTACCTTACTGTCACCAAACCAAGGAACTCTAGCCGAGTTGGAATCGTTGCGTAAAGACGGCCTGCTGGAGGTCAATAGGCTGTTATTGTGTTTGTCTCTTCTAGTCAGTGATTCATTAGCAGATAGCCATCAGAGGACAGACAGCAGCTTGGTCAAGTAATCCAAGAGACTGGACCATTGTCAAGGTTTTTTGGCCACTCATCCAACACCGTGTGTCATATCATGATACACCTCAAAACACCCAACAAACATAAGTGAAATGTCAAAGAAACTTGTAAGTGAAACTGGAAACTTTCTTACTGTTCACTGTTCAAAGAAAAAGCAATGAAAGAACATGAAATGCTCTGTGGTTTAAGGGCATGGCATCACTGTGAGGACTATGCTTCTGAGAGCCCTCTCAGTACCTCCAATCACTTCTCAAGCGATCACAGTGAAGTGAATGATAAAATTTTCCCTAGCTGTTCCTAAAAAGATGATGAACTGAGTTGTAATTGACACTGATAGACAGTGGTGGGAGCTTGGCAGTCAGAGATGGGCTAGAAAGAATTAAATAATTCAACTCAACTCAACTCAACCCAAATTAGCTCAGATCAAATAATATAGAATCAACTCACACACAAATCAAATTAACTGAGAGCAGATAGTACGTAATAATGGGAGCAGAGACAGAGTCATCAGACGCATATCTCCTTCAGTTCAAAGTTGCACTCTCCTCCATCTTCAGAGACCAAACTAAATGGAAGAAATAAACCTCAGCAGCATCACACGATCACCCAGGCAGTAATGATGGTCTACAATGCTGACTTATTTGCCTCGCCTCATCGAGTGCCCACCCCTGATTAAACATTCTGGTGTTTTGGCAATCTGAAAAGAAACACAAAATGCTAAACGAGCAATTAGGTTGTATTGTGGAGCCGACTGCATCTAGTTGGCCGCTAATTAAGCCAAACAGCACCACAGAGAAATGTGCTTTCTACAGAGGCAACACACGGGTCCATCTGGAAGCTGTCTGACACAGTAAAGAGACGTAAAGAAAGAGAGAGAGAGAGTGTACAACACTACAACACGAAGAGAGTAACTGAAACGAGGACTGAGATAGAATGAGCAACATCACTGTGTCTGATCTCAGTGTCTGATCCATGAAGCAAATTTTCCTCCACCAGATGAATCAATGTCATTAATTAAATACTCGTTAAGACCTTTCCTGTGGGAAATGGCTGATAGCTAAACAGTAAATTAGACAGAACCGCAACAGATGCTAATTTTAGTCTAGCTTCAAAACAACCAGATGACAAAAACAATATAATTTAAAGCACAACTGTGACTTTTATTTCAACAAATGCAGCAAAAGTTTAAGCACAGACATGATCTTGCTGTTCCTTGTGACTTCAGTTACTGGGAATTATACAATATATTATATGAACAAAATGAACTTCTTGTCCCTTTACTCCTGTAAACTCACTGGTATTTCTTATTTTATCATGTTGACTTACCAAAATTTATCAAAATGACCACTTGAACACTGGTATCCTAGTTTTTTTCTTCATTTTATTCATATCATGAAATCATCCTGTCTCCTCTGAAGCCAACTGTGGGCAAGTGGCCTTGCCAAAGGGCACCTCAGTCGTAATAAGATCCCTTCAGGCCACCTCTGCCAGTCCAACTGTATTCAGCTGAACTAACACACTATTATAATGACAGTGTGGTTTGAGACAGCAACCCATAAATGAGCACTCCAGTTATTTAACTTTAGACTTCCACAAAGTTAGTGAACCTGCAAAAGATTCTGAATCTGATTTTTAGTCCTTTAGTAATATAGTAATGGGGACTGCATTATTACCCCCCCCCCCCCTTTATCAGCAATAGGATTTGTTCCTGTGTTATTTCATAACACACACATCTCTGTCAGGTTTGCCAGATCCGCAGTTCTCACACCGGCTCCTGATCAGCACATACTTGCACACACACAACAATGTGTAATGTTCTCATGAGACCACAAAAAGGTTGAGAACCACAGGTCTACATCACAGAGCTATATTTTATTGATGATTATATGAGCTACTGTATCTATTTACACAAGGCCATTTTAAGGCTGAGGTGAAAGAACTGTTTAGGGAAAACTGATTTTAATGATGGTTAGACATAAGTTAACTATTTATGGTGCGCAATACTGTTGGACACTGTTTCAGTATATCTCTATTGCACAGACATATTTTGAGATCTGGTTTTTGTGCTGGTTTTGTCATACCGACCTTGTGATCCTGATTTCAGTTTTGTAGCTACAATTACTTAGTGCTGTTGGAAAGATAGTGGATTTGGTTAAATATAAATAAACACATTGTGTCTGAAGGTGAAGTGAATGTATTAAACCAGACCACAATCTTTCTTTATCCTTAACTAAGTGTTGTGAGTGGCTGAACATGACCATAAAAAACAGACTGATGAAGTTACATCAAAAATGCACCATCTCATTTAAATATTTTTTTGGACAAACCTCAGCCACTTTCTGTAGAAGGGAGTTGCCAGTATTGCCCCCCGAGTGAGAGGTGGGGCTTTCCCTTCACATACACACCTCTCCATGTGTCTCATTCAAACTACCGCATGGCAAAGATGTGAATGAGCTTTCTCTAACTTTCTCTGAGTGATCATTTTACAATCAAATATAGCTGAAATCACAGCACGGGTGTTAGCTTTAATTTATGTGTATGGCAGCAGGAAAAGACCACCTGTGATGTGTTATAGCACCTACTCTCTCTTCTCTCTCCTGGCAGGGCTTTTAGCATTGTAAGCTGACCTGAAAGCAAAGGATGGAGCCACAAAAATTCAACAACCAGCAAATGTTGCTGCATGGACTCCTGTTTGTCACTAAAGATGGAACTTTTTTAAAGAATTTCCTGCGGTCTATGGAGCGTCTTTGTCAAGAGGTGAGCTGTACAGTTTCTCTGTTCCTCTGCCTATAATTTTTCTGTGTTCCAAATCCCATAGCCCCACCAATTAATAATGAACTCCCGAATAAGTCCCAGCAAGAAACAAAGCTCCAGGGCCACCTGCAGTATGTTTTCTGCTGGTTATAGAGTCAGCATGGTTTCTGTGCCAGAATGTTTAAGTTAGCACGTGTTAGTTCAGTATGCCACCCCCTGTGCTCCGCTCTGTTTTGTGTGCTGCAGCATCTTTTCATTAAGTTTCATCCAGTCTTCATTCACTGCATACTAGTAAAGATGTTGCAAACAGTGGCTGCACTGTGGATAATACAAAACACATGCTGAATCATTACGACCATTTTGTGTCATGTATATACACTGCCTGGCCAAAAAAACAAGTTGCCACCAAAAAAAAAAAGGCCAGACTCTCTAATATTTTGTTGGACGCCTTTAGCTTTGATTACGGCACACATTCTCTGTGTCATTGTTTCGATAAGCTGCAATGTCACAAGATTTATTTCCTTCCAGTGTTGCATTACTTTTTCACCAAGATCTTGTATTGATGATGGGAGAGTTGGACCACTGCACAAAGCCTTCTCCAGCACATCCCAAAGGTTCTCAATGGGGTTAAGGTCTGGACTCTGTGGTGACCAATCCATGTGTGAAAATGATGTCTCATGCTCCCTGAATCACTCTTTCACAGTTTGAGCCTGATGAATCCTGACATTGTCATCTTGGAATATGCCCGTGCCATCAGGGAAGAAAAGATCCATTGATGGAATAACCTGGTCATTCAGTATATTCAGGTAAATCTGGACTCATCAGACCACATGACCTTCTTCCATTGCTCCAGAGTCCAATCTTTATGCTCCCTAGCAAATTGAAGCCTTTTATTCCGATTAGCCTCAGTGATTAGTGGTTTTCTTAAGGCTACACAGCTGTTCAGTCCCAATCGCATTGTGTGTGTGGAAAATGCTCTTACTTTCACTATTAAACATAACCCTGAGTTCTCCTGTTGTTTTCCTACGATCTGATTTCATCAAATGTTTAAGTGATCGCCGATCACGATCAGTCAGGATCTTTTCACAGACTACATTTCTTCCTCGAAGACGATGGTTACCTACTATCCTTCAGTTTTTAATAATGCGTTGGACAGTTCTTAACTTAGATGTTTTCTCTGCTTGATGCATGCCAATGATTTGACCCTTCTCAAACAGACTAACATCTTTGCAATGACCACGGGATGTGTCTTTCGACATGGTTGTTTAAGAAATGAGAAGCTACTCATTGCATCAGTTAAATAACTTTTTGCCAGCTGAAAGATAATCGCCCATGCAGTAATTATCCAATAGGAGGCTCTTACCTATTTGCTTAGTTAAATCCAGGTGGCGACTTTCTTTTTGGCCAGGCAGTGTATATATATATGTAAATGCATATTTTTTTGTCTTTCCTCTCTTTCATTCTTTTTCCCTGTCCAGTCATGGGGAGGACAGAAGGAGGTTGCACGTTTGTCAGAAAGAGATAACAGGTCTTATCTTCTCTCTGCCAGACGCTGAGAGGCCTGATCCAATCGAGCCCTGGTTAAAGGAATTCATTGACTTTTACACCCAAGCCTTAATCAGAAGTAGGTTCGGGGGAAAACAAAAATGTTGATGGAGGGGTGGGGGCTCCTTTTGTTAAATTCCACATCATCTTTAAATGAGTGTTGCACTGATTTGAGTGGGAGGGAGAGTATTTTTCATAGAAAAGGTGGGGCATTAACATGGAGTGAGGAAACTTCTGAGATTGATTTCAAAACAAATTCAAATCATCTAAACAGAGACAACACCAGCATGAGTTAATGTGTCATTGAAAGCACATATTAAGTGAAAAACAAGTTATTGTAAGTTGTTCCCTTAAATAACTGAGCTCACATTGATGCAATACTTATCCAGACTTGACATGACACAGCTTCCTAAATCAGGTGTTCCAGAAAGCATATAACTCCCCCCTTTCTCCACAGTCTTGAACTTTTCTTCTTCGGGTCCCATGGTTGTTGTTTAGTTGCCGGTGTGTGGGTGTTGCTAGCCAACAGACCATATGTGAAAACCTCTCTATAGAACAAATGTCACAGATGTGATTCATTCAGGAGGTGTCAGACCTTGTCATTTTCCTATCCACCAAGATGCCAAAAAGGTTACTGTGACGGCCCCCTTCCTCTCCACTGCAGACTGCTGCCATTCTTTCTCATCTAACTGACTTGCTGTCTATTAAGGTTAATGGTCATTTTCCTGCCACTACCATCATCACGACGGATGATGACGTAATGATGCACATGTGTTTGTTTGCTGCTGAGACGCTACAGCTCCATTCTGCAATATTTATAGCATACTGGAATCATTAGAAAACTACAGTCCCAGCTAAAGTAAATTCACTTTTTAATCTTTTGTGAGTAAATTTGTCAGAATTTACTGCTGCATCTTAGATTTTCTAAAAACACATAGTCTTTAGTAAACTCCAAGAATGAGATCCTTTGTCTTTCCATTCTGGACTTAACTGACCAGGCATTAAGTTGCTGTTGCTATGCATGTCAAGGTTTCTGCTCTTGCACAGTTTAAAGTGATAACCGTGGCAATTATATATAACGATTATATCAGCTAGCTACCTAATTAAGCTAACTTTAGTTCCCTGAGTTGGTTGAACATGCTGTCTCAGGGAGGCTGACCTTTAAATGCTTTCTGCAGACTAATTTCAAAGCAAGAACCCTATAAAATGTTCTTAAATATGCTCTTGATAACCATGTAGTATTGTGCTAAAAGCCTGCGACTATGTTTCAGGCAAAAAGTCAGCTTTCCCCCTGGCTGATCTATGTAGAAGACACTGAAACCACATTGCTGTTGTATTAAGCTGTTATGAGTATGATCAGGGAAAAGGTCAGATTACTGTTATTTCACGCTAACAATATTTTGCGTTTAACATTACAAGAGAAAGACAAAGCTGTTGCCATTATTGTTACTGTTTATTCTAGTAGCGTCCAGCTATCTCAGAGGGGAAATACTATTGAGAGGACACATTAGTCACAAACAGGATTTTTTTGTCATACAGCTCCATGCTGCTTTAGCATGTGAGGAAATCTAAAGGTTAACAGGCCATGCTATGCCTAGTTATGGTTGCAAAACTATGATTGTGCAAATCACTATGTGAAGGAGGGGTTTATCAGACTGTCAATTAATTTTATTTACTTTGTCATGAAATTAAATTATATCAGCATTGGAGCTGATTTGAATGTTTAAAGTTGATTGATTCAAAAGGAGTAGTTCAGATTTTTTAGATTTTCCTCCTCTCCTCTTCTATTTCTACACATTTCAAAAAGTACAGTTCTTTATTATTATCATTGTGATCCTGATCAAGTCATCTCATCAGTCAGTGACATCAGAGCAGGCATCAAGTGAGCTAACATTGCTCCTCATCATTGCGGTCTTGACACGACGACACGACAACAGTAGGGATCACGGCTAGCTTTTGTTGCTCTCGTGCTCTGGCTTCCTTCAGCAGAGGATGTCAAGGCTAGAGCCAGTCAGGCTTTAATCCCACTTCCACCATAATCGCTAATTTATCAGCCACTAAAACCCACACTGTGACGACCACATCAGCTAGACCTCATGAGCAAACGACTGAATAAATATATTTCTCCATCACTGTCTTGTGATGGCCCGTTGCATCCATCGAGTTTAATGATGACAGAGAGCCAGGATGCCACTGTAAATTCGATGCTATACCCATAAGTCATAGCAGGGAGTCATCAGCTGGTCATTGGTGAGAGCGTCAATAACCTAGCCATCAGCTGTTCAATATAACAGTGATGGAGAAAACAAGATGAGTAAAAGAAGGAGGAGAATCAGACAGAGAAAGGAAAGGAATTTAACACGCACCTCAATTCCAAGATAATGTGTGCCACTGTGGCACATCTGGGATTTCTACATCAAATGGACTGATGTGTGTTCCTTCCCCAGCCTACAGTGCTCTTTCTCTGGATGGAGACAGATCAGAGATAGAGCTGCAGGTCTCTATCAACAGGCTGAGGTGGAGGTTTGGGGTGGAAGTTCGACCAGTAGCAATGTTTCTCAACCCTGTTTCTCACCAAATTAATTTGGAGGCAACCAATTCAATTCAATTCCCTTTTATTTATATAGCTCCTTCCACTATCAAAATTGTCTTAAAGCACTTTACAGAGACCCAGAGCCTGACCCCAGAGCAAGCACTTAGGGCGACAGTGGCAAGGAAAAACCTTGAGCAGAACCTGGCTCATATGGGGGACCCTCCTGCCGAGGGCCGGGCTGGGTGAAAGGAGGAAAAGGAGG
>JBBMJY010000001.1:5549842-5597003 GCA_037833715.1 Toxotes lorentzi | reverse complement strand
TTTCATTAAAATTCAGACCAAATAGGAAAAGCACTCATGTAAATAACAATATCCCTAACTTATTGTGAGTAGTGTATCTGTGTGAGGGAGATAACAAGAGGCTAATTCCTCATTACCTAGAAAGGAAGATGTTGATTGAAGTTAAAAAATTATATATATGTAAGCAGTCGGAGTGTTCTTAATATTCTTCAAAGCCCCTGCCCTTTGCATAGGGAAACCCCATGGGTATCTTAATCACTCTCAGCCCTCCAGGTATCCTTCAGCTATGGGGTGCAAACATTTACTTTAAATTAACCAGCTTGAAGGGAAGTAAACAGATCTGTGGGGCTTTTTTTTTTTTTCTTTTAATCCATTCACTGTGTTATGATGACAGCTGTGACATCCTTCTCTCCACCATACTCTGCTCCCCGCTTCTTCTGTTTAAACCTGCTATTTCCAGTTCTCCTACGTATAAGAGGAGCAGTGTGTTTTGCTAATCGTTTGACGTCCCCTGATTCACTTCCACTCAGCACTTACGTAGCACCATATGTCATGGCCACGTGCAGAGCGAGGGGATGGGTAGGGCACAGTAGACTGAAAAGTAAATACACTTGACCTTAAGCAGGCCTGTTCCTCGACAATATGAAATACTGGGGGAAAAAAGCAGATGAGATACTTACACAAATGAATCCTTAAATGTTAAATGTTTTATTTATACTCAATATATCACTCGATTTTTGTGTACAAAAAATTGTGAAAGATCACGATGAATTCTGTGTAACAAGTGTCACTTGTTCACTCACTCCTTCCTAAGTCTCACTGACTTTTCAGACAGCAAAATTTCATTTGACTTTTCAGACAGCAAAATTTCAGATGGTCATGGGGACTGCCATCACCGGACCACAAGTAGCCTTCAGCAAGTTCCCCAATCCAATCACCTGATCCCACCTCCTGCTTGTTCCCCCATTCCCTGTCAGTCATTCTGCACCAAGTTTCAGGGGCTGGATGGTGGGAAGTTTGCATGTCAAACCAGATACATTATAATAAAGAGACAAGACCTGTCCCATTACAGTGGCACCTTCAGATGTCCACAGATGTTACTAATAACAGTAATGTGAATTAGGTAAATTGCTTAATTAAGAGGAAACTTTATTTTTCTTGTGAACACAACAACTCAACAACAATATATTGTAGAAACTTTGTACTTGCACCACAGGCACCACTATGTTTAGATTTTGGTGTATTTCAATGAGGTAAATGCATTTTTGAAACCTCTGTTAGCATTCTTGATGACAAACTAAAAGTATTGTGAACATACATGTTCTTTTGTAATGGAGATCATGGAGGAACATAAAGCAATCCAAGTGCTTCTTGTTAAATACACCTGTGATTTTCATACTGTGGCATTTCATTGAAAGTATTGAGTATTGTGCAAAGAAAATTGTGAAATATCACAATGTATCCCATGTAAGATGTGCCTCATTGGTCTGCTCTGTGCCTCACCTCAGGGGCTGCTTCTTCCTCAGTTCACTTTTCTAGACCAAAGACGATGTACTGGGCAAACAAGACTACTCCGTTTCTTAGGCTCCTCCAAAAGTGCTTGCAAGTGCAACCTAGTTTTGCCAGAATCTTTTGCCAGAATTTGTTGAGGTTTGTCACTGGTGTTTAAGTCTGTCTTCCGTTTGACCTTGCACATTACTGAGGATGACATGAATACACCATTAGGTTTGTACACTGGGAGGCTAGGTGTCTCATTTGGGGACCCATTTTTCACCACTGTACCTTGATTGATTGTCTATGTTGCTTTATTCATCATAGATCTTTACTGCCTGCCTGAATAAAACAGTCTGGCTCTGCATTAGATTTCCTCCCTAGCAACTGACTGATTAAATTATATCTCATATGTTTCATGAGTTTGCTTTTCAGTCCCAACTTTGCTGATTATGGCATAAAGAGCAGAACTTCATATTAGCCTGCTACCCATCCTTGAAATGTGAAATATTTGCACTTTAATCATTCAGTCTCTCAGTCAATAACTTTATATAATAATAACAGATTTATATTCTCTATATTGTGAATGAGTGTGTACAGTATGTTTGTCAAAAACGTCTCTGGCACAAGTTCACTGCTTAAATGCATCATTTCAGTGGCAGTAAATTAATATCAGCGCTTCATCCAATTACACTGACTCATGCAAACCCTATAGACAGGGAATATATTATCACATAGTGTATAATAAACAGTCTTAACACAGTAAATTTTCATTTCTAAATTTCAGCAAATGAGAGAATGGTATCTCTAATCATAAAATATATGTTCCAGTACTCATAAAACACCACAGCACATTCACACTGGGACTCATCAAAAAAAAAATTGACAGCCCAAAATCCCTCAGACGTAAGCAGTGACAGCAGATGCTGGGGTGTACGTGGTTCCTGGAAAAAGAGGTGGGGTGTACCATCTCTCTGCATTTCTCTGCCCACGTTCACGACACTGTGACGACAAGAGTTTGGTACACTTTGTCCTTCCAACCATCATCTGTGATAATTGCACATCACATGACGAAAGTAATGAAGCTTAAGTGACATTAGGGTAAGTTAAATATTAAGTTATGACCTCCACTCCCTTATTACTAAGCAAACCACCACTAATATTAACGAAGATAACCATATTTTCTGAAAGCCATTCATTTGTATTCTTATTTAGACGTGATCCTCAGTAGTACATGCTGTAACATTTTGTCATAGAGAATTCCAGTATACAAAGGTTAAACAAATTCTAGTGTGCAATGAGTGATTCATTTAAACAGGCAGTTACTCTCCATGGTGGATCCACATTGCACTTCAGTGTTGCTACATGTTGCAGCATGGTGTCCTCTAGTGGTCTCTTCTGCCCCACTGATTATATTCCAGCAACAGACAGCGTAGAGTGTTTTAAACTGATTTTTACCTGGATATTACTCCAGGAATCAAAGAATTATTGTTTCCTGCTCTTAGAAAACCGTTTAACTGCAGCTGTCAGGAAACAAGGTGTCTGCTGGGCTCAGACTTGATTCCAGCAAGGAAAACTGAAAATGAGAAAATAATGCCCCAGAATCCCTCATTGTTCACAATTAATTGTTGAAATACTCTTTTTTTTTTAATGATCGTGCAGAAAAATTACGAGACATTTTGGTTGATACAAGAACATTTGGAGGTTCTGCTTCCTTTGAACAAGGGATGATGGAAGAGACCAGTTCCTTTTTGCAGTCTGCGAAAGCGGATTTAAATTTTTCTTAGCTGTTACATAGTATGCGGCCTTCACTCTGTGCATGTAGGGATAAGACTCTCAGCTTCAAATAGGAATGAGCGGGAGAAAATCAATTCGATTTTAATACTGAGATAATAATTTTATTACACTCGGGCATTTAACCTGTGATAGTGTATGTGCGTGTGTTTGTTATCATTCTAATAAAGTGGTCCACAGTCTTTACTGTAAATTACTTTTTTCCTATGGTCTTCACTATAGCTCATGGACTCTGTCATCATCCCTTTTCATCTGGCTTCACATTCCGACACTTCCTCACATTCATAGTGGGCGTAGCACAGCTGGAGCACGTGGCAGTTATGTGACCTTTGAGTGTTTTAATCTCTGACCCCCCAGCCCAAAATTTAAATATTTGTGCATTCATTCTTTCAGACACACATGAAAAATTGAATATTTTTATTACAAATATATTAAAAATTATGGTATGTACAATATACCATTTACCTTATAGTCCGGGGCCCACACAAGTTTATGCTTTATAAGTCCAACTGAGTGTAATTCCTCACTTTGCCTACAGTTCTGTTAGTGCTCAGCAGGTGTCAGAAAGCGTCCAGTCTTTAAGGCCCACAGAGCAGGACAACATCGAAATTGACAACAATCCTTTGTTTCATTGACGGATGGGTCACTACTTCTGGTATATGTTTTTCAAAATAAGAGGTGAGCGGTTGAAAAAAACTGCTTCTGTACTTTTGTCTTCTCTTTGTTACAGTCATGACAACAAAGGTCTTATTATTCCTGTGGTTTTAGATAATTAGTGGTTAGATTTACAGAAATGTTATAAATAAATAAATAAATTGTCAGTAATAAAGCATTAAATAAGCAATCAAGACATGTTTATCTATTTATCTGAAATAAACAATACAGATGATTAATTGTCCATCTTTTTTAATTCTAAGGAGTTTTGTATGTAGTATGTTTCGCAACTTCTATATATTACTAATGTCACTAGTGATATGCAACTTGCCTGGCCATCTTTAAAGTACTGGACACAATCATGGAATATAATGAAGCATTCAGTGATTCCACACTAAATTATTAATAAGGTAGCGCAGTCCTTTTGTTTACTGATACTGATAATAAATAGTCAAACACACATTGCTACTGTTTCTTTTATATGGCAATGCTATCACCTTAAATAGCAGTATGTCTTGTGCAAGGTCATATAAATATTCAAAATTTGCATCTTTTGGACTTTCATACTGTTGGGCATAATAAAGTTTGCATATTGTGGTAAATGTTTTTCAAAGAAGCCTGATCTGACAGGCAGATTAAAAGGCAGATAGTTATTGTAATATAAAAAAAAACATGAAATGTAGGACATGGTTTATACATTAAAATATAACTTAAATTTGTATTTTAGTGTAGTTAATATCTTTTATTTCAGCTCTCTACTATCGTGTTAGAGGTTACAGTGCGTTTTAAATTGTGCAGTGGATGCACTGAGTTTAATGCGTGAAGTGTGATGTTATGTGACTGAAGTAAATTAAGTGACCAGGGTTTATTTTGAAAACTATTTTGAGGGAAGTGTTAAGGTTTATATTGATCATTGGGTTTGACAGTGCACACCGGAAATGTCGCGTGACTGTGTGGGGTCTTGAACATATCTGGTAACTAGTACCTTTTTTATCTTCATGTTTTATTCTAAAGAAGGGCAGTATTCGTTGTTATTTACTCAATGCCCCCTGATAACGGGTAAAATTATAAATGAACCTGTGACTAACCGAGCCTGACCGGTACTTTAACTCGCTAACTTGACAGTAACGGTTCTCGGTCGGGCTGCTGTAAAGTCCCATGTGGAAACCGACTGCAGTTGTCTACGTTAACCGCGTAACCACTGACTGAAGGTTATAGTTTAAACCACAACAGTGTGAATAGAGTGATGTGAGCATGTTCACACTAATACGCGAAGGTTATTTATTATAAGGAAGCAGTAGCAGTGAAAATGAATGTGTAGATTGTATTGTCCACAGATTGCGGTGGGAGCACACTTTAGATGACGCCTCTGAAATTTAGCTAATTTCGAATTCAGGCTTTCTGACCCACACTCTCAGCTGACTTCAGTTACAAAAGTGAATTTAACTTTGAAGTGTGTGAAACCAGAAGTAGACGTTTACTATTAGTTGCTGTTTGACAGCACTCCCCGGTTTCTTTGGCCAACATTAAAAAGAACAATAAAAGCCACAGGGCTATATAGCAACGTTTTAAACAAGCTCTTAAGTGACACGACACAATAAAGCGTCGTCTTATCTGAAAAGTTACCCAGTTATGTTGTTATTTGTCTTTGCAAAAAAAATACTGTCTCTTGTATGTTACATTTCGACCTGTGAGTTTGACAAATGCGTTTAACCGGCGCGGTTTTAATTTGAAGGGGAACTATTTAGGCGGAAGGGCGGATGCTGCTAGTTGCGTGTACCTCGACACAGAGGGAGGACATTGTGGATTCCGTTGGGAAGCTGTACATTATCGCCAGGCGGTTCTCTGGGGATCTCTGTCCGTTGTGCGTGTAGGTTAACGGTGTCACCTCTGGGATGAATCCACCAAGGTATGTAGCTCGAAGGTTGGGTAGTGTTGGGGGATGTTATGTGGTCCAAAGGTAGAAAACAGCCCAAACTTGCTTCTTTCCTGCCGCCGTTCTCCTTCAGTTTGCCTGGCAAATTAGCTGGCTAGCCCGTTTTTTTTTTGGCTTGCTGATAGCATATGTTTGCTCAGTCACATCCACCAGCTGCTGTAATATCTCATATAATTTACATTTCTCCTTTCCCTTCCAGCCTCCACGGATCTAAATTAGCCTGGAAAATGAGCAGAAGAAGGAGATAAGAGGCTGTGGCTGGCTTCCTGCGGGATTCTACACGGGCTTTTTGTTTTTTTCCGTGGTCATGCCTTGTCTATGGAGGAAAGCTGAGCGAAGCTAGCTGGCCGACAGTCCGGCTAGCGCAACATTTCAAGGGTTTTGGATGACTGTTTAGCTCAAGAGCTGATTTACTTTGGATCAGCGCTACCTCTCCTCCCTGGGTAAGGAGTCAGCATGGGGGAGCCCAGCCTGGACGACTCCAATGTCAAGGTGGCTGTTCGTGTACGGCCCATGAACCGGAGAGGTGAGGGGGGTCCTGTCTGCTCAGATTGGGATTGTTATTGATACACTGACTCAAAATTCAGTCCTTTTTATGAGACTGCATCTGTCTACATAATATACATTTCACACACACACACACACACACACATATAAAGCAAGTGGGAGATTATTATTCATAGAACAACAATGCAATATTATTGGTGATATTCTGTCTCAGACAGGATACATAGACTACCTCAGGTTAACCATAAAGAAGCTGCGTCTTACAGTGACATTGTCCATAGGAGACTAGCTTTACTTAAGTACTCCCTGTTTAATTTCCTAGGAATGGGATGCCAGTCAGAAATCACCACCCATTAGTGAAATGAGCTGCTGCAGATTAAAGAAAGCTGTTGTCTGGCTGGCACATGGTTGTACAGTGCTGCTATAGGGATTCCCTCATGGCCGCCTGCCATGCAGTGAGATTTAAAGTCAAGTTTCTGTGTGAGATCTGCTGTATGGAAAGTCCAGACTCTTTGTCTCTGTCACTAGCTGATGCAGATGCCAATAGCTTCTTGACTTGATCTGTCACTTGCTGCAACAGTGAGCCAACTCATTTGCTACAGCTGGAGTTGTACAGCGATTTAATTTTTTTTCTATTCTTACCACTGTCATCGCTGCTTCACAAACATTAGGCCAGCTTTCATGGATCTTCAGTGTTTTCCCTGGGGAGCTACACATCCACTCACATCCTCAGCTCTAATTTTAGAATAAGCAGGGTAACAAAGGCACAGTGTTAGACAAATCTGCATGCACGCTCAAATGCTCAGGTCAATTATATTGCAAATTTTCAGTGCCGCACGCAGGAAGGCACGGATGACATTTGCTGGTCGATTGCCAAGTTGTGTTTTTGCCATGGGAGACCATGTGTCACATGAAAGGAAGAGGAGGAGAGCTGCCGAGGCGGAGTGGTTGACCGACAACTGGCAGAATAAATCACGTGTATCCCCCTCTTTCTCTCTCTCTCACTCTCTCTCTTCCCTCTCTGAGCTGGAGAAGTCGGTCACAAGACCAAGGCCGTAGATCGCCACACTGTTCCCATAGGCAGTGATTTACCATGGACTCTAATGCAGAGAAACCCCTCAGTCAGGATGACATTTTTCAGTGATGAGTCTTTGCAAGGTCAGACATTTGTTTTGGACACACAAAAATCCTGTGTATATCCGTGAACAACAACCATGAGTCAGTTGATGCTGGATATTTCTGATTATTAGCACCGTTGCTATGTGTATATTGACACAGAGAAGTAGAGGCCACAGATTAGCTGTGTCGGAGCTCCGTCAGATCAGCTACATTTGGATTCATAGAGGTAGATTTGTACTATAAATATGTTTGTCTGACAGCATTCTGTTCATTTCTTACAGTTTCTGTGTACCTTACCACATCCTGTCAGTGTTAACCAGGGGCAGAAAATAAAAGAAGTAGCCTGCAGTATTAACACCTGTACTGTAACTCTAGCTTCACTGTTGCAAGATTTCAAACATGTGAGATCCCTGTCAACATGGTTAACGAATGCCTGCAGTGCGTCTTCCATTGCTCAGCAGGAAAATGCAATAATGATTTTGGTAAAAGGGAACAAGCAGGCAAATTGATGGCTTGCTGAAGGCAGTGGGAATGGGTTTGGAACCAGCATTGCCACGTTTCCAGTAGTGCCTGATTCCCACTTTCTTACTTCCCTGTCTGAAAAAGGCATCTGTCCACATCTACCAGTGTTTATGTAACACTTTTATGATTTCAAATAAACACCCAAAAGCAATATTAGCTCTGAGAAACATCACACTCAAAAATCAGATCTCAGCAGCCATTAGAAAAAATGCTGTCCATCATCTTATTCAGGCCTGTACACTTTCACACCTTTGAGCTGCTCAGTCACCAGTCACCTCTGTCTGCTGCTGTCAGACAGTTGCTTCAGGACACAGGAGCTGTGGTTGAGGGAGGGCTGCAGAGTACTCATTCACTTTCCTCACTCACATTTCCCTGGTGCAGTGATTCAGACCTGTGACACTGAACTAATAGGAAGGCTTGTTTAACCTCGAGGCCACTGTCCCTGTGTATCCCAGGTTGAGGAGGAGAGGTGGTGTAGCTGCCTAGCTGGACAAAGGCAGGAAGGGAGTGAGTCTGAATGAATATTTGCTAACGTTGCGTAATGCTCCATGTTCCCATGGTTGTTGCCTTCGAAGAACAGAGCAACCCCAGGCGTAGCAACGGCAGCACCACGGCCAATCAGCTTCCTGGCTGATGTCAGAGCTGTTGTGCCAAAACCTCAGCACCGGTAGCCCAGGGAAGGACCGGAGAGAAGGCCAGTGGAAAGTGGGAGCTGCTTATGGAGCAAGGAGAGGCAGATAACAATGGGTACATTTATCCTCTCAGCCACACTGCATCACACTTTCCCTTCTGCTGAGGAGGAAGTACAGCTGGAGCACTGTGGGCATGTGGGTAATGTAGGCAGCAGCAGAGGAGAGGGCCAAACAGAGAGTTGTCCGTGTCAGTCCCCCCTGTTTAACTTTATCTTGTTTTTTCTCCCTCAGTGTCTTTATGTCTCTCAGTCTCCACTGGTTCACCTTGCTTTTTTGCTTTGTAGTCTCCTTGACAGCTGAAGAATTGGAGGGTGATAGATTTTGACTGTGGCTGGAACCACATTGCAGAAAAGTGGGCAGATATGGTCAGGTACTTGGCTAGGGTGCTAAGCTTCTTGCAACAGCATGCACGCTCAATCACCAAATCAATCAGCTGTTGTCTGGTGAAATCGGGAAATGTTTATTTAAAGTTGCTCTGTCTGCTGTACAGTGTAGTCAAGCCTGGATGATGCACTGATTATTGAGAATCTTGTACTATTTCTTAATCGAGGAAAAAGGGCACATGTTCAGCTGCTGACCTGCTTCATTGTGACTAGTCCATTATGCTGTATATTCTCATCCCTGTTTAGGAGTAGTTATGCCTTGGTCAGTAAAAACAACTGAAGGCATAAATATGCGAAAATGTCACTGTGTAATACTGACTTAGATTGCTCTTGTAGAAGAAAGGAATTGAAACCACAGAGTGTTTTTCCTGTCTTGACACATGCTCTTGCATGCCTTTCATATAATTCAGAAAAGGATTATTGATAGCCATTTGGGGCATGATTGTCAAAATTCTCACAGGCCACATGTTAATACTGGGCTTAATGGTGATGGCAATTTTACATGGGAGCCCTGAACTGGGCCATGCATTTGAAGGACATTGTTTATTATCAGTAGGTTTTCTCACTGCTGTAGTGTCCTTGAGCAACACTGATTTGCAGCTAAAGGAGTGCTGTTCCAGCCCTGACTTCTGTCCTCCCTGTAAAAGGGGTTATAATAGAAGAGGGTATCCCTACCAGGGGCAACACAGGGGGCAAAGATTCCTGACTTCCATCCTTATCTTATCAAACAGGTTAAATGGCAAGAATTTGTCATTGGGTTTTGTTGCCTGCTCTTACAAACAAGCTTGCTAATTACAGGGAAAATCAAGAGGGGGACGTGCTTGATGTGCTAAACATTCACACCTAGATAGATACAATTTTCATTAAAAACAAACAGTATCATTTACTTGTTTATTCAGTATATTGTGGGACTTAACAAGGCAGTTTTTTGCTACAGTAATGAAATATAATGGTGCAGTGTAATAGATTGCAGCAGCTGACCATTAAATAAACGTGAAGTATTTCAGTGGCTTTGACCCTAGAATTCACCAGCAGCCGTCAGTAAAATACTGGTAGTTTGCAGGTGGTAAGTTAGTCTGCTCTGCAAGTGACCAGTTAAGTTCCAGTTCTGCCACTGCTTGCTCAGGTTGTTCTGGCAGCCTGTGTGTCGGCAACCATCATTAGGTCTCACTTGCAAGACAGATGAATGGAGAGACTTACCAACCTCATGAATTTCCAGTGCAGTTCGTGTTGATAGTTTCCAATGCTTCTGCTGGTTACTTTCACAGCGAGGCTTTTATTAGAAGGTTATAGGACTGATTCTGCTATGAAAACAAGCACAATATGCAGCACTGTATATTTAACAACACTGTCTGTTTTAAAGTTGTTGAAAAGTAGTCAAAGTTAATCTGTATGTTTTTTGTCTTTTTGTAGTAACATATTCCTTGCATTTATAGGAAAAGCAACATTTTCTCATGGGTCTGTGGAATTGTAGAAGGCAAAACTACAACCTTGATGAAGTAGCCTCAGTGGGCAACATTATATGCTGACTAGTGCAGCCTATTGCATTAGGACCACTGCTCATGCTGAGTTTGAAATGGCCATTTGGTCCTCTGAAGGCTAAGTGTTGCATCATGACACACACAGGCCTGGGTCATTATAGAACATCCTTAGTCATGTGTGTGTGATAGACACTGATTGCCCGGACAAGTTCTGTTTTATTGTTAGCCTAAAGCTCACTCCCAAGGTAAAAGGTCATTTTTAGAGTCAGTGTTTACCAGTCTACTCACACAATTGTCTGAATGTGATGTTCCACAGGAAATGATTGTTTTATTGCGCTTTTAACTTCTGCTCTATCCTTAATGCATAACAGGATAAATAACCAACAGAATAATCAAGATTTTCTGAGTCAGTAAAGTAACCTTTTCTACAAGACACTAAATATAATGAGGCATTTTTTAAACATCAGGTTAGCTGGTAAAAGGGCCCAAGTGGCCTGTGAATTCTGGCAGCTTTATTCCCACCATTGGGGGATGTTGGAAAAAGATCCATGTAGCAGTGTGTAGGTGATTGGTGACGCTATATCTGTGGTTATGTGACACATTCTGCACTGCTTCATTAAATAGACCTGATGACACTGAGACAGTGATATTGTGTAATAATGTGGACACAGTGGAGAATACTAACACTGGGTGTGTTTGGGCTGTGAGGTTTAATGCTGTGATTGTAAAACTATGTGTTGCCTGATCCACAGAAAAGGAACTGAACACTAAATGTGTTGTGGAGATGGTGAAGAACCAGACGATCCTCCATCCTGCGGGAACTAACCTTGGCAAAGCAGACTCGAGGTACGTTTCTAGTTTCCTGACTGCGTTTTGTGTCCACAGCAATAATTTACTCTCTTCATGCACACTTAATCCAGTCATTCAGTGCCTATAAACATATACATTTCACCTCCGTAAGGTGAAAGTGACAGGTGCATGCAGTTGTTCTGGAAACAGTGGGGAGTAAGATATTGTAGCTGTCCCTCTGCTCACTGAGGGAGTGAGCTGTGAATGTCCAGTTGCTGAAATGTGTATCAACTAGCATAACTCCTTCTTGGAGTCATAAATCAGTAATATCTGATTCATACAGACACAGTAGACATATATTTAGATTAGTTATGGCTGGAACGTTATGAGAATATGAATATCTCAACTGTCCATCGTAAATAAGTCCCATTTTAGATCATAGAGGAAATGACATATGTAACCCCAGAATGTGCATGAGAATCATCATGTTTTTAAGTTTTCATCAGCATCAATATAATCCAGTGAGTTGTCTGTACATCCATAGGTTCACCTTAAACAAGAGCCACTACTGACTAATTTGGCATACTTTAAATGGTTCCAGTTTACCAAAATGTGAATGGATGGTAAGGACAGGGTGCGTTGGGCCACTGTAGCTGTTTATGAGTTGCTGTAGGCCACTTTCTGTTGCCCTCAACTCACAGTCAGTTTCTAGATTTACAGAAGTGGTGTTTTTTTGCTTTTGTTTTATTTTAATACATACTGAAAGCAGTAAATGCCTTGGAAAATTTCTGGTATCCTTTCCCTGACTGCTTCTCAAAAAACGTGTCTCTGGTTTGTTTGGAATGCCCCCTTTTTCATCATGCTGTAGTTTTTGGCAAGAAGCTGTCTAACCAGCTGTTGGGCCTAGAGACAGGTGTATTTAAACTCAAATCACTTGTCACTTGTTTCCCTCTCTTGGCTTTTGCTCTGTTTCCATCCTGTTAATTAGGTTGTATTTGTGGGTAATGCTGTTTTGGAGTCTTGAGTCCCTGCACTGAAAGAGGCATTAAAACGTGTTAACTGTGGTTTCACTGGGCAGAACAGGAATGTGTGTGAGCATGTATTTAGTGTGTATATTTCAGCAGAGATCACACCCAGCAAACTGCTGCAGGTATAATTTGAGACATCGTTGATAAAAAGCTCTTATAATTCAAACTTTTTGTTTTGGTTTGAACCAGCCACCAGTAGGCCACGCTCAACTGCCAACCCACCATCTTGGAGGAAGGCAGCTGTGCTGGAAGAAAGATCTCCTTGTGTCTGGTGGAGCTGACTGCAGACTACCAGATCAGACATAGTGAATAATGTTGGCTTCAGGCTGAGGTTCAGGAGCAGACAACAGCAGCAGCATGTGTTTGAGTGTGTGTGTCAGAGGTGCCTGTGCCTGGAAGAAAGACAGCAGCAGTGAGACACAGGCAGAAAGACAATTATACATAAAAAGTCAGACTCCAGTCCGCTCCTCTCTTCCCTCACTCAGTCAGGTCGCAACTCCCCGCCGCCTGGCTTCCTCCCTTTTTCTCAGCTCTTCCGTTTCCGTGGCAACACAGGGGGCGGTTAACTTGGGGTCGCTGTTGCTGACCGTGAAGCCCCTTCCTTGAGTGAGGAGACGGTAGAAGAGGGGGAAAAACCCTCATTTACTTGAGCATCTGTCAACCATAAACTTCCCCCGGTGACTTTTATGGAGGACTGAACAAGAGCAGAGCTGTAGTTTCTCTCTCTGTGTCTCAGTGACAAAGGAGTGAGGAAGCAGCAGGAGGATGGGCTGGCTGACTGCTGCCCTCAACATGCAGATGCTGTTATCATTTTGTTTATGTTTACATAGTGTACATTGAGGATTATCTCTCACTCAGCCATCCACTTGGTGGCTGAGTGAGAGATAAACCTCATTCAGCCATCCACTTGGTGGTTAGTAGTTTGAGAAAGATTGGAGTGACTGCAGAGAGGAAGTATGCCGTAAAGTTAGGATGTTGCAGGTGCAAGTTGTTTGCTTAAGCTAACTGAGTTACCAGGATGCCCTTTGTTTAAAATGGGGAAGAAATATCTGCAGAAGATAAGGCATAAGAGTTTCCTGACAAAATCCAAGCCCTGTGTATACTTCTATGGTGTATCTGCAAAAACTAACTACAGAAGATTCCCACATTAAACTGGTTGGTACAGTGTGGTTCAAGGATTCTCGGGTTATTAAACCAACAAAACTGACCAGCCTGGACATGAAATTGTTAATGTGAAAGAGAGGAATTCTTATATAAGGACCAAGACAGCAATCAGATCCACTGCATCTTTAAATGATCTTCATTTCCCAGATTACCAACAACAGAGAGCTCGATGCTGTACCCCCTGACCCAGTAGCCTCCATTTCATACTGTATTTTCACTTTTTTTTGCTTGCACTGTCTTTCTTTGACCTGTATGCGCCTGTTAATGGTTTTTTATTCCATCCTTGCTAATAAAAACTGAACACTTAAACACTCTTGTACTTAAAAAAATACTCAAATAAATAAAGGCAAGTATCTTATTAGCACACTGCAGCTGAGGTTTTCACAGTGTGAAAACACAGTGTGGGATAGAGACAGGGCATTGGCTATCTATACACAATGAGCTCTCAGAGCGATGTTAGGGGTCTGAAGTCATGTGACCCTACCAATTCCAGGACATGTATACAAAGGTGACAGAAGATGAGATATTGTACAGGCAATGTGACACAGAGAAAGACAGGTGTATATTCTCAGCTGACAACAGAATATACTAATCAGCTCTGTTGTTGAAAACATTAAATTTTTTTCTGTTTGTTATCTGCTTTTCCTGTTACGTATATGTTCAACCTCTAGACGCCATATTTCTGCACTCAAACATAAAGCTTTCACAAAACATCTGCACTGGTGTTGTTGTGGGGATTTGTTCCTGAAACTAAGGATTAGCTCTGTTTAAATATAAATGAAAGATTTTCTCCTTCTCTGAAGCTGTGAAAAACAGCATTTCATCCAACTAAATGATAGAAGACATTGATATATATCCACTAAATGGTTCACAGCAGCTGGGAAGTAGAACATCCATTTGCAGAGGTTGACTGTTTCTGATGTGGAGCTTACTCCTGGTTCATAAGTGCGGTATTGCTAGATTATAACTCTGGCTGAGTGCCATACAGCTAATACATTAACACCGATTTGTTTTTTTCTTTTGTTTTTTTTCCAGTTTTGACACGCAGTCCCCATTTATTTCAAATAGAAGTTGGAGCCACTTTTTCCCCTCCTCCTTTTTGCTTTCCTATAAGGAAAGCAAGGCTGAGGAATTATCCACAGAGGGATACAAACAGTTTTATATATGCACCAGTGTTTGCTTGTTGGGTTATGGTCACATTTTCGAGGTATAACTCAATATCCTAGTGCTTTGTATAATGAGTGAATCTTGTCCTGTTGGGCATGGGAGAGAAAAAGCACATGGTCATGACCATGTATAGGACTGAGCTGCACACACAGTAGCACTTGTCCACCTTGTCAGTGCCTCTCTAACACAGACTTGAGGTGCAAGACAAGAAATAATGAGTGAATTTCAATTATTTGTTTATTAGAATTAAATTATTTGAATGTTTAAATGTAATCTGTTTAAACACAAAGTTCCTTGCACAAGCCAAAAAGGTGATAAAGAGTTGTGTGCTTTACCTGATTAACATCCACAGATTATTTTTGTGGTTGAATTCTCTTCATTTGTTAGCTGTGTGTTGTGGGTCTGATTCAGTTTTTCCACCAGCAGCACACACTAGGCAGGCCATATTTAAGTTCCTCATGCTGCCACCCTCAGTGACTCACTGCAGTGGTACATTAATCTTTTTTTGTGAAGTTTGACTATTGTTATTTGTTTAAACAGTGCTTATAGAGGATAATCAAGGGAGCATTAATGCTGTCATGTCCCAGCTCTCACAGCCAAGGTTTACATAATTTTCTTTGGTGTATGGTACTGAAATTCATACATTACATCTCACATACATTTTATTTGGTGACCTATGTGCTTTTACAGCTGCCCTGCCTGAATCACTTTGTAACCTCCAAGGATGTCCTAACTTCCAGAGTTTGCAGGGCTAGGGCACTGTGTACTGTTCTGTCTGATAAACAGACAGCTAACCTCCCTGCAGCCGTGTGGTCAGACACTACACTTTGCATGATGGCCTGAGGCTGTTTGCATTGGTCTTGTGAAGCTGGATGTTGACACACACTGACAACGATCTGTCTCCAGTCAGATGTAAGTGAGGCAAACACAAGCGGCCTGGTTTCCAAGACGATACACAAAAGAGACTGTGTGGCCCCCATATCTTGGAATGATGTTGGACATTTTTTTTCTCTGTGTGTATCTGCTTGTGTGGGAGGGTGTGTGTGTGTGTTGTAATTGTGCTTGCTAATATCTGTTTGTATGAGTGAAGGATTGACAGTATATTTGTTAATGTAGAAAGGTGGTATTTGAAAGCAGAATGAGGCCAGGTGCTTGAACAGTCCAGCCTGAACCAACCATGTGACGGTGAAAGTTCCCAACAGTCCACTAACATAATGACAGGGTTCAAAATTAAGGAAAGAGAGTGTCATTCATCCACAGGCCCCACTGGCTCAGTTTCTCCAGAATTTCCCTGCTTTGAATTGACGTGGTTTGACTTAGTCAGGCTGAGTTGGTGTTTTGGATCGTTAATGCGTCTGCGTTAACAAAAGTTTGTGTGGTGAGTTCATGTGCTTGTGATAGATTGAGCATCTGAGAATTGTCATATGAACTGAAAAACGCTGCATTCACAAACTGTTTTTCAGAAAATCAGCTATAGAGGAGAAAATGCAACCAAAATGGACGTTCTGATTTTATTTCCTCGAGGCTGTGGAGCAGTTGAGGACACATTACCACGGGGATAAACTGAGTTTGTCCTGGCTGTAGAGAGGAGATAGTGAGCTGAAATGAAACATGCCAATATGGTCCCTGACTGTAAGGCATTTAACTGTGAAAAGTGTTGCAATAAGATTTAAGCCTCAGTCAAAGACTGAAAAGAGTGAAGAGCAAACTATAAATGTACCATTCTGTAGCTGCTTAGGAGCTGCAGAGGGAAGGAGGAGAACAGATACAAGGGCACTGGCCCATCTCACAAATATGTAGGTTACTATAGTCACCACTGTCCATGTAATGTGCATTTCCAACCATGGATATTGGTTCATCATAGTTAGAGAGCATCATATCCAAATGTATATTATGTATATGAACCCTGTGAAACCTATGAGTGCATGAACACTGAGCTCATGTTTGGCAAGGGACAGGAAATCACTGTATGCTTTATACAACCACCTGAATAACAGCACCTGACAAAGTATGAATTTTAGCTGATTGTAGACTAATTTAGTGCCCATCTTAAAAACACTTCAGTGGGAACTGGGTTCATACTCCATCCTCAGGTCGAGGAATGCCTCACTCACTGTACTCTTCCCAGCCACAGGCAGAAATGCCTAACAGTTAATTTGCAGTGTAGCTAGAAAATGTCTTACTTGCATATGAGCTGGTTCACTGTTGGCAATGGCAAGAGGGTAAACATTAACCATGCTAACTATTTATATTTCATAGGTCACATTTTCTGTTAAATTTCTGCAAAGAGCATGAAAGCGAGCATGAGAAAGCATGACCATCCAGAGGTCCAATTAATGTGCATCACATGGACTGAAAAACCGAACCATGTATTTTGGAGTTTCAGTTTGATTCAGGGGCTTTATGTTAAAGGCATAGGCATGGATTTAATTGGTTCTTGCATGTTCTGTTTTTCTATCAGCTTAGCTTGGTCAAAATCTATTAGTGGAGGCATAATTCATGAATTGCATATTTTGATGGTCTGTTCAGAAGGATTAGTGAGATTTCAAATACATTTGCTAGCCTTTAAACTTTAAAGTTGAGCACTTTATATTCCTATACATGTAGCTGGATTAACTTTATGCTTAGTGGATTACTCATTGACACCGATGGGCAAGGAGAAGTAAAAGTAGAAGCGAAATGCCACACTGTATTACTCAGTTTCATTGGATCAGCAACTTGCCTCTTGCACTGTCTTCATGCCTTAAGACTAGCCTGAATTTGATAGTCTTGAATTCTTGGCATGCATGTTGGGAACACATTTAAAAATAACACAGTTTTAAACAAATCTGTCTTGGTGACAGCCTGTGTAGTATTTACAACAAATTATATACAGACATGGACAAAAGCTGTTGGTAGTCTTCCAGAAAAATAATTTGAAACTGACAAAAGTAATTTGCATTTACTATTCTGTGTTCCATAATTAAATTAATTAAAAGTTTTTGATCTCATCCATTCCTAGCTGCTTTTTAGATGTACGTCTCGGGTCATAATCCTGTTGGAGAAGCCATGACCTGAAACTGAGACAGAGATCTCTGACACTGGGTAGTATGACACTGACACGTAGCCTTTACCTTCACCATGGCTGGTCAGTTATTTTCTTCTTTATCCCCTCAGGCATCTGTCTGTTTTACTTTCTCTTGTCCATGTTCAGTTTGGTGCACACAGCAAACAGCACAAGAAGGACTTTTCTCTATTTAATTAGGCTGGATGACCAATTATAAGATGGACAATGAGATACTAATTGAAGACAATAATCTGTTTGAAATATATTCCATTTATTTATTGCCACTTCTAATGGGTACCAGTAATTCTGTTCAAGCCATTTTAGAAGATCTTTGTAGAATAAGCAAGATATCATCTCTTTTCACAGCTTCTTTGTTTTGCTCTGTGGCAACCCAAAGGCATGTACGTAGGCAGATGATAGAGCTTTTAATTTCAACAGTTTACTGGAAGACTGGTGCATTGTTTCAGTGAGGTGTAAAGGTACCAACACTTTTGGCCACATCTGTACTTGAAGGTAAAAACAATACCCACCTGCAAGAGCAAATTTCTTTAGTATGAATGAAACCAGCTTCAGACTAGGTACTGTAAATTCATCTCAAGAACAGTGGGAATTTTTACGGTCCTGGTCCTGGATTTTCACTATATTTATAAAATGATATAGCACCTGAAAAGTGGTATGTATAGTGCACTTCATTTAGTTTAGAACCTATTGTTTATATCTGTATCCATAGGCCATGCATAGATCCCTATGCATAGGCAATCATTTTCACTGGATGGGAAGACTTATTGTCAGTATGTGTGGAATCCAAGTATTAGCCTGTTACATGTCCTGTTGTCCTGTGCCATCAGTATGTTTCAGCTTAACATTCCAGTCTCAGGCGAAGCCTCTTTCCTCCCTAACACCCCCCCCCCACCCCCCCCCCGGCTACCTTCAGCCTCCTTTCTATCCTCCATTCCTCCATTCCTTCCTCCCTACAAAGCTGTGAGTGGTACAATCTGAGAGAGAAAAAAGAATGCAAGAACAGTAGAGAAAGAGAGAGGAGGGGGGAAGCAGCCATGCATTAAGTTATTTTTTAAATGACGGTGATCTGAGCAAAGGAGCAGGCTGAAGGGAGTAGGGACGAATAGAAGCGTACGAGTACCAAGGGAGGCGGGTTCACAGCTCTCCTGACCGCCTCGCTCTTCCCTCTCATTGGTCAGGAGGGCCCCTAGCTTCATTAATGAGATGAGCTACCCTTCTCGCCTGCAGCCTTTGAAACGACTATGACAGCTGTCATCACTCCGTACGTCAAAACCTGCCACGCTGATTTCACCCCCAAAGTGTTTGGAGATGCGACTATGGGGAGATAGTGGGCATGTAGGATGCTCTGAAGCCCCTCAGAGGAGCATTCAGAGAAACAAAGATATCTAGAAATCAGGGATTCACAAACAATTTAATATCAGAGAGCCTTTAAATGTTGTATCAGTGATTCCAGTTTGAAGATTTTACACTAGACGAAATGATCAGCATTTCTTAGAGAACAAGATGCATTTAACACAGCCTTTCCTAACATTCAGATGGTGAAAACCACCTCAAACACCTTTAGAATATCCTCACTGACGGTCTCCTGGAGTCCAAAGCGGTGGTGTGGAGAAATGTCAGTGCTGTGTAGAAGAGGTATTAGAACTGTGTCCCGGTTTGAAGAGCTACTGGAATCAATTAGGCTACAGATGAGGATTACTCTGCATGTATTTGCTCTGGTGAGCCCAGCTCGTCAGCAGTGGAACGTCAGTGAAATATGAAGTGTTACAGATTGGACTGGATGCTGGCTGGTTTGCACAAGAGTTGCAGTTTTGGCGGTTTATAAAGAATGTGCATGGGTAAAAGGAAACAGGTGTGTGAGCGTCTGTGTATGTATGTGTGTGTGTGTTTCTGCATTTCTATAGATATGAGGGCTACTTTGAGTTTTAGACATTTAGATTGAGGGCATTTTTGTGGTGTGGCTTAGGGCTCTGGGTCGTGGTTAGATATGGTGTCAGGTTGGGTATTTAACACTGATAATCAGCATGTAGTGGGGGTCCTCATAAGTATAAAAGTTTGTGTGAGTGTGTGTGTGAGTGTGTGTGTGTGTGAGTGTGTGTGTGTGTGAGTGAGTGAGTGAGTGAGTGAGTGAGTGAGTGAGTGAGTGAGTGAGTGAGTGAGAGAGAGAGAGAGCCGCTAGCCGTCTCTAACCTCTGGCTTCTTCATCCGACTTTATGCAGCTCTCTGACTGACAGCTGCCCTTACCCCACGGGTGGAGCTAGCAATGTACAGATGGGGGAGGAAGGGGTTTCCAGTGGTGAAGACAAGTAGAGGAAAGAGAACAGAGAAGGGCATAGCTTTTTAGCCTTTGGAGAAAATGTTTTTATAGCAAACTTGTTGGAAGCTTGATTTTATAATTCAGAGAATTTCATTACAGCATAACAGATTTTGCAAAAAGAACAACACACACACGAACATTGCCAGGGTTATGGATCCTGTTCTCTCTGGAACTGCCAGTCCTAACAGTGTCATAGAGCGAGCTTACCAAATGGCTGACGTTCATGTCCTTATGACAGGCGATACTCAATCAGGAGAACACATCAGTGAGTTTTATTCTCATTTTGCTGCCAATCTACATGACATTAGCAGAAGGAAATGCACCCCCAGTTAGTGTCACACATCTTAATGATTTTACAGAGTGGCAGACTACTTGTCTTTACCTTAGATTTAAAGGTAAAGAAAGGTAAGAAATAGTTCATGAACCATTTTGTGATAAAATTGTGATGCTGTTAATTTAAAATGTTGACATGACAAAATAGAGACAACTGGCCAGCAGTTTCCACTCAGGAGCATGATGTTTTCCTTATAGATTTCCCTCACAGTTAAAGTGTATCAGTGTTGGAGTTGTGCTGATTTGACTCTCTGTGTTTATTGTCCTCATATATTCCCCCAATCCTATATGTCCAGCAGGTTAAAACAAATGCTGTGCTTAACGGTAGACAGATGCTGAGCTTGGCAACAGAATAAGTTGATGACTGCTAAATTGTCTGGGTGCCAGGTAGTTAGGATGTCGAAATGAATTGAATGGTAATTAATGTTTGTGCAGGAGCCCAACCTGTGCCCTTTAAGTGCACCACTCAGTAATTGAGATGTTTTAGATCAGATCTGCTTGATCTCTAATATCAGGCTCTGTGCCGTTCCTTCTTTGGAAAACAGATCAGAAGCAAATATCATAAAATAATAAAAGGTTTAAACGCACTAGCGGCTACAGAGTTAATGAAACTGCAGGAAAACATATTGGAGCTTGGTGACATTTTCTTGCACACAAAGAAAAATAGTGTACATCTTAGATTTATGTACAGCCATAAACATACATAGCAGGGAGGATTTAGGATTTCTGTTTTTGTTTCAAAAGATAATTATTAGAATCAGATTAGCGTGGTTAGATTAGCCTGTTCTGGTCTGCTGTGACATTTCCTCGTATGCAGAGATAGCCAGATGAAGTGACCGTCATGTGCAGAGGAGATCACTTTTAAAGGACATGGCTGTTGGCTAAATGCTCATAGTATGGACATGTTTGTGTGTGGGTTCATGTGTGTAGTGTGTGTGTGTGATTGCATACTCACATGTTTCCCTAGTTTCTCTGTAGAAGATCACGCAGATATTGAGGCCAGTTCGCCCTCATTCTAAATGTCACATATTCAATTTTAACAACATATTTTCCCACGTTATTTTCTGTGCATGGCCACGACCCAATAACCTCTCTATGGCACCACCTGATTGCACCACACACTATATCAACCCTCTGCCAACTTCAATACCAACAGCCCCCCTCCCCCACCCGCACACCCCCGTGCCCACACACAGACATTCCCACAACAATGCACCAAGTCCCAGAGATTTTTTTTTCTCTCCAAGCTGTTAAAGATGAATGTCTTCCCTGACATCCACAGACACACACCCTTACCAAATCCCCTGAGAAGTTCGTTTTGACATGTGACAAAAAAGTTGTAAACAAGATACATGCACATATTCAGTCAAAAGTAAGAACAAGGAAAGCTTGAGGCCAGTGGTTCTGGCTCTGTCTTTGTCTCCGTTCATTCAGTTTTACTTAGGACATATGATATTAGGAGAAACCACTCATGGACAGATACAGCTACAGAAATAATTTCCATTCTCAATCTGGAATAGCATGAGCCATTTTGACTCTGACTGACCAACATACTGCATCATCTCTAACATGTGCACTAAACACCATTTATCTCTGTTCCACATGCTCCTGTGGACCTTGACCCTCCCAACATCATCAGGAGTCAGTCCAAGGTAACGGCACACACACACACACAAGTGTACACAGACGTTTTCAACACGGAGCTAATTCCATGGTTGTGAATCATCTCTGTGTTTAACAAAGAAGCCGCTGTATTTCAGCTCAGTTTGTGAACTGTGAAACTGTACGGGCAGGCATACAAAGTCATGATTTGTAAAACTGTTTTTTGAATGAAAGAGTGTTGTTTCATTTATTAACTCTAAACCCTCAGGGAACACTTGTTGCTAAGAAACTTTAGAATATGTTTTTGGCTGTTTGGATTATTTTCTGTTTTTTGCTAATTCACTGTGCATTGATATTTCCAAAGAAAGTCTTTTTCCCATCACTTGAAAATTCCCATAGTGCTGCATAAACCACATTATACGTACATGCTTACATCAAAGTATGTTGAGTGATTTAAAAAGTCAACATTATTTCTCAATTGAAATGTAAACGAATCCAACATTACTGGTAACTGGTAAATGTAAAATATGTAGAATTTTATTTTGCAGTCGTTTAAAAATAAGATCCATTATTTACATTTTTGAACAGCGGGGCATATTTATCCCCCCCCCTCCCCCCCCATAAGTGATCACTGTTCATTAAAATGTTTATCTACATTAGCACGGCTGTGTTAAAACCAGCCATAGAAATCATTTTATGTGTCCCTCATGCTGTTATTTCTTCCTGTTCTTCCAGGTCTTTGCCTATGATTATTGTTTCTGGTCCATGGATGAGACAGATAAGGAGAAATTTGCAGGTTGGTTTATTAACATAGATCCAGTAAACATTGTATCACATCCAGTAAACATTGCATGTAACATTTTATCACCAAAACATCTTAAGATTCTAAACAACTTTGGCTTTTCAGCCATTCCAAACATTAAACTGAGAATGTACACAGTTGCACAGAATGATATGCTGTGTGTTTGTTTGTGTGTGTGCGTGTCTGTCTCCAGGTCAGGAAGTGGTGTTCCAGTGCCTTGGGGAAAGTCTTCTCAACAATGCGTTCCAGGGCTACAATGCCTGTATCTTTGCCTATGGACAAACTGGTAAGTTATTATGATGCATCTCACTGTTCTATCATCAGTGTGATATTAATATGCCCCAAGTTGCCAGTTCCTTAGGTACAGTATACCTAGCTAAAACTAATGTTAACCACAACAGTCCCACAATACATTCTGCTCTCATGAAGATTATAATGTTTGTTGAAGCTGTTTTAGAGAGAACTGTGTGATCATTTAGGAGGCTGGAGTCTGTGGCCTTTGTACTGACAGTTGTTTCTATTTTGTCTGTCCCATTTATGTCAATGAGGTTAAGCCACATAACATTACATTATAACCTTCATGAAGAAAGAGTGTATTTTCTAACAGAGCCAGTTACATAGTTACAGGAACTGGACACAATAAAAGAACAATTCTATGTACCTTTTTATAGCAAAGTGGCCTTAATTGTTTTGTATAATGATTAGGAGAAGTGTCAGTGTGGATGTGCTGTGGCAGGAAGCTTGGACAGCCTCTCCTCTCTTCAGCATAAACAAAATACCAAAGCTCAGATCCAGTTTTCGACCAACAGCAGAGCTTCAGAGGATAGATGTGCAGTGTAGCTGAAACCCAAATGCACCGTACCAGCGGCGCACAGTAGATGTAGATATCTACAACGGTTAAAATGAAGGTTTTAGTTTCATTTTTGTTCATAAGACTGATAACTAAAAAAACAAGGCTGAGTCACGTATGGATCCATTGCTGCGAACAGTTCAATAAACAAGTTAGAGCTTATAAATAAGGTCCAGTATTTCACAAATTTACCTGGACAGTAAATGAGGTTGTTTTCACATTTGATGACTTATGAGAGGGAGTGGCATAACTAACTCAAATACACACACCTGTTGAATACTAAATACACAAGAAATCTTGTGTACCACCATTATTTACTCTTCACGTTTCTGTGTGTCTGTGTGTGTCTGTATTGTTTTCAGGTTCGGGAAAGTCGTACACAATGATGGGTTCGGGGGATCAGCCGGGTCTGATTCCCCGCCTGTGCAGTGCTTTGTTTGAACGAACCCAGAAGGAACAGCGGGAGGAGGAGAGCTTCACTGTTGAGGTTTCCTACATGGAGATCTACAATGAGAAGGTCCGGGATCTGCTTGATCCCAAAGGGTATGAACTCAGCCTAATCTTCTGCTACTTTCACAAAGAGAAGGAGTATTTTTCCACCGTAGGCCATAGTGGCTCTGGTAAATCCTAAAGCTAAAAATCGAACCACTTACACTGCTGCATTTGGATTTACTTTCCAGTGCTCTACCTAGATTGATGTTTGTGTTATCCTTTTAATGTAGATTCTGTCTTTGTAACTTTTAGGATCTTTTTAATGCAAAATCAGCTTACTGCAGCTGAATAAGAACTGGAATGTAGCACGTTGCAAACACAAACAGGGCGGCATTAACCTAAAATACATGCTGTCCAAATGTTGTCTGTCTTTGTAATGCTGGCCCCTGATTGTGTTCTGATTCGAGGCTGGTCTGAGCCAGTTATCTGCCCAAATCATCCTGTACTGTGAGGGTTTTACAGACATAATCTTAATGTCACTGACTGGATCAGAGTCTCCCTGATTTGAAGTCTTGTAGTGTGAAAGGAACAGAGATGTAGTTTTGAGCAGAGACCAGCAGTAACCAATGACAGCCAACTGACAGGGAAGTGTCAACAACCTGATGTTTCTTACACAAATTAAAACTTTATTTCCAACTCACCTCCACCTCACACTGCAACAGGTATAAGCCATGCTGATTCCATCTTCTCAGCCATGACTATCCACAGGTTTTTCTCGTATTTTGTTTTTCAATGCAACATAGCACAAGTGCAACCAGCTGACGGTGACAGACAGAATGTGTGCAATCTTACAATTAAAATACAAAAAATCTGTTAAATCTATTATGTCTGTGGTCTCCCATGTTTTTAAAGTCAGTTGAGATTTCATAATCATTTAGTGTGCAGCTAGTCTTAACCTACTTTTTAGGTAAACAGCCAGTATTTGAAGTCATTTTCAGTCCAAAATTAATTGATTGACCAGGGAAAGTTGGAGGCTGACTCTGGTATCACCAGCTGCTGTGGTCAGTGGATAAAAGGATTATCATTCTGCCCTGCAGTCACTGATTGAGGCCAGTTCATGTCCAGCGGGTCAGCAGTAAATCAGGAGCACAGGCCTGTGTCTGCTGCCCCAGACAACATAACCTTTGACCTTCACTCACTACGTGGCCTTTAACCTCAGTAAAACGGGTCAAAGAGGAGAAGACCAACTGACAACCATATGGACTTCGCTGTAGAGCAGAGAATGATGAAGTTCTCAGGCCTGGAGCAAGTTTGAATCAGTCAGGGAGCACTGTGTTGACAAAGTCTGTATGAACTATTGAAAGTTGTAGTGGCCACCCGAACTAACTGAGTCTATATTACCATCTCTGCTAATACATCAGTGACTGTGACATTGGTGTCTGTTTTTTAAACCTGTTTTAATTTTCTGTCCAGGGGTAGACAAACTCTGAGGGTGAGGGAGCATAAAGTTTTGGGCCCCTACGTGGATGGCCTGTCTCGACTAGCTGTGGCCAGCTACAAGGTAAAAATATTGATCTTAAGTTTCACCATGTTTTTATGAGGATTTTTTTCTCACATGATGGTAACAGTCTGTTTAGTAGTCCCACCAATCACACTGAAAAGAGTTTAGTCCTAGACGTATTAGAATTAATAACATTTTATAGTTTCTTTTATAGGCTTTCCAGGACATTCAGATGTTCTCTTTATCAATTAAAATGCTCACCAAATATTTAAACAAGCCTAGAATACATCAAACCAATTGATCTGTAGTCTGAAAAGTGTGCACGTGGAATCAAAATGGGAAGAGATTATTATCACTCATTCATCAACTGTGTGATGTCTGTTGTTCTGACAGGACATTGAGTCCCTAATGTCAGAGGGGAATAAGTCTCGGACTGTCGCTGCTACCAACATGAATGAAGAGAGCAGTCGATCGCACGCCGTCTTCAACATCATCCTCACACACACACTCAAGGACTTGCAGTCTGGGGTAAGTAATAATGATGGAAGTACATACACACAAGCTGGGGTAAGACACCTGACCTAAACACACTGAATTTTTTTCCAAAACTGTTCAGGACAACTATAAAAATACAATCAGAAATTTGTATTTAAGATGCTGTGGGTGTAATGTAGAAACACAAAATCAGAGCTGATGACTGTAGATGTGGTTGGTGCGAGGGATGCTGTTTGAACCAGCTCTGGATGTGTAGTGGAATCAATTAAGCCATCAATCATCTGTTCACTATGATTGATGGCTGACTGACCAACTAGATAATTAGCATGCTTGCTTCACGGCCTTCACAGGGGGCATAGCCTTCTTCCACTACAGGGGGTAGGTCTGGGACAGTCGCTGGGGGTGTGGCTTGCTGCTGTCACAGTTGATGTTGTAAGGTTTTTGGTGCTACATGGGTTTTGGTTACAAAGGGATTGTATATACTCTGCTTTTGTAGCCACAGGGTGTAGAGCACCACAGCCATGGCACCTCTGTAGGGGGTGGAGCCCAGATTGGCTGTCAGCAAACATAAAGAAATTATGTATTATTAATAATACTTATTATTAATAAGTATAATGATGTATAATGTATTTATTTAGATGCTTAAGTGTCTTGAGGTTTTACTCAAAGCGTTGAGCATTAAGTCATTCTGCTGAAGTCAATCCTTTTTTGCATGTCCCACACCTTAACATCCACCCCTCCTGTACGAGCAGTGCATCCTAGTTTGCGCCTCATCATGTATTAAACCCATCCTTCTATTGTCCCAGAATTCATCTGTGTGTGTAACTCTGACTGGGCAGACAGTGACTGGCAAGTTTTTGATCAGTCAGCTGCTGCTGCCAGTGGGTGGTGTCAGCTCAGCTGTCTGACTGGGCACTCTAAGAAAAGACCTAAATGACTAATTCTCCATCCCCACTGACCCACTTAGCCTCTACTGTTCCTTGCTCTCTTATTTCCAGACGAATTTGCCACCAGCGAATCCTCTTAATAATTCACCAGCATGACTCTGGGTTCGTCAGCTGATACAGGCCGCTTTGTTTTCAAGGCAGACCCAGAGTCAGTCACTAAGTTGGTCAGTCAGTCAGTAGGTTCATCAGGAAATGTGTAGACTGTGTAGTCAGTGAATGAATCACTTTGCTGACACATCCTGTAATTGAACTGGGCAGTTCTTTATTTTTCTTTGGTGTGTTTTTATCATCTCCTCTTTCAAAATAAAAAAATTAAATGGAATGAAACTTTCATATTAGTTTGCGATCTTAAAGGTAACACCTTTTTTTATTTTTTACCAGTTCAAGCCTCCGTAGACCAGATGCCAGTTCATTTCAGTACAATCTGAACAGTCTTTAGAGCATATCTTGCCACTCTGTGTGCTGTGCTGGTTGTTTAGTATTTAGTAAAATTGTTTTATTGTCAGACATTTTGTTGCTTGGTGCTGCTCAGCAGTTCCAATAGATGTTGGCCTTGTTTTCAAAGTTCAGAGGAAGCCAAAGGAAAATAACTAGTGGTAAGCACAATATGCAAAATACCTTTTAAAACAAAAGTTGATAAGTAGACTGTTGAACAATGAAACAATGTTCACAAGGCAGTGAGAAATAGTAGTTACAGTATTATCCAGTGTTTGCTAAATGCATGCACACAGTGTGTATATAAACACTCAAATATCTGCCGTAATTTGGTGGTTTCACATTTTTCTTAAGCTGTAAAAAATGTATCCTCATAATAATTGCCTGATATTTGACTGATAATCAGTTAATTGTTTAAGTTATTTATCAAGTAAATTTGTCACACATACTCAGGGTCTAGCGTCTTACAAAGCAGGATTTGTATACAATACTGAGCTTGTGATTAGCATTTTTCACTACTATGAATTGTTAGACTAAAAAAAGAAATAATCCTTAGATTAATCTGTAATGAAAATAATCATTTAGTTGCAACCTTAAAACGATCGTACATTTAATTTACTGACTCTGCAGACCCTCTTCTGTTTTATTGTATAATATTAAATAGGATATTTGTCTTGTTGGTTGTCTGCTGTGGTAAAACAGCATTCCCTCAATACAGAAAGTCTGATTGTAGCATGCTCATGCGTTTAAGCATTCACTTCACCATGGCTCTTTCATAATTTATACAGAAGGTTCCTCTACTTATAAGTAACTTCTCCTCAGCTTTAGAGGAATATTGATTATAGATCATAGAACATGTGCACAGTGAGTCAGCCAGTTTTGGTGATGGAGGGGCAGGTTTAAAACAAAAAAAACATCTGTTACAGGTAGCAGAATCACTCAGTGCAGGATGAGTCATTCTGAAGCTCAGCGGCTCATCGCAGGATTTCCTTTTAGTAGCATGCCCTGCTCATACACTGTACTCAAAGTTCAGTCTGTTTGCACTTTGACCCTGTCTGCCACCAAACCCTCAGTAGTTTGCTATTTTGGTGCCTGCCTTTTTAACTTCTGTCATACCTAATGTTTGGTGTAGGATACTGTTTTCTAGGAATTGTTTTTACATTTGTTTTTTTCTACATTTACATCTACTAGATTGTTTACTATGTGTGCTGATGTGTTGATGCCCTGACACTTGTTCTGTGCTGGTACCTTGAAGCTGCCAAGGCTGACAAGCTGCATGTCCTTCCTGCTTATCTGGTTACTGAATCAGGTGTCAGCTCTCCTGGTAACAGGATCCTTTATTAAGCAAGAAGGGCCATGGGGCGGGTATTTTCTCACTTTTTCACCAGCCATCTATGTTAAGAAGTTTATGGGAATAGGATCAAAGAGTGTCTGATTACTCCATAAAGTTAATAAAAACACAGAGACGTACACATGGACATTGAAAATGAAAGTAGAATTTCTTTCCAAGTCTCACACCACAGGGTGAAAAGGCCTGGCGCTGTATGTGACCAGCTGGTTACCGATCACTGCAATAATTACACTAAGTTGTAGCTTCCTGCTGTAGCTAGGGCTGAACGATTTATCGTTTTCTGATCTGCTGTGGCAACTGTTTTACACATACATGCTGTCTCCCTACCTGCCAAGCTGACCAATCAGAAGCGGCATGCTGCTCGTGGACAGGTGACGCTAACCAATCAGTGCAAAAAAATCGCGCTAAAGTTTCAACATCCAGCGGAAACATATGTGAATATTGCACTGAAGCTTGATTTGAACAAAATCATGAATCAAATCGAAATCGCAATATCTGCCAGAAAAATCGCAATTAGATCTTTTCCTACAATCGTTCAGGCCTATTGGAAGCTGTACTGACCAGAGGCTGATCTGTATCAGAGCTCTCTAAGGTTGATCTTGCTGAAAATCTGTCAGATCAGTTTCTCAAGACAAGGTTGCCTTTGTTTTCACAGTACAATGCACACATACTCATTTTACACTGTTCTCCTTTCATCACACAGGGCTCCTCCTGCAAATTGTGATATTTAAAAACAAAATAATAGGTTTCTGTACACAACAGAATGAGGTCTGTGTGACTGGTGTTCCACTGCAGTGCTCTGGGTCCCCTTTCCCATTGGACCCAGAGCACTGCAGCTTTTGAGGAACTCGGGAACTAAACCTGTTTTGAGTGGAGGAACCATGGACAAAATGTTGTTCCTCTACAATAGTTTCAGGTACTAAAAAAAGTCCCTGTTTCTGGGTAGTACTTTCCAAAGGTTGACTTTAGGGGCAGTGCTTGCAGGGATGTGCATTATACATCATCATGTACCACTTTATACAATGAAGTACTCCAGTATCGATACTAGGATGAAAGTTGGACATTTCTTGCTCATCAGTGTTAGCTAGGGTTTTCTGTTGTCTTCCTGGCACATTTTAAAAGGGGAGTGAGAGAAAGAGGGAGTGCGAATGAGCTGATAACACAAACAAATGAGAAAGAGGGTGAAGGGGTGGTTGAGAGAGCTAGGGAGAGAGGGAGGGGAGCGGCAGTGGAGAGAACAACGTAAGTGAAGGAGAGAAATGCAACTTAATTTGCTGATTTGTTTCGTGGTAGTTGTGTTCTAAAGCAGAAAAAAATAAATAACATTGTGGAGTCTCATTTTCCACCTCTCGATGTCACCTTCATTCACTGAGTGCATATATCTCAGAGTGATGCGACAGTAAAGTCAAACAACAAGATGATCCTGAGTTGTTTTCTCATGTTTGAAAACTATGCTTCAGATGCCGCTGTTTACTTTTTTTAATCCACCATAGATCTGATTTGCCTGATCTTAACACTTCTTCAGAAGCAGTGGCAATGCACATTTCAAGCACAAAGCGGCTCTTCATTAGGTACAGAGTGATAATTAGCCGCATTTTTTTGGACTCAGACTTTTCTATTTTTTTTTCTTGTGTACAGTGATTGTTATTCTTGTGACCTTGGAACTATCAGAAAAATGCAGTGTAAAGCTGGAGAACTGCTGTGGCTGAGCAGCCCTCATGTGGATGCAGACACAGTTACATTCAGCCTCGTCAGCTACTGGCCCGTCACGCTTGGCCTGGAGAGGATCTGTCCCAGTGCAGATGGGGATGGGATATCCATATCTTCAACAGCTCTTGGAAAGACACAGAGAGAAACTGTCAGTGAGAGAGTGAAAGATGGGAAACCGCAGTCTAACAGAGCATTGTGGAGTCATGTGGTAGCTGTTACATGAAAGACATTGAGAAGGTCTAATGGACCAAAGCAACCAGCTCAAATACACTTAAAAGCAACGTGATGAGGTGAGGTTTCTGATAAAGCCAAACACCTTGTTGTTTATCTCTGGGTTGTCTGTTGCTCTGATGCTTGCAGATCAGGGCAGTACTCACTTTGAAAGCTGCTGAAAACCCAGCAGGTGATTGCCTTGATGTGGAACCTCTTTGGTGATTGATGTGCCCGCAGAGATTTGTCAGGCCTCATGCAGATGCACAGTATTGCTTTGAGGAATTTCAACAGAACCAGAGCTGCAAAAATGTCCTACAGTGTAGCCCCAGGACATTTGTGTGTCCTTAGACCAGGCTGGACATTGCAGTTCTCTCTTCCATATGGCACGCTACCCTCAGTCAGACATATCAGCAAAAGCTGGTTGCATTTAACAGGGGACAGAAATGAGAATCTCCAACCGTGAAAAACTGCAGGGCCACTGTTGCAGCTACATGTCCAAGCACCCAACTGAAACTGCACAGTGCTGTTAGCAACAAAAGAAACAGAGCATACTCTGATGACAAAGGCATTTATGGCTGGCGTTATTGCTTTGAGTAACATGCTTGCCATATGTCAGTTTCAAGTTTGTTGATGTAATGTTGTTTAATATTGCCTGTTGTAACCAGGAACTATTAAAAGAGATAATGTCTGATCAAAGTTTACCCTGGAGGTATAATTTTCAACAGTGAACAGAAAGTTCAATAACAAAAATCATCTGCAGGACCTGAGAGGCAAAGTTCTGCTGATAAACAGTGGGATGCAGTTGTCACTTTAACCATTCTCTGTAACAAATGAGATAATCTGACTTTTTTTCGGTTTCTTTCTCTTTCTCTCTAGACGAGTGGGGAAAAGGTGAGTCGGTTGAGTCTGGTAGACCTGGCTGGAAGTGAGCGAGCGGCAAAAACTGGAGCAGCAGGAGAAAGACTGAAGGAGGGAAGCAACATTAACAAGTATGCAAAAGCAGTTAAACGCACATACATACACCCATGATTGAGTGTTTTCAGGTTTTTTTTACTTGAATCTGCAACTCAGTTGTCTTACAGATGTTATATCTTGGCAGTGTTACATTTGTATAAGCTGTAACAGGTACATGAATTAAAATGGAAAGCACTTGTGCTTAGTGTTTTTGTGTGTATGTGTGTTTGTCAGGTCTCTGACTACGCTGGGTCTGGTTATCTCAGCGCTGGCTGAACAGGGAACTGCCAAGAACAAGACCAAATTTGTCCCTTACAGAGACTCTGTTCTGACATGGCTGCTGAAGGTACATACACAATAAACATACATGTCTGTCAGAGACAGAGGACACTGTCTTGTGCATCTTCTTTATTTTCTTATAAAAGGATACCACTGTTATGTTTTTTTTTAAATAATTTCTCTCCCTTTCGTCCTCCCTGCTTCTCTCCTCTTTTTGTCTCTTTGCCCATCTCCAGGACTGTCTGGGAGGCAACAGTCGCACAGCGATGGTTGCAACCGTGAGTCCAGCAGCAGACAACTATGAGGAGACTTTGTCGACGCTGCGTTATGCCGACCGAGCAAAGAACATAGTCAACCATGCTGTTGTCAATGAAGACCCCAACGCTCGCATCATCAGGGAGCTCCGAGAGGAAGTAGAGAAACTGCGGGTACAGCTGACCCAGGCAGAGGTGAGACATCTTCTAAAGAAATCAGCATGTAAAAAGCTCTGCTTTATCCAACTCTCACGTGTTCTTGTTTTTTTTTTCTCCAGTCTATGAAGGCTCCGGAGCTGAAAGAGCGACTGGAAGAGTCTGAGAAGCTGATTCAAGAAATGACCATCACCTGGGAGGAGAAGCTTCGCAAAACTGAGGAGATTGCACAGGTAAGATGTACAAAAGGCATGCAAATCTAATAATTAAATGAGATTTTCTGCATTTTTAAAAAAAATTATAGATCCATAGATATTGATAGATCATACACTGTGTAAGAATGATGGTCTTTCTGTGTGTTTGTAGGAGCGTCAGAAGCAGTTAGAGAGTCTGGGTATTTCTCTCCAGTCTTCAGGGATTAAAGTTGGAGATGACAAGAGCTTTCTTGTCAACCTTAATGCTGATCCTGCACTCAATGAACTACTGGTGTACTACCTGAAGGTACATACACACTGTGTTCCTCATGCTTTACTCAATTCTTTGTTTTTTATTCCCTTATTTACACAGGCTACCAAACAATAGTGTCACTATAATTTAATTTACCGTCTTTGTTGGACACAGCTGTCAATAACTCAGCTGTCCATAGAAGGTCTTTACAAACGCACACTGTTTGGATCAGGGAAACTGAAGTTTCATTTTAATAACTAATCGTATGAATAGGAGTCAGTTGTTTCTGACTGACAGTGCATACCTGTGGAAAACAGTGTTATGTCTTGGGGAGGGTTTATTAGAACAGATAAAATACTTTCGTGTACGTGTTTAGGTTTTACTAAACTAAATAGGTTTTACCAATTCTCAGCTTGTAACATCTCATAACATTTTGAATGTTGTGTCTCAGGAACACACAAAGGTGGGCTCAGCAGACTCCCAGGACATCCAGCTGTGTGGGATGGGTATCCAGGCAGAACACTGTGTCATCGACATTACAGCAGATGCTGCCGTTATCCTCACCCCTTACCGCAACGCTCGGTAAGTTACGATTACGAAGTGGTGGTGTGAAACAGCTAACTTAGTTTAGGGGAAAAAGCAAGAAAGTCTTTTGAGCTCTATTGGAAGAGCAGCCCACCAACTCTGCTTGGATTAAGAATTCTCATCACATCTGTTTTTAACATTGCGCCCTAATGCTACTGCTGTTTTTATTATGTTATAGGACATGCGTGAATGGTTCTCCAGTTACCAGCGCTCTGCAGCTTCACCATGGCGACCGAATCTTCTGGGGAAACAACCACTTCTTTAGGTAATTTTATACAAGCCCTAAATGTTTCTTTGTTGTTTGGAATTTTAAATATTCTAATGTGTTTCATAGTTTTTCATATCACTCAATATCCCATTTAGTCTATTTACATAAGTTACATATGCATTCTTTTATAAACACTTTTACACAGTTTATTTTAGTTCTTATTGAACACACCCAGTTCTTATGTGTCTCAAACTTTCGTTACATCCGATCAATGTGTTTGGTACAGTTTCCGGACAGGAAAAGATGTAGCAAATATTACCTGATCACTCACAATTCGTTTATAGCAAATCGACCAAATAATACCAACGAGCACTCTGTCTCTGTGAAAGATCAGAGTTAATAACCTGGACCTCCTACCTGTAGGATCAACCTGCCTAAGCGGCGCTCCCGGGGAGCAGAGGATGAGGAGGGTGAGGGTGAGGGTGGCGTAATGAAGAACAGTGGCAGCAGTGAGCAGCTGGATGCAGATGGTGACACAGCCAGTGAAGTGTCAAGTGAAGTCAGCTTCTCCTACGAGTTCGCCCAGACAGAGGTCATGATGAAAGCACTGGGCAACAATGGTAAGGAGGCGTTAGGAAAATTCAACATCTATGTACTGCAAAGACAGAACATGAGTTAGAACATGACTCATCTCTGTTTTGTCCTCTCAGACCCCATGCAGGCAGTCCTCCAGTCTCTGGAGAGGCAGCATGAAGAGGAGAAGCGCTCTGCTCTGGAGCGTCAGAGACAGATGTACGAGCAGGAACTCCAGCAGCTCCGCAAGAAGCTGAACCCGGACCGTCTGTCCACAGGCCACTCCGGAGCACCGGCGCCTGGCCAGCAAGGCCCGGTACAGCAGTCTCACTACCGCAGCCTGGAGAGACTCAGTATGGGAGGGATGAGCCATTCAACCAGTGCTCAGAGCAGACTGAGGCAGTGGAATGAGGACAGGTGAGAGCCTCTATGAGTGTGTAGGTATGCGTGTGCTTGTTGTGTTGATAAGCCAATGCAAATTTAACATTTCAACACTCCCTTCTCTACCTCCCTTTCTTCCCTGACACCTCCTGCAGGGAGGTGGTGTTGGTGAGGAGTCTGAGAAGGCTGAGGGAGCAGATAGTGAGGGCGAACCTCCTGGTGCAAGAAGCCTGTTTCATTGCTGAGGAGCTGGAGCGACACACTGAGTACAGAGTCACCCTGCAGATCCCATCAGACAACCTCAATGCAAACCGCAAGGTCTGAACCCACTCATGTGTTTGTCTCCTGCCTTCTGTTTTAATCATAGTATATAATCTAATTACATCCGTGTGTGTGTGTAGAGGGATGCTGTGCTCAGTGAACCAGCGATTCAGGTTCGACGTCGGTGTCGAGGGAAACAAATATGGAGCTTGGAGAAGATGGAGAACCGTCTGGTGGACATGAGAGAGCTATACCAGGAGTGGCAGGACTACCACCTCCATCACCATGACAACCCAGTGAGTCAGCCTGATAACATTGCCATGTCAAGTGTTATAATAACCCTGCCTGGTCACTATGACAGCACCAGTGCCATCAGTAAGCATGAGTGCACAAATACCATATATGCCTGTATTAATTATGTAACGAGGACATACCCTTTGGTCAGCTCTTTGAACCATAAGTAATGAGTGCTGTAGATGCCGACTTGTGATTATTACATGCCAAAACTTGCTTTTTAGTAAAAATCTTCTTTTTCTTTGTCTAGGTTATGCGCTCATATTTCCGTCGAGCTGACCCGTTCTTTGACGAGCAGGAAAACCACAGTCTGATCGGCGTTGCCAATGTCTTCCTTTCCTGTCTGTTCTATGATGTCAAGCTTCAGTATGCTGTTCCCATCATCAACCAGAAGGGAGAGGTAGGGAATCACATACTGTTGGGTTACACAGATAGTCGAAAACACTGAAAGTTTAACCTTTATATCCTATTATACCCTAAATATCTCAGTTGGGTAAAGCTTCATGCTGCTTTTATTTTGAAGCCTGTTTCTCCTCCTTCAGTCACATTTCCTGTCATAATTGAAGCAGGTTTAACAGTTAAATCAATAGGGAGTTTGAACCTTTCATTGGATTGGCTTAATATATTGTGAATATGGCTAGTGCTTTTTTGTTGGGGTTTCTAAAACCCACCACTTTCTTCCTTTGAGATTTCCAGAGAGATTTCTGTCTAAAGTGACTTTCAGAAATTCATAGTGAAAGTGAAATTCATAGATTAACATAAAACAGAGAGAATGATGTCAGGGTCAAAAGTCACATGAAGACCGTAATCTTGTTATTAGAAAAAGAGTTAAAAACTAAATAGGATGAGTAAATGCTAAGTCAACCATTGATAAGCTGACATTTTCCATGCTTAATCTGTTTTCTGTGTTTTCTCTCTTCCCCATGTGACCAGGTTGCAGGGCGTCTCCATGTGGAGGTGGTGAGGGTTGGAGGGGGCTTAGAGGACAACATGGCTGGAGGAGATGAACCAGAAAACAACCAAGACAGTGAAGTCCAGGATCGCAAACTTGTATGCATGGTAAGATGGACAGATCGTCTGAGAGGAGTGCATTATGTTTAGTCCTGGAACTTTGTCCTGGAGCCCTAAGTGTGTTAAGTCTACTTTATCAAGAGGAATCAGATTTTGATAACTGATGTGTTTAAATGACCTCTGACTTGTGTATTCTCTGCAGATTAAGATCCTGCAGGCCACCGGTCTTCCCCAGTATCTGTCCAACTTTGTCTTCTGTCAGTACTCATTCTGGGACCAGCCTGAGCCCATCATCGTGGCTCCTGAAGTGGACCCATCATCCTCATCGCCCAGCACTAAGGACCCACACTGCATGGTGGTGTTCGACAGCTGCAAGGTGAACACTGGGAGGGAAGGAGGAGAATCTTAAAAGGATTATAACAACAAATCAAATGCTTTCATTCATTATTTATGGGTTGCTGTATGAAAATATTTTTATAACAGTGGTAGGGGAGTGGTCACTTATAAGTAGTCGGTATGACACTGGTCTGTATGGGTGCTGTAGGAACTGGCAGTGTCAGTGACTGAGGATTTCATCGAGTACCTCACTGAAGGGGCAGTCGCCATTGAGGTTTATGGACACAGGCAGGCAGACGCAGGCAGGAACCCCGCCCTGTGGGACCTCAGCATCATCCAGGCCAAGACACGCACACTACGGGACAGGTAGACTCACCTTTGACTCTTAGTCTGGCTTACAAGGCTAGTTTTCCATTACCTTAGTAAAAACCAGTGCTCTGTTGTTTCCCAGATGTGCTAATAACATTCATTTTTTCAGATGGAGTGAGGTAACGCGTCGTCTGGAGCTGTGGATTCAAATCCTGGAGATAAACGAGAATGGAGACTTTGTCCCAGTGGAAGTGGTTCCTGCTAGAGACGTACGGACAGGGGGAATCTTCCAGCTTCGACAGGTAGGGATGAGCCCTGACACAACCACAGTAAACGAGGTCACAGCAGGTGGAGCTAGCAAACTTCAGATGAAAAGCCAGCTTCAAGATATTCTAAACATTTTCAAACTAATGTCCTCTCTTCTACACTTCTGTGTCCTGCTTCCCCTTCTCTCACTCCTCTTCTCTAGGGTCAGTCAAGACGAATCCAGGTGGATGTGCGTTCTGTTCAAGACTCGGGCACCATGCCCCTGATAGCAGAGATAGTACTTGCGGTGTCAGTGGGCTGTGTGGAGATCAGAAACACCACGACAAACCAGGAAGGAGATGAGATGGACAGTTATCAGGTAGACCAACTAATACAACTCTGTCTACAGTTTGTTTTCCTCTTTCAGTAAGTCTTAAATCGACCTGCAGCTGAATTGAGGCCGAAGATGATTAACTGACTGCTTTGTTGGACAGGAAAGAGATCTGGAGCGTTTGCGGCGGCAGTGGCTAGCTGCTCTTACCAAGAGACAGGAATACCTCGACCAACACCTGCAGAGCCTGGTCAGCAAAGCAGGTAACGCACAAACACACGTCAGTATACACATACTGTACATTCAGAAACTCTTACCACACCCAAACATACAGAAAATAACACTTAGACATTGAAAAACCTGTAACACTGCTCTGTTCCTGTAACTCTCGGGGTAGTAGTGGTTTGTATCTTGCAGGCGTCTTCAGAATTTGGCCAGTTAAATTTTGCTGGTTTCCAGTGTAGGAGGTCTTTAATGTTTGAGCATTGTTGTGTGCACAGAAAAAACAGAGGATGACATGGAGAGGGAGGCTCAGCTGCTGGAGTGGCGCTTGACCCTGACAGAGGAGAGAAACGCCGTCATGGTGCCCTCTGCTGGCAGCGGCATTCCTGGAGCACCTGCTGAATGGTACGACACATGGCAGGATGTGTCATATGATGTGTCTCTGATGTGATTCATTTAACATTTCCTTGTTTCCTCAAACTTTATCATTGTGAGGCACAAAGGTACACACAAAGATGCACGTTGATCACAGTGTGTTTTTCATGTGTGTTCACAGGGTTCCTCTGCCAGGCATGGAGACTCATATTCCTGTCCTCTTCCTGAACCTCAAACGTACGGCAGTTCTATGGGTTTAAAAATAGATTCTTTCTGATCCATACACTAAGTCTTACTGTTGTATTGTGATCTGTATTCTGAAAAACAGCTGACTTTTCTAAAAATAAACTCATGTGTGCCCATTAGTTGAATAATTTGTTCTTGATCAAGTGTTTCTCCTCTCAGGCTGCTTTATAGTGTTTGTTTTGTTCTCCAGCTGATGATCTCAGCTCTCAAGACCAGTTTGAGGTCCCTGAGGCTGGAGGCTGGGATGCCATTCTGAGTGGAGAAGATGAGGATGACTTCTTTGACCTGCAGATTGTTAAACACTACGATGGAGAGGTGAGGAAAGACCAGTAATACTCTGGGGAATTCCTGGAGCTCATTTAGGGGACAGTTTCATTAACCAGTTGTGTTTGTTGACCCCACAGGTGAAAGCAGAGGCATCCTGGGACTCCACCGTCCATGATTGCCCCCAGCTCAGTCGTGGGGGGGCATGGCCTGAGCAGCGGGTATACCTGACGATTAGAGTGGTGGTTCAGCTCAGCCATCCTGCCGATATGCAGGTTGTCCTGAGAAAGAGAATCTGCGTCAACGTTAACCCTGGCCGCCAGGGGTTTGCCCACAACTTTCTCAGGAGGATGTCAACCCGCAGCACCATACCAGGCTGTGGGGTCACATTCGAGGTGGTCTCCAACATCCCTGGGGTAAGGAGATGAAAATATGCTCAAAGTTCTGTCTACAGCAGTGGGGATTACTGAACACAAATGTTTATGATGTCTTGTCTCAGCAGGACGCTCCTGGATCTGAGGACAGGGAGATGCTGGCCCGACTCGCTGCCAGCGCACACAACAGCCAGTCAGGCGATGACGAGGCTGCTATTGAGAAATACCTCCGAAGTGTCCTGAGTCTGGAGAACATCCTGACTCTGGATAGACTCAGACAGGTAGATAGAAAAACTGGATTAAATACATATAGACCGTCTCAGGCAGATAGACATGATGTATATAGAACAACAGTCAAGCATACAGTGCATATGTGTTTTAGCACACGTGGCAAGTTTGTGTGTGTGTGTGTGTTTTAGGAGGTGGCAGTGAAGGAACAACTGGCTAGCAGAGGGAGGACCAGCAGACGGAGCCTAAGTTCTCCTTCTGTCCACAGGGTAAAACACAAGTACATACTACAAGATGATGCCAATATATTGCAATGTCATATAATTTCTATCAATACTCTGTCTGTCCATCCTCAGCTGTCTGGAAGTAGACAAGACTTGTCCACAACCTGCCTGCTGGATGATAGGGTAACCCACTTTTTGGTCACTGTTCAACATGTAGACACTAAACTAGTTCACATATGGTATAGTTCAGTACACATACTTCAGCTCTGATGTCGTGTTTCATGATTTTCAAACCGACGTTGTGTCGTCTTTCTGCCTGTCTGTGTCTCAGGGTCGATGGGAGAGCCAGCAGGATATCTTCATGCCTTCTCAGTTTCAACGCACCCTCCCGCGCCCCGCCTCTTCCCCTTCCACCTACTCCACCTCCCCTTCTTCATCCCCTACTCCCTTCGCTATGACCTCCCCACAGACCCAGGAACCAGAGCAAGGTAAACCTCCTCCCTTTACCCCCCCATAAATGCCTTTTGATTCCCCCCATACTCCTCTGTCTTACCCCCCTTTCCATCCTTCTTTCATTCTTCTCTCTTCTGTCTTTCCACCTGAGTTTAATTTCTCCTGCACTCAGATCAGTATAATCCTTTAATTTTGAGACTCTGTCTTCCTGGTCTTTCTTCCTCTTCCCTTCAGTCTCTTCTCCTTTCTGCTGTTGCCATAACGCCACATTTTACGACACCGTCCCATGCTTCATTGTTTGTATTATAATACGCTGGGTCTCTGCTCTGTTCCCATCATTCCCAGCAAATGTGATGCGTCATATCTCTCTCCTCCATTCTCTCTATCCATCTCTGCTCTTTCTAACAGAGTGTGAACTTCTTTCTTCTCTCTCCTCATACTCATTACTAATGCTTTCAGTGTCTGATCAGTCTGATCATTTTTCTGTCAACGAGCTGATTCATAGCTATTTCTTTTCCATGTCAATCAGAATTCATGTTACTGTGACATGCTTTGCATTAATTCTGTTGAACAGAATTAATTGATTTTTGATTCATTTCTGTTTCATGCTCCAGTGATTAGAATGTTTGTAGGATCATTGTAATGGCTAAATCAACCATCTGTGCCAGCTGGTGTTTTCTCCTGCCAGTCTGTCGCAGTGTTTGGGTTTTTTTTTTTTTTGCCATTTCCTGGACTGGCTTTCAACTTCCTGTCTTAATCTTTCACACTTCCTCTACCTCCCGCACCTCCTCTTGTTCCTTTGCTTCCTTCCTCTCTTCTTCCTCCTCTCTCGCCTCCCCACCCCCTCCCCCAGGTCGTTCAGGACTTGCTGCCTCTTATCTTTCAGTTAAGTCGCTGGTTCCTCAGATGCCCAAACTGCTCAAGTCTCTGTTTCCAGTGCGAGATGACAAGAAGGAGCTGAGGCCATCGCCGCACAACCAGCAGGTCAGCAGAGATGGGGTAGCAGAGCTCAGTGACATTGAGCACAAACCCTCTCTATCCCCCTAACGGTTACAGTCAGGGTGCCCTTGAGCAAGGCACTTTCATTTAATTTTCTTCAGTGGAACTTTAACTTTCAGTGGAGCTTTATTTGACTATGTTTAACTGAGCATGGTAGGTTCCAGGTAACTTTGATGGAGGGATAAATGTCAAAATGTTAAACCAGTACATTTCCAGTGAAGTGAACGTACGTGCATGCAAACATGTGCCCTTATTTCTTTGTCCTGACCTTGTTTGTTGTAACTCAGCAGCATGTGCCTCGCATCCTGACGTCCTCGGGAGGGGACGACAGCCGAGTCAAGACTGAGACGGTGAGACTGTGGCCCGTCCTCCCTCCCTTTACATACCTCTGTTATTTTTATTGCTTCTGTTGGTTGATCAGTAACTTTTAGCTAAGATTTGATGAAGAACTTTTGCCAACATAGGGTTTAGTTTCATATTAAAGCACAACAAAGTAACATAGACAAATGTTACTTTTATAAATGTTACTGTCAGTTGCAGTCCACTGCTCTAAGTAGTTACATTCAGGGTGCACAACATTAAAGAATAGGTTCACATTTTTTCAGATGTATCTCAGTACAACACTTAAATGCACATATTTACATAGGAGTATTATTGGTTGCATTAGTTCCGTCTGTCCATACTGACCGCAGAGCAAATTTGTATTGCAAAGATGGGGGACTTGCAAGAGTGAGAATGATCAGAATCGAAGCAGCAGACAGAGACATGCTAACTGTTGGTTCCTGTTGTGGAAACATTAGACCTCCCCACATCTTTCAACTCCCACACCTCCAGTTTGTAATGCAGGCATTTTGTTTAAAAACATGAAAGAAAGTTGAGATAGGCTGAATAGTACTCCTCCTGATCAGTAAATTAAACTTCATTGGTGGTAATATGGGTGGATTGCTCCTTTAATGAATTTCAGTGTAAGTGATTTACAGTCCTTGTTCTCCAAATGTCAGCTAAAGCTATAATGAGGCTCCAGCGGTCTGAGTAAAATAAATCAAGTGGGGATCTTCCATACGGTAAACACAGTGCCTCTGGAGGACATACCCACTTGATTTGACTAACTCCGACAGCATAGTCTCATATTATCTTCCCTTGAACTTCACAGTGTATTTTTATACAAAATAAGGAGTGTGGATTTTGTCTCCCATCACCTAAATTGAAATCACTCTGTGAGGAGACCTCTTTGTGGGCAGTATGGAGAGGACCTATAACAACAATCCTCTCAGTGTACATGTGGACATGTCAGTATTATTTTAAGTCACACTTGAAATATGTGAATCTACTGTATCTTGTAACCCCAATTTCACTCTGGTGTCCGATATCATGAAATCATCTACTGCTGCCTCGTTCACTTGGTCCCAAGTTCCAGGAGCAAATGAGGGAAAAAAATAGCAGATGATGGAAATAGTCCAAATAACATTAATAACACAAACACATAAGAGAGACTTTGTTGCATTCCTTCATGTTGGCTCAAAAGATGTTTGTAGCTTTTCTGGGGAAGTTGATTATTAGTACTGATTATTGTTTTGTTTTGCCTTGTCTGCATGCTTCGTCTGTCCCTCTGTTCCTGCGGCAACTGGGGGTTTTCTGTAGACTGCTGTTCTGCAGCCCCCAACCAAAGACAGGCGGGCAGAGTTCCCAGAAGTTCCTCCTCTTCCTGTGCATGACCCGCATGACACCACCCCCCTCAGCCCCCTCAGCCAGTCGTCAAGCGGCTACTTCTCCACTAGTGTTTCTACAGTTACCCTGTCTGACGTTCTCCAACCCTCCTCCTCGTCTTCCTCCCTCCTGGCTCCTGAGACTACATTGCCCACAAACCCCCAGCAGCAAGGTGCTGACAGGAACGATGTTGTGACCTCTCCTTCTCAGTGTGGTACCAAGATGGCCACTCCACCCTCTTCAAACAGCTCATCCAATCACAACAACATCACAGCGGAAAATTCCTTCTCTAAACAGAGGCTGGTAAACTCAGGAGGAGGAGGAGGTGAAGGGTTTGAGCGGCTGGAGATCTTTGTGGACGATGAAGAGCGTAGCCATGATGACATTCTACCTGATTGGCTGACAGAAGGGGCATATGTTACAGTAGGAGGCAATAAGGCGGGGACGGTGCGCTACGTGGGAATGACACAGTTTGCTGAGGGAGTGTGGGTGGGGGTGGAGCTGGAAACTCCTGTAGGTAGGTACTCAATTAAAAGGATCAATTCAACGGTGGTCATTTAAATAATAACGATACAGTGCTAATGACGTCTGATTGGTGGTGATGATCTTCACTTTTTCTTCCCTACAGGTAAGAATGACGGTTCAGTGGGAGGTCATCGGTATTTCCACTGTAAACCGGGTTACGGGTTGCTGGTTCGCCCAGACCGACTGTCCTGTCGTGATCGGAGCAGTCGGCGTACGGGAGACTTTGCCCCTCCCGCCCATGTCCCTGTCCTGCGAGGGGAAGCCATTGTTGCCCGGAGGGGGGAGAACCGCAAATCCTGGAGTAGTTGAGACAGGGAAACTAGGAGCTGGATGGGAGAGATGAACTCCCCACAGCCCTCATCCTCCTCCTCCTTCCCCCTTCTCCTCCCAGCTATGCAACAGGCTTACAGATCAGAACTGACTTTACTGCCTACCTGCCTCCTATAGTAGGAAACTACACTCACAATATCCATTCAGAGTTAATGGATGGAAACAGAATGAACACAGTGGAGAGACGTGAATGCAAGGAAGTTGATGAAAGACTATGCAGAGTAGTATAGAGGTCCATGGAGGGACTATTTATCATGTGAGAAGATGAATAAATTAATGGCGGTCAATGGGAAGACTGCTGAGAGTGAATGGAAGCAGACCTTATCATATTTGGAGCGACAGAGCTCTCCGGGGGCGAGGACTGGACGCTGCAGACGGGATGATTTGCCTCAGAGAAGCTTTCTGAGTTGAACCACAGGGATGCAAACTAGTCACGTTTTAGGCATGAGCTACGTTTTTGATCCCAGGTCACATCTGCAAACATATTTCAAATTTGATGAAATGATCATTTGGGTCTTGGGGGGTGGGGCCGTTTAGAGTGGAGTAAAGAACACTTTTTAGTTTTTTTGGGGGGGTCAGACCATGCCAGTCTTACTGTGACAGCAGCCTTTTGCTGCATTTTCACCTGTGATGTGTTTGCAGCCACAGATATGATATCTCTCCCTGGTAGTCTCGAGACTCTCTGTCCTAAACTTGCCTGCTCCAGCTGCCACTCCCCTGAACTCTCTTGGTCTAGTCTGCAGACCAAGACCTTGACTCGGTGTCTGGGACTCGTCTCTCCCTCCTGGACTCCTTTTCTTTTCTCTTGAAGATAGATTCTCCCAGAATGTGCCTTCACCATGGCTTGATTTGCATTTGGTTTTCTGTGTATTTAACTTCTAGTAGCTGTGTTTGTGTTGAAGAGAATGCCTTGTGCTAAGTGTGAGGTGATCTCAGGGACTGTAGAGGGGGAAAGGCTAAGGAGGGGTGTGTGCGTGTGTGTGCACATTTGTGTTTGTAATTGTAAATGTTGTACAGTGTTGACCTGTATGCACAACTTCATATTGTTGTTGTCGTGTTGGTGTTAAAGATTAGATGTGTAGAGCAGGAAAAAGTGTGTCCTCGTTGGACGTAGCCACTATGGGAGCGAGCTGCATGTACTGGGAGGCTTTAAAAGTCGATTTTGCACTGGAGACGTTGGATAAAAGTTTCTGTATGTGAGCAGAACGTAACTGTGGTCAGGATGCAGCAAAACAGAGAGGCAGACAACAGACTACATGAGGATGTTGTAAAGTGGAGATGTCTGTAATGCTGTTCCTGACTCTCTGGACGTCTGTTTTGGACATCACGTTTCCTGGTCGTCCTCTTTAAGTGACTGAAGACATTCTGACACCAGGAGGCGCTGTCTGCAGAGAAGTAGTTTGGCGTTGTGTTGGTGGAAATTGGCACGTGTGTGTGTTGAGGAAAAGGACATGAGATGGACACGTGGAAATCCTGCTGGGAATTCCAGAGAATCAGTTTGCTTCTATGCATTTGATCTGTTTCTAAAAGACGTTCAAGTTTTATCTTTTATTTGTGAAGTGACTCAACTGGGAGAATGAGCTACATGTATGTTATGGGAAAGTATGAAACACAGGAGCAGTTTGGACTGATTGATCATTCCTGACACATCTGCTGAAGAGAATGAAGATGATGGGACAGACTTTGGGATTTTTTAAATGAGTTTTTAATTAAACATTCCAGAGGGACATTAACATTTTATACTGACCTTATTATTCCTGTGTATCAGTTTATGGAAAAGCATTGGTAGTACAATACTGTACATATGCTCTGAGTTCACTACAAACGTAGACATTAAGTTGGGTTCACTGGCCGTTAGAGGTCGTCCTCAGCCTGTGAGAACAGCTGTATGATGTTCATGAAGACAGAAAGCCTGTGTTACAAACTGGGAGTGTGGACTCTGATAGACATGGGTAGATATGGACATTCATGAGGCAGGGGGCGGTCTAATGAAAAGAGTTGCATTGTGGGTGATGTAGGATCTGGCGTTAATGGAGCTTGACTCGTAGTAGGACCTAAAATTCAGGAAATCTCAGCCTCTGCTGTTTTGATTCTGATGATTCTTTCTTTCATCTCTGTCTCTCAAGTTTCCTGACTTTGAGGAGTCACTGTACTAAATCCCTGGAGACTGTGGTCAGTGTAAAGTGTTGGGTCTGAGTCGTCCTGAGTCTCACCAAGTGAGCAATAAGCATGTGCTGTTAGATGGATCTAATGGTGAAAATGGATGTTTCTGTAATGTCTGGGATACTTTTCCCTTTTTACAGCAGCCAGGACAGGTTCATATCCTAATGATGGCAGACCTGAAGATGCTTGTTGACATGTTATCCATGTCCTCTGAGTCGAGTTATCTGTTTCTGTGGTAACAATTAATTACTATATGGAACTATATGGAAGAATCTAACGATTTGTGGTGTTGATGATATAACGATTCATATAGATATATAATATGGAATACTATATGTGCATGTGCACTCAGTATGTCCAAACGCTATCATCTTTATGGATGCAAAGTTTCTTTTTTTTTTTCCATTCTTGTATATCACACGTTTCTTAATCCAAGAAGCGTGATTTTACTATTTATATTTAAATGCTCGTACACATGCCTTTATCGCATGAAAACTGATAAAGCCTTTTTATTTGAATAAATCTTGCACAAATGATTCCATGAAAATTGCTGCTATTAGCATTGTAAATTTACCTGTAAATGGATCAATTGATTTATCTAACACTCTCTCACTGTAAACTATATTGGGATTCAGTAGTTAGTTAGTTTTTTTTTCCTTTAATCCCAGATGGAGAAACTAATATCAGTGCTGTGGTTCAGTGGCCAATATATTTTTAAGAAACAGTAAAGTTTTGAAAGTGAGGCACTTTGTTATGTGAGCCTTGGAAAAGAGACAGTTAGAATATTGTCTGGGTGGGAAAAAAAAATCACCTCTACACTGATATTTAGAGAAGAATGAAGAAAATCTAATGTTGGAGGTGCGTTGAAGCTGAAGTGTGAGACAAGGAAACAGTATATCACCATAGTCTGTTTATTAACTGTGTATTTATTACTCCAGGACCCTGGACTTCTCTGATAGGCTGGTTGGTTACTGTAGGTGGCTGTCTGGTATGTTATTGGTCGGCAGGTTGTGAAGTGGTTTGTAGGTTGGACTCTTGTTGGTTTGGTTATTTTTATAAAATTGTGGTTCATAATAGTGATGTGGTAATGAAGGAAGGGAGTAAAGTTTTCTTGTGTATCTTGTGTGTGTGCGTGCGTGTGAATGTGGGATGGACCTGGTGTTGATTCAGTTGTGTCCACGAGTCCTTACCAAGATGGGAAATGACCACCAGCTGCCACTTTACTTATGACTCTCAGGACTTTCAGTCGGGAGTGAGAACCCTTCGCCCTCGATGCTCTCCTGATTAAAAACTAAAATTCTGGTCTCCGTGGCTGGTGGCCTTTCCCGTCCCGGTCTCTGCTCGGACACGGTTTTAGCAGTTTGAGATCACTTCAGGCTTCTGGATGTTCCTTTATGTTACTGTGCCTCAGAAACCACGTGACCATGTATCTTCCACACACTGTTCTCATATCAATGCTTCAATTCATTTGCACAAAAGTTTCCAGAGGGAATTGAAGAGTTCATTTCTGGAACACTTGTATATGTAGGAAAAAATCCAACCCCATTTTTTTTTTGGGGGGGGGGGGGGGGGGGGTATTTGGTTTTCCCCCCTTCCCCTTTTTTTTTTCGTCTGCTTTTCTTTTTTTTTTTTCTTTCCACCCTTCCCCCACTATCCCCCCCCCTT
>JBBMJY010000001.1:5509866-5549742 GCA_037833715.1 Toxotes lorentzi | reverse complement strand
CCCCCCCCCCCCCCCCCCCCCCCCCCCCCCCCCCCCCCCCCCCCCCCCCCCCCCCCCCCCCCCCCCCCCCCCCATTCCCTGTTCTCAAGTTACCTGTTGTTCTTTAGACTGCTTTTATTTTCTGCTTTCAGTTCGACTCTTCACTCACTGCTCTACTGCCTTTTAAGTAAACCCATGTAGATTATGTGAGTATTAGTAGTATTTAACATGACGGCAGAGCTCAGCTCAGATGTTGTTGTAACATTGGTGTTTTCTTGCAGCAAACTTCCTCTGTTAACTCTCCACACACCATGCAGCACCATGTAATGCATTAGTCTGCCAGGTTAAATGTGACGCTGACATTAGGTAGAAAAAGAGCTTTCATGATGCACATGATCCACTGCAATAAGGATGTGTAGAAGAGCAAACTAACATCAGTAGTGACTGTTTTGAATGGACGTAGTGTTGTGACTTTCGTCTCAGTGGTGTCCATCTCTGCCACTGTACAGATTAGAGCAAAGCCATCAGCATTCTTCTTCATGTGACTGTATCGACCATCTGAACCACATTTAGTTCTAATTTTATTGATGTGATTTTTGTCCATACATATTCACTGATCTGTGTGTCCTCAGCCCCCTCAGAATGTTTGTTTTTTTGTTTGTTTACTGTTTTATTCTCGATGCTTTCTTAAGTGCTTCTGTTTAGCTCAGAGTTGGTCCCTTATCTTTGTTGTGTTCGCCTCCTGTTGCATTTCCTGCAGCTGTGTGGTGCTAACTATGGGACCGCTGGTCTGGAGCGACACGTCTTGTCCCTGCCTTAACGTGGCCTTCAAACTGGAGCCAGACTGGTTTTAGCAGGAATAATCCCAGCTCTCTAACTACCCATGCTGTACTCTAAACCCTCAGTGTACTGTGCTGTTTAAAAGGGTCATTCCAAAACCAGATCAACCTGTTCTGGTTCACCATGAAAAAAAGATTTTTTTTCAAAAAGTCAGCTGAAGCTGTCAGGTTTCATTACTCTTTTCAACTCAAAGGAAGGCCATTGTGTCGCCCCCTGGTGGCTGCTGTCAAACCTCAGTCATTCCACACAGGGGGTTTTATATACAACCAGAAAATCATCAGAGTCAGTGGAAGTGAATCCCACCACTGCCCCACAGCAGAGTACCTGACAGCTTCAGCCGCGTTGGACAAAAACGCATGTTCCTGCCTCGGTATTGAGTTTTCACCTTGTTACTACCTCTGTCCCTGGTCTTGGTCGTCCAGAAGGTTCTGCCAATTTCTTCCCTGAGGCCTTTAAGCTGACAGAGAGTTGCACCTGCTTCACTTCCTCAAATATTAGAATAAACCAAACAAACAAGCAATGTGTGGCTGTTAGGTGATGCATCACAGCCTTTCTGCAGGTGCACAGTTTGTTTTTCTCACGGTTTTTGGCAATGACAGCTGGGTCTGCTTTCCAGGAAAATTCAGCTACAGCTGCTGCTCTTGGTGCATTTTAAAGGCGTTTGTATTAATACCCCTTCTAGATACCTGCAGCCATAAGTTAACTGAGCTGTGTAATAATAAAAGGCTAATAGGAGCTGAAGGAGAGGGTTTGGTGCTTGCTAAGTCAGGGAGTTTCAGTAGAACTATGTTATTCCTGCACAAAAAAGACGAAAAAAAAAATCTCCTCCAGTCCTTATAACCTTTCACACGTTCATCTGATGAGAATCATTAAACATGGATTTAACGTGGCCTCGGCCTGGTCAACAGTATTACTATATCTCGATCATCCTAACTAATCATTATCAATCATTGCTACTGTTGATTGTGTGTGTTGGTGTGTCGTTTGTATGTGTGAGTGCACCATCGGAGTGGTCGTTCGATGTGTGTATGTGTATATATGCGCATATTAAGACTTATAAAAAGAAAAATCTGAGCACAAGTTTGGGTTTTGATTAATTTAATTGTTTTATGTAATTCTATGCTGCAATCCAAAGAATAAACATGTATTATAATACATTTATAATTTTCATTTTTTTATCATCTGAACAGTAATCTGGTAAGAAAAAAAATAAAAAAGGAAGATTAACAGGAGTATTTGTTCTTTATTTGAACCAGGCTGGTTTAATGTTTAAGGAAATGAGCTGAGCTGTGACTGTGGGAGACTGATGCAGCATGTAGAGCTATGATTAGAGTCCACGTCTCAGACTTGTGGTAAGTGGTGACTAAAATGAGCTGTGTGTTGTAGGAGATGTGTGAAATACACTAAAACATTGTGAAGCGGTGAGATGAACGCATTGTCACTGGAGATCACAGGAGTTCTCAAAACAGACGTGACTATTGACATAAAATCACCTACTTTCTTGTAACAACTCAAAAGTCCACTTACTAGCTTTTTCCAGTTTTCAACCACGTCACATGGTATCTTCATCAGTGTATGAATGTTGCATGGTTGTCATGGAGACGGATTTGCAAGCTCAGTAGCTCTTTTCACCAGCTGTCACTTTGCAAGCTCCATCCTCTGATGAAGATCCCATGTGACATGGTGGAAAACTGTAGAGAAAGCTACTGAGTGGACTTTGGGATTGTTTGTTCCAGTTGCATGCTATTAATGTTTTCTTTTAACATAACATAAAATACTTCAGTTGCATTAGTCGTACCACTCATTCATTATTTTCTAAATCAGCTTTTAACTTTGAGCAAAGACGTCACACCTGAGCACAAATGAACCTGCAGACATTTCACAGTGACATTTCTGTGTTGGTATTTTTGTCTCTGCTTTTCTCACTGGTTTGAAGTGGGCGGGGCTGAGGTCGAGAGAAGGGCTGTCACATATTTTGATGCACCAATCAGGATTCAACAATTTATACATAAAAATCAGTTGACTGCTTGTCTGATAACTGTGGATCAAATCTGGTTCAAGGGTTAATGCAGACTAATGCAGCCTGGGTTTGGGCTGCATTAGTCCCTAACTGACACATGAACTGACATATGAACAAAACACAACGACACAGCGTGGACTCTGATCAGTTTTTATTCCCTTGTAAATAGAATATCAATAAAAACACACCTTAATAATAACAAATAAGGTTTATCCAACAGATGAAAAAGTAACAAAAGGCATATGTAGATTTTCTACATAGCGATTACAGAACAGTCTACCGTCCAAAAAAGGCACTAAATCTTGAAATAGAAGAGAACAAGAGGGGATTCAAAAAAAATATCAATTCAAACTGCTACAACAAACATCCTGCTGAGGTTCGATGTTTTTCATATTACAGAGAATTATTGAAGAGTTTATTGTCAGAATGAAATGGCAACCATGTCCCGGTTTAAAAAAAAAAAAAAAAAAAAAGGATAAAAGTGATAAAATGTTTGAACCAGATGGGTTTTTTTTCAGTATTTCCAGATTAAATTAGAACATTAAGACTGGGACATAAATTTTATGATGAGTGTATGAACTATAAATGTTTTTTGTTTTTTTTTACCTAAATAAATACAGCCTTTTGGAATAAACCTCTCCAAATGTCACACTTTGTCTCCTGTCCACAATATTGACTAAGGAAGAAGGACAAAAGCCACAGTCAGTCCTGAGGCATCAACTGACTGAAACCACAGTGACACCAGATCACCTGTGCTCACTCTCAGTTCAGACAGCAGATCTCAGATCAGATCAAACCTCTACGGCCCAGTTAACACCTTTGTCAACATGCATCCGGATTCATACAAACAGCCTACAGCCAGTGGAAGCATCTCAGATCTAGTATTAAGACTGTGTCTGTTGAGGGTCAGGACTTTTGCCAGAGGAAGAGACCGTAATGGGAAAGAAGTGATGGAGAAATGGTCTTGATAATGTCTGGATGCGAGTACAGGTGTAAAACAGGATCTGATCTGAATCATCAGCTGCTCTGCTCCTGTGAAGAACCAGCGAAGGACGCTCACCATTTCAAACCAAACAGCACAACAAGGCAACAGAGGACTGAAGGCAGATGGTAAAACTGCATTTAACCAATGAGAAGACTCAACATGGAGCTGTCAGCACTGTCAGAAGCAGCCTGACACAGTGCTGAATACAACTGGAAGAGAAAAGGCTTTCTGTGTCGTTCATGGGAAACTCGGGATTATTGTGTTTCCATCTCAGGAGAATTTTTAAGTTGATTAGAATCTGAACACACACTTTCTCTCACTAAAAGTCTGGAGCCAGTTTGGGTTTAAAAAGCTGAAAGCTAAATGAAATGAGGTCAATTCCTGTTGATTGGCCAGGACCAATCAATAGGAAGCAAACCTGTAACTGAGAAACAACAGAATCGATCGTGATGTCAGTTGTTCTGCTTTTATTATGTGAGACAGTTATTTGGATTTATTTCTTGAATCGTCGAGTCACTTTTTGGCCCGGTTTTAAAACAGAGTTGCAGAGTTTCCTTTTAGCCCCACACAGAACTTTTGTCTTTCCCTTTTATCAATACACCAAATTTTCCACCTTAGTCAAATGTAAAAACATTTGCAATACTTTAAAAAAATTTCCGTGAGTCAACAAAGGAACAAAGTAGGACGAGAATCTGAGAGCAAAACAACTATTTCACACAAAATAAGACAGAAACCTCACTTAAGCTTTTCATTTACCGTTTACATTTGTTGTTAATCTGATTCATTGTTTTCATTTCTTCTTCCTTTTTTTCTTTTTGCTTTCAGATTTTTTGGCTCCACACTGACTAAAAATGAACTAACTACTATCAATTTGCTGCTGCAAAACTCCAAAGTACAACTTTAGGCAGCAACTTAAATGATTTAAACTCCTGAAATAATCTCAGAACAGCACTTTGTCTTAAATGAATCCACAGATTCACCTCAGAAAGGCTTCTGCTTAGCAGATTAAAAAAACCCTCAGTGGGATAGCATATTTTGATATTTTGGTGTAAATAATTCAAACAAATAACAGAAAGCTACATAACTGACTAATGAAGTCTCAGAGTTTTATAAATGCTTAAAGCAAAGACACCCAGGACAGCTCTGCTGCCGTACAATTAAAGAGACATTCCACCACTTACATTTTCTCAGACATTTAGTCTGAACCCACCACTGAAGATGTGTTTTCCACCAGGATGAGGGGGAATTTTTTTTTTTTTTTTTTACAATTACTCAATGGACTCCGACAGCAGAAGCCGGAGCTGATGAATGAATAAATCCTTTTTGGAGTGGAATTTCCCTTTACTTTCCAACTTAATGTTTCTTGGCTCGAGTTTGAGAGGGAATTTCCCTTTTACAGGACACTGACCTTTCTGTTGTCAGCCAGTACGAACCATCTCTACAGCCTCATCACAGTTCACTGTCAGTCTCCTCTGAACAGATCAGCTCAACAGTTATTTTTACTCCAAACAGTCTAAACTTTGATTCACATTGAAGCAGCTGTGGAGGAACCTGCGGGGTGTAGCTTATACTGTAGCTAAGGGCGATAAAGTGAGGTATTTGTGTCGAGCTTTGAACTCTGAACTAATAGCTTAGCCTGTAAAGCACCTGGTGATGAACAACGATGAACCGGTTTGACTGAAGCCACTTTAGTGTTGGCTCTAGCAGAACATCATGTGTTTCGCTCTCTTGCATTAGTGATGTGTATGCAGCCATTGTAGAAGTCCTTCTTTGTGCACTGTGTCAGTACACTGCAAAAAATAAGGCACTTCAACTTAAAATCGTACAGTACACATCATGTCCTGAACAAAAAAAAATTCAATATTAGAGAAATGGTTCTGTAGAGTTGGATGGATCAAAGCTGATGTAATAAAGAGTTAAACAGGATTTGGGATTTATAGTAACTGATCTACTGCACTCCACCGTTATTTACATTTAATAGGTGCGAAAGTTTATACTGTTAATGTGTCACAAAAACATTGTAATACACAATGTGAGCAGCAAAATGCGAACACAAGAGACGAACACTACTTTCAACATCTGAGCTGAATCTGAATGTTAACTTTCATTATAAATACAACCTCATCAGGGAATAAACTAATTTGTTTTATAACACTGAGAAAGGAACAAATGTGTACGTGTAATGTGACAGGGGTTACCTGAAGCAGCCCACCCACAGAGAGTTATCAGCTGACTATTAGCTTTTAAGCCTCTTTTAGCTCAGTGTCTTGGGTTTTCTGGTCCACAGACTCCTGCCTCATTGACCTTCAAGCTGTATCCAGCTGATGTCTTACTGAAAAAGCTCCAGTAGTCCAAACAGCAGACAAAGTCAGTAACAGCTAGTGAAGACAGTGGAACATTTAGCAGCTTAACAGTGAGACACTTTCCTCAAAACAGAGCTGAAAGGAGAGTGAACGCTGTACTTAGAGTTGCTTAGTGTCCACAGACAGACCTCCAAATGCTAATGTTGTATCTGTGTCTGCTGGATGTGTAACTAGGCAACTGTTGGCTAACACGTTAGCACTAACAACTTTATAAGGTGTTAATGTGTGATCTGCAACTTTACCCAGATAACTTTCCTGATAATTATTTTGTATTTTCAGGCAAAATTTGTGTGTTTCTCATCCAACCAGTACCTCCTGTCCAAGGAGCTACAACAGGGCAAACACTGGCTGTTAATGATTCCTCGAGGAGATTAAAGTGATGCAGAAAACTGATGGACTTCTACAATGGCTGTACTGAGATAAATATTTCTTGATTTGACTACTTTGATCAAACATTTATGTTTCACGTAAAGAAGACTTCTTTTTGTCGTTTCAAGAGGCTCCAACTCACTCACTAAAAGTAAACCATTAGCTTTCTGAGGAAAGCATCAGTTTCTCAAATCATTGTTTTTCTCTCTCTCCCTGCTGCTCCTGTGGTCTGTCACTCATTCTGATCAATGAAATGTTTAAACAGCAGGGACTCTAAGCACCATGATACTGATCCAACAAAGTGTCACTTTAAATGAAAGCTGAATTTAAACGTGACTGTGTGTGTTTAGAACACATGGCATATCGAGCACGAACACGGATATACCTAAAAAGGAAAACGATGCATTTAGCTTGCAATAATTTGACACATCTGATGCGTCTTTGATTAGCATATCTCTAATACGTAGTTCCATCCATGACTATCATACACGCAGAAAATACATAACATTTTAAACTTAATACTTTGGCTAATGCTTCACTCACCTTTCACCAAGAAAGACTCATACTGACAGTTTCTCTCATTTGAAGCTAATATGTCTATATACTGTAAATAGAAATGGATTAGGGCACATGTACATATACCCTCACAGTTTATATAATATATTGTATATACGTATGTGTGTGTATGCATGCATACATACACATGTAATACATGTATGTATTCACTTTACACTTTCATCTGTAGTATCTAAACAGTTTTTTCTTACACTGTTGAATCTCTCCCAGCTGACTGATCTGTATTGATTATAGAGGATCTCACAGTGATCATTCATCCTGCCTGAGTACCCGACAGGTAACTGGGCACAAATGAATAAAGAACACCCGGTCACCTGGACGTCCACATCTCTAGTTTTTATACAAATCTGTAACTTTTTTCTTAATTACTTCTTATTGATATGGAAGCAAAGAGAGGCTGTGAAGATCTGAATCTCATTAGACACTGAAGACTTAATTGTGAAATTGTATGTCTACTGAACATTTAATAGGGCTGTCACTTCCATCCATCCATCTTCTATACCGCTTGATGGCAGCTGGAGCCTATCCCAGCTGACTACAGCGAGAGGCGGGGTACACCCTGGAGTGGTCGCCAGTCAATCACAGGGCCGACACATAAAGACAGACAACCGCACAAACTCACACCTATGGGCAATGTAGAGTAGCCAATTAACTTAATGTGCATGTTTTTGGATTGTGGAAGAAAACCCACACAGGCACAGGGAGAACATGCAAACCCGGTCTGAACCTGGAGCCCTCTTGCTCTGAGGCGACAGTGCTAACCACTGCACCACCGTGGCGTAGGGCAGTCACTTTTTAATCAAAATTCAAACATTTCTTTTAGCGTAGGGGAAAAACTTAGTATTCACACAGTAATGACCTGTTCAAATCTATAAGCACAACAGATCGTTTGGCGTAGTTTCCATTGTGATCCAGCAGAGGGCACTCTAAAACTTCTCTCTGCCTGCCCTAGTGACCTGTTAGTAAACCAGTAGTAGTAATGTTAGTTAGTAAGCCAGTTATGTTATGTTGTTTGCTATGGAAGTGGAGGACACCAGCAAGCAAAGCTATCCAGAATGGACAATCGTGACAGCTTATTACCAACACTGGGGCAAGCATTTGAATTAATTTTGAATAACAATAACAAATTGCGTGTCATTTCAAATTCATTTAAACTTGACTTTTGGAACAAGTGACAACCCTAATTCTTAATGATGAAATTTAAATACTATCAAATTTATAGCACTTTAGTATTTTAGCTAGTTTAAACTCATCTCAACTCAATTTTAAGTTAAAAACTTGAATTTTCTATCTAAATTTGTGAACCCTGAAAAAATATTCTTAAACACAAGTTTCCAGTGTTCAAATAACTAAGCTTGAGTTGTTCAAATTCATCATTTTCTGATCTAAAAATTCAAGTCAAGTCAAAAAAATCAGGCTGGTCATTTTGAACTGGTGAAAATCAGACTATCGAGGCTTAGTAGTGAAGCCTAGATGGAATCAACCAGACCTCTGTCCTATCAGGTTACATTCTGTTAGTCATGTGATCCAAGAAACACAAGCTCAGATAAATGACTGAAAACCCTGGACAGTTGAATTTGTGACCCTGAATTAAAAAAAAAAAAACTTCTGTAGACGATTTAAAGTTTTGAAACTGGTAAAGTTGGTGTTCAAATTTCACAATTGTGTTTTCATAAAATTCACATTCTTATGGCCTTTCTTTGCTTCCATATGTTGAGCTTATTTTATCAGGGTAAGGGGAAGAGGAATGGATCATTCTGTTTCTTTTTTACATTGTTAATCGTCTCAGGCTCACAGTATTACCAACGTGATGTGACCTTGACTTTGTTTTTTTTTGTTTTTTGTTTTTTAAAGAAAATTAAGCTTATTCTGCTGTTCTTCTCACTGGAAGGAATCAACAGCGAAAATTCAAAATATAATCAACTGTGATGAACGTGCGCTAAATCATTTCAAAACAATCAGTTAAAATTAACTTTCTGATTCATGTATTTAGTTTTTGAGGCTGTTCAGTTGTGTTGTGATCACAGTGCAAGACCCTGAAATTATTTGAACCCCATGTCAAATACAGTGTTGTCCTGCTGTGAAAATGCAGTTTTTCAAGGAAATCTGCACAATGCAAAGTCCTGTTACTCAGTCTCCTATGGAAGATTTAAAATGCCTTCATGAAAACAAATCAAAAAAGAAATATTGTGAAAAACAACACACATTCCTATGTGTATTTCCTTTTATGTAGGCATTTACTGTATCTGAATAATTCATAGTTTATTTCACTTTCTTTGTTTGATTTATGGTCATTGAGGCATTTTAAATATTCCACAGTCTGATGGGGAGGACTTTAACAAATAAACATTTATCGTTATTATTATCTTTGTTATAATATACTAGTAATACCTATAAGAGCGTAGCGGAGCAGGTTGGTGGTTGGAGGTAGGGTTGGGAGGTATCTCAGGATTGGCGTTTACACGACTTTTGGTCTTTTTTTTTTCCACTTATTACATTCTTATAAAATCTGCTTGCATATTAACACACCTGTTCTATTTGTGACTCTGACAACTCCGATATCCACCACCCTCTTCAGTCATCCTCCAGCGTTTCCGTCTTGATGTCATTCCCCATGCTGCACCCTGCCCCATCCACCTGATCGACAAGGGCTTGGTTGTTGTGACTGACAGCCGCCTTCTCCAACCCGACCGGGTCCTGGGGCTCGGACAGCACGCTGTGAATGGTGGGTTCGTCCTGGAGGGAAGGGGACGGTGGAGACCAGGCCACGCCTGTCAACCTGGAACCTTCTGCCTGAGGACCCGACCCTGTCACCAGGGAGCGGCCACTCAGAGAAGTGCCCCTCTGTCCGGACAAGCCTCCTCTACCCAGGGCGGAAAACCAGCTGGGGAGCAGCGTGGGAACCTGAACAAAGAACACAGAAGAGTGAGGAATCATTAGCAAATTTGTAGCTCAGTCTGACTTTGCTTTATTGGAATTCGGAGTTTCTTCTGTAAATCTGCCCTCATCAACTTAACTGGAGACTAAAAGACAGATAAACACAGTATGCGTTGTTGGGATGTACCTGGGTTGGAGAGGAGAGGTCAGCTCGACCGAAACCAAACTGTCTGGCTGCAGCTCTCTTGTCAAATAAGGACACCTCACAACCCTGTAACAGAGCAGCATACAGGCTATACAACAACCACAGGATGAAGAAGATATGGAAATGTACGCTTATTCTACTGCTGACCACACTGAAAGTCCTTTGAAACATAGGGATCAAACATGTGATTAAATTTAAACAGGTTACACAAACAGGAAAAAAGGACATTTTATAATGTTTCACTGTTTTACTTTACCGACCAAGACAAAGTTCACTGATATTCACAGTTCCTCATATTCATACAGTGGTCTGCCGCTGTCACTGAGCAGCTCTGTTAGGAGGACGTTAGGAGGAAGTTCACCTGATCAGGGAAGTCGTTGCCATCCACCTCGTCGCTGTTGGACTGACCTCCTGGACTTTGAACCTCGATGCCGTGACTCTCCAAGATGGCTGCTTCTTCAAAAACACAAACCTGATCATAGCATATCGACCTCAATCAACGCCACACTCAAAAAATGAAGGAGTCCAGAAGCTGCTCTTCAAGAGGGAAACAACATCCCACTAATACTGCTGGTAAAAAAAAAAATCAAACAACTGCAAAGGGAAGAGTTTCCAGGTGTCACGACAAGAACATGTATTTCTCACTGATGCCCAGGTGTGTGTGAAATTCTACAGCTGTGTTTGTGATGAGCAGGATGGAACAGGAACACCCATCAGGTCAACAAGGATGTGCTGATGAGTAAAAGCTCTCTCATGTGTGTTTGATTTATTTAGAGACTAGCTGAGAATCCAACATGACATACATTTAATCTCTAAGTACTGATTTAATGTTGACTTCTTTAATCACGCTAAGACAAACTGTATGTAGATCTACAGTAACACCCACTACATGTTAACACACACACACGCACAGAGGTAGACATTACCAATGTTAGCACGCCTCTTGATGTCTTTGCGACGGTTGGCAAACCAGTTGTAGACTTTCAGAGATGTGACCCTCTCCAAATCAGACAGCTTCTTTCCTGTGACACACACACACACACACACACACACACACACACACACACACACACAGATCAGACGTACATCACAGTTACAGGGCCTCTCTGTCCTCCACTCCATCAGTCTCTCCCTGTGGTTGTTTTTGAAGTCAGATATTGTTGGGGCAGCCTTGACTTGGAAAATTTTTCAAGATAAACTTTGTCTGGAATTTTCAGAAAATGTTTAATGAGCAATATAATTGTTTGAAATAGTCAAGTTTTATCCCCCTCGTGCCTCTTAGGCCTTGTTTTGTTGTGTTACTGTGACTGTTGTAAATGACTGATGTGTGTTCTTATATAACTCTGTGATGCTTTTATTATTTATCATTTCCATTCGGACCAGGTGTCTCCTGTAAAAGAGATCATATGTCTCAAGAGCCTTGCTGGTTAAATAAAGTTTAAATAAATTTTATAAAAGAAAAAAAGAGAGTCATTAGCATCAAATAAAACAAAAGTCTACAACCTGACATACACACCACATTAACAACATTAAGTTTAGTAAGTGGACATTTGTAAAGCCTTACTAACACCTTCTGCTCTGTCTCAGTGTACAAACGAATGGACACAGCAGAGGGAGCACCACAGTGTTTTTCCTATATTCTGCTTGTCAAGTATTTTACCTCTGTTTTTATCATCATGTATTTCCCCCTCACTACTTCCAGTTACATTTAAAGAAATGTCAATGAACTTGCATTTAAACCATATGGCTACTTGACTTGAGCCTTTTATCACAGACACCACTGCACTGTGACCACTGTGCTCTTAAGCAAGACAATGAACCTCGTCCTCTTGCTCAATGAAAGTAGAGCTGTGCTTTTGCCTACCTGGCTTCTGAATGACAGCGTTGCAGGCAGTGGCTATCTCCTCTCTCTTTGCTTCATCAGGGTACTGGTTATCACTGAAGTAGCTATGTAGACAGACAGACAGACAACACACACACACACACACCATCCTATGTCATATTTACAAAGTCAATTAAACATCATAGTGTTACAGGTCAGCCAATCCACACCTCCTAAACTCTCCTCCTCCCCCCTCACCTCTCCATCACAGCCAGACACTCCTTCCTCCAGGTGAATCTGCTCCCTCTCCGCAGACGGAAGCCCCCGGGGGTGCCGCCAAAAGAGGGCGGAGCTTGTTGCCAGTCCATCACGTCCTCCAGAGCCAGTGGGGCAGCTCGCATGGCCAGAGTGGCACCTGAAGTCACAAACACCGTACGGCATTAATAATAAAGTTTATATTCATTTCAGTATGTCATACAGAGAGATGCTATAGACGGTTTCCCAGCTAAATCATATAAACTTGTTTATTCTTTTCCTCCACCAAAAAATATATCTAAAATATGATAATGAAAAGAAATCATTGTACATTTATTATGTACCTTTAGTGTATGTATAACTCATCTTCACATTGTGAAGACAAGAGTGACCCCTTAAATCCCAGTGTTCATTTATTTTAGAGCTTCAAACCAATGAACCAAATTAAACTCAGGACATTCTTCTTAAAGCATCACACCAGCCTTGAGTTGTAAAGTGAAGACACAGGATAACTCAAAGACTCTACTCATTTTTCCATACATTACATTCCACTAAGCTGGTCTCAACTTGACACAATGCAGTCATTGTTCAGCCACAGGAAAACAGTTTACAGTTTTTCCAGTTTTTCTGAAACGAGGAACGTCTCAAGATGCTCATAAAAAACGTACACCAATGCTGGTTTTCTTTTCCTTCAAAAGACTCTTTAATACAACTTATGCTACATCTGCAACTCTCCAGACACCAGAAATGTGTCCTCTGCTGCTGAATTAACTAAAAAAAAATCCACCTCCTTTTAGTCCATATTGCAGTCGCAGCTTTGAATACCAATGAGCTCAATGACAAAATTACTTCTCAGCACTGATGAATTAGAGCTGTCAGAACATGGTGTCCAGGGTCCATCTCAAGGACACTCTGACAATATGCAGTGGACATGCATTGTCCAATATAAAATCTACTTTTACAGATTACCTGTCTCTTTGACTCATTACGTGATAGAGGTGTCCTCTTTTAGTGGGAGTAGAAATGCTGTGACTTGTCACAGTCAGCGTTAACAAACTAAGTGTTACTGAAGTCAGTAGTGGCAGTCATGCATTCAGTGCAGCTGACTGGTTACTGAAAAACTTTCTGTCCCTTTTTTACAATATATTTTCACCAATGGAAGAAGGTGAAGGTTACCTGGGTTGGTCTTCTCCAGCTGGTACCAGCGGAAGAAGGCTCGCTTCTTCTGCTCGCTGAGGTCCGATCCCTGTTGTAGGAGCCAGTGGGAGATGCGACTCTGACTGATCCCTAAGAGGAAGAGGAGCAGAGTGAGATCTGAATCTTCAGTCAGCCGGATGCTTGCTGACATGCCAACCCTTTCTGGTAGTGATTTAGTGGGCCTGGTTAAAGTGCAGATGAAGCTGATACTCACCCGTTACCTGAGAGACCACAGCCTGGGAAATCCGCCTGTTCGCCAGGAAGGACTTAATCTCCTCTTTGATCAAAGCACTGTCCCTTCTACAAGGAGAGATACTGTTTACACTGAGTATAATAAATGTACATCTCCAACAGTCTGACTTTACTAAAATACAGTTCACAAGACAACCGTGAGGACTTCACTCAAACCAGCTCCACAATTCACATAAACAGTATATGAATGGCAGTAGCTGAATATGTGAAGGAATTGGATGCTTTAATATTCTCTGCTCTTATGGTTTGATTTCATCTTCACAGACCCTCAAATCAATACCACTCTGATTGCTGTTGTCTGGCCACAGACTACAGATGAGAGAGGCATTGGAGGGTGTGTATGTGTGCGTGTGTGCATGTGTGTGTGTGTGTGTGTCTGTGTGTGTGTGCATGTGTGTGTGTGTGTGGGCAGTAATCCTCAAATCATTTTCAGATTCAGTGTGAGCTATAAGCAGGCCAGTCGACCATCAGGCTTTTGTATTAACACCTGTTCTCTGTGGTTTCATGGCAGAACCTTGTCCTAATTAGAATTATCATAATTATGGGTACTATTTATTGTCATGGTTGTGGCAAACCAAATACAGTTTGTAGGTACTAGTGCCTGTGTCCTGAGCTCTGCCTCTCTTTTAAATAGTCAGCAATGAGGTTTGGCTTCTTGGTAAACTCAGAAAACACTGAAAATGCATGTTGCATCGAGTGTGCCAAGCAAACAAGTTTATGTTTGTGGTCTTTTTATTGCTGTTTCCTCTTGGTTTACAACTTGACATGTAGTGGCTAAGAGGTCAGCTAAAACTGGAAACAGTGGCTGAAGCTTTTCCTCAGGTATTGTGTCTGTGTTGTGAGCGATAAGAACCAGAGTAACTATCAGTCACTATTTTACAGATGGGAGAGATTACTGTCATCAAAAGCTCAGGGAAGCGGATGTGCGCTGCATTATTGGAAGTGGGAAATGGGAAAATAAATAAAACTAGGATTACGGCCTTGCAGCTGTATACCAGTAGCAGTAGCAGTAGCAGTAGCAGCTTACATCCATGTCCGTCCAGACACATAATATATGAAGTGAAGACTTTGAAGGAATTAAGGATAAAAGGTATTAAGTGTATTTTGTCATATCTAGCAGATGAGTTCTTGAGCTATGGCTAAAAACATGTTTTATGAGGTCACAGTCACCTTGACCTTGGTCCACCAAATTCTAATCAGTTCTTCCATGTTTGTGACACATATGAAGAAGTTTCCTCAAAGTGTTGGCACAGCAGTTTAAAAGTGTTTTCAGTACTTTTCAGTACTTTAGCTTTTCTCCGGGAATCATCTGGACTGCTCTGAGCTGGTTTGGCCTGGTTCATCCTGGTCTAGTCAGTCCTGGCCTAACCTAGTCTAAGTTAAAACAAGTCTGATCTGGTCTTACCTCATCAAGTCTTCCACCTTGTCATCAACATCTATGTCCTCTTCACTGGCCTCAAACCCATAGCCTGGTGCTGTCACACTGCCACTAACCACACCAAGAGGAAACCGGGGTGGTGACAGCTTTCCATTGCTGACAGCAACTAGACCGTTCTGAGACACCGCTGATATGACGACAGGCGAGGCTACTGGAACTGGCAGAGGCAGGGAGGTGGTGTCGAAGTTGTTATTAGGTGACAGCGAGAGCTGGTTGTCCGGGAAACTTGTCTGAGTGGCGGTGGAAGTCATGGAGGAAGAAGCGGCAACAGCACTTGAAGAAGACAAGGAAGACGAGGGAGGCATGTAGGAAGGTTTATGGGTCAACTTGTGTCCATGTTGGCGGTCCAGGTGGTCCAGGGTGTCCAGGGCGTGTAGGACCTCTGCCTGGGTAATCCCCGTCCTCCTTAGCCTCTGGAGGAGGTCAATCTGCTCGATGGTGAAACGAGGCTCCTCACACTGCTGGAACATCCTGGAGGATATGATAACAAGAACGTTAAAACCAAAGAAGGAAATTAACTCAGGTGCTGTGATTTAGTACAATTTGTACATTTGAACAAATTGCAAGTAGTACTGATATACAGTACACAAAAGGTAACCTCACTTTTTGACCACTAATCATGTTATGGAGCAGTGTTTATAGAGTGGGTCTCTCTTTTGTTTGCAGTGTGCACACAGTCATCACATCCCTCTGTTCGCTGAAAGCACTGACATGTAAAAGAAATGTAGCCATACACAAGAAAGTCAGTGAGGAAGCAGACTGCTGGCAAGAAAACATATAGTTTCAAATATTTTTAAATTGAAGGGAAAATAGACCTACACACAGGAAAAAAAGATTTCAGTCCTGGTTGATTTGGCGACAGCTGTGGTTACAGGTGAAAATCCAAAGGTTTGCCAAAGGTCTGTTCAAAATAACACTAATCAACCACTGGAGACAGGAAATATCTAGGGGAATTCATCGTGTCACACTGATTTAATAAAGGAGACTAAAGAAGACAGCACTGTCGTCCAGTATGTGCATGCACTGTTTCGTGTGACTTGCCTGTGTGTGGTTGTGCAAGTCACAATGAAAACTACTGTACATGGCAGAGGAAATTAAAGAACACAAATCCATTGAATGGTTATTGCAGAAAAATGCTGGCTATAATAAACAGTATCAAACACGGGGGTTGATACAATGAAAATTTGAAGGACTATAAGTTTAAAGATTTTTTTAATTACATTTGCACCTTTTGATTAGTGACCTTGCTTTATCCGTTGAGCTTTACATCTCCAAAACACACGACCAAGATGGCAATCACAGCGCAACAATAAAAGCACAGGCACGTCTGTTAGCTTCCTGTCTGCAGATTTACAACACACACGCACGCGCACACACACGCGCGCGCACACACATATTCACACCAGAAGACATCAGAGCTCAGCAGCTGCTGTCCAGATCTGAAGTGCATTCCTCCAGATTAAACAAGATTTTTAATACAGTGGATAATGTTTTCAACCCCAATAATCACACAATAACCAAATAATTTAATGGACGCAGTTCACTTTTTATAATTCTATAGTAAATTTGCAAACCAAATACATGCTCACATCAGTGCGGCTTTAGTGCATTAACTGCCAAATCTTATCGACAGCTGTATTTTTATATACCACATGTTGTTAAATGCATACAAATTTTGTGTCATTTCTAAAACAACTGTCATAATAACAGTCACTGAAATGAACTGAGAGGGGAGCAGAGCAAAAGAGGAAGAAAAACAGACAAATGAGATAGCACATCTGTCTTGATGCTTTCCTCTCTGATGCCGAGAGGAAAAACAGGCCACAGCAGAGAATCAACGTCAGCAGACATGTCAACACTTATATAGAGAGGGAGGGCGAGGTCGAGTGTTGTGTGTGTGTGTGTGTATGTGCGTGCGTCTTGGGAAAATTGCCAAGGAAAATTTACATCTCAGGCAGCCAAGCTCCATACTTTCTCTCTGTGCTGCAGAGGATGAGTCATGCTGTAGATTGTGAGACACTTAGACTGATGCACATATTTACATTTCACAATAACTGATCAAAATGATATGTCTTGTCTTTTGTTGCACATGCACAGTTAAATACACTGTTTTCACTTGTTTTAGCCTGCTATTTCTGAAGTCTTGTTGTTGTATTGCTGTTATTTGCTAAACTGATCAATACAAAAATCACAAAATGAATTGGTTTTGGAATTGATCAAATTTTACTGATACCAGTGCCATTAGGGATTCTGCTTATCAGTCGGATTCTTTATTGAAAAGAAAGCAGGCTTACACAGGTTTTCAGCGTTTTATTATCTCTGAGTCTGAAAACAGTGTCGAAACGGAGTAGAGAAAAGACATGCATGTGACTCAGGTGTGCAAAAGCTCCACTGTTTAACCACTGTTTTCATTTACAGTGTTTCCCACAGGTTGGGAACTTACTTGTATCGGTGGGTGTCACGGTGCGAGGCTTGTGTGCATGCACAGACTCATGCAGTTTAGAGGGGAAGCGTGTAACCCAGGTTATTTTCTGTAGCTACAATTTATAGATGTCCCCTAAACACCTCACAGTCAGTAGACCCTGGCTACACCACCTCACACACAGAAGCCTCCAGTCCCCACTCAAGTTACTGCAGTGCACGCAACTCAGTGTGTGTGAACAAAAAGTGGTTAGTTTGAAAATAGTGAGAAAGAGTTTTCTGATGTAAGATTTACCTAAACTGAAACCAAGTGATTTAATCGACCTGGGCAAGTCTTAACCTGGGAGGGATGCCCAGGTTAAGACTATGAATGAGGAAAAGCCTGCCTGTGTGGCTCTAATGTTATTATAACAAAGGACAGATACCCTCAGTATCAGGCGTGCTGCTCCATTGGGAAACAGTGGCATCTGTGCGTAAAGTGTCAAAGACATGGCATTCCTGGAATTTAAGCCAATGTTGCGCTGTTTCAGTATATTGCAGGAGTGCCCTGCCTGTTCATTACATTACAACAAGCTCTCTGGTCATCTTCAAACATGACATAAAGCCACACTTTTGGACCGCTTCTTCCTCTCTGCCATTACTCCCTCTACATGCCACAGAGCATGACTGGATGTTAATTGCTTAATGGCACAAAGTTCATAGACTCTCTCAGAAACTCAAATTTAATGGCCCCTGGCTTTTATAAGTGAGGTATTATTGAATTTAATTCTAGTAAAAAAATAAATAAAAAGACAAAAAAAGTTTAGAGTTGATAGAAGATTGGAATAATCTCTTCACACAGACTGCTGCAGACAGAGACAAACAGCTGTAAACATGTCATCTTTAAGCAGTGTCCCGGGTCTTGAACTAAAGTAGTCTACCTACAGTACTTGACAAAGCTTGAGCCAGGAAAAAAAAAAGCTTTACTTATAGAGTCATGTGACAGACGGGGTTAACAGAAGCCAACTTGCAAATTGCCTCCATAACTTGACTGTTTTTTTTTTGCTTGCTGTAGTGTGCAGTAGCATAAGAGCACATCCTACTGCTACAAATTTCAGTACAACCAGCCACAAAACAAAATCACAGATATTTGGTCTAATTTATCTGCAAAATTAGTCTCTACTTGTCACACTGGCAGGAAACCAACCTTCCTTTTCAAGGTGTGACTATTTTTAAAAAGACACAGCGACTTTTGCATGCACAATGACACCATGTGACGAGGAGGCAAACGCAACTTTTTCCTTCCTCTCATGAAAAAAGAATCAGACAAATCATTTAACACAGCCTAGTATACAAGAGTGTCCACCAGAATGCATTTCTCCTCAACCACAACCATATCAAGGCAGGAAACCAACCTTTACATAATGTTTTTGCCACAGTAGTTGGCAGATCGGTTTAAATTTAAGCTTTCATTTGGTGTCATCTATCTGGAATCAGGATCCTGCCACCAAAGTTGGTGATCACCAAAGTTTCTCACCATGGCTATATATGTTAACTTGTGACTTCCTAGCAGCCGCACTCATTTTAGTAAAACAATAACACTGGCACAGCAAGGACAAGGTTCTCACTGTACCTTTTCAGAGCAGCCCAGATTTTCTGGTATAGTTATTATCATTATAAAGGAGAGACAGCATCAAGTGAATTGACAGAAATAGTTTGGAAACGATTAAAAATATTTATTACGTGGTCTACTTTTTAATGAATGTCAGCAGCTTTGGAAGTGGTAAATGACATTAGCTGAAGAGACTTTTTCAGAGTTCAGGATTTAGTGGACTGACAGCAAATGAGGAGTAAGTGTAATTATGTCAGGCTGGTACGCAGCATGTGTGCAAGAAAGGACAGAGGAACTAGTAATCAAATAGTGCTGACTTGCACTGCTGAACTTCTTAAGAGACCTCTGCTAAGCGGCAACAGCACAAAGTACAGGTTTATGGACACACATGGAAATACACACACTCACACAAACGCTGAAATCACAACCAGCGTAATACTTTAACAGTTTAACTAAAAAAGTAATTTATCCTTCCAACTCACACAATCCTGAAGTGTCCTTGTGCAAGACACTAGCCCTACCAGCCCCAGCTGTGCTGCTTGGTAGCTGAACTTGACCTCTGACCTCCCCATGGAGCAGAGAACCTCCCAACACAAGCCCCTGAGGATTATATTGTAATATATATCAAGAAACTCTCCAACTGTGTCCCGGTTGAGGCTTTGCATCAGCATTCCGTTTAGTCCTCAGACCAAAATAATTTCATGTTGGCAAAACCTTGAAGACTTACTTCTGAGAAAGGTCTAACAAGATAAACAGTATTACCATCAATGAACCCAGTGAACTGCCCAACCAGACGTGGCATAAACTGTATCCTGGTTGCAGACGTGCCAGTTGAGCACATAGACAAAAGTCAGTTAATTATAGTAGGTAACTTTTTAACTGGCCTTGGAAACCGAAATTCAACCCAAAAAAGGACAGCTGGCTCATATGGAGACTAACCTGTGGTGATCCCCAGTGTCAAGGTAGCCCCGATGCATTTCGCTCTCTAGAACTGATCCACTTTCACGTCGAATGACGCTGGGGGAAAAATGGATTTTAATTATGTCCTTCTTCCAGAAAAGTAGGCATTCCCGATAAAGGGTGTCTTAAGACGTGTTACTGATAATCACGACCAACTCCTCAATTCGGCATGTATATTTTAAACTAACCCATTCGAAGTACAACAATGCAGTTCATTTTATTACTGCTTCGTTACGGTTGTTCGTCGTAATTATGACACACGACAAAAATACACCATGTATCGCGGCAGCGCGCATTGTGGACCAACTGGAAAAGTTGACATTGTGTTTGATTAAACCCTTTTTGGTGAACTACGTGCATGCCGAATTAGAGACTGACTTTTTATTATTCAGATAAGATCGTTAATAGCGGTTTAGGTAGCGTGAACCTTAACTGCCAAATCAAATGCCGCAGCACAGGCGATTTTTTTAAGGAGTTTTCAGTTATCACCATACAGAGAAAAGGAAATGTATCGGGCTAGCAGAACCGTTTGAAGGCAGCAGTAGTTGGAGCTGCAGGACTTAAGTTACCTTAATATTCCAGTCTAAGAGCCTCCGCGGACGTTTATTCCACCATATATGTATTGCCTGGGGGCGCCGGGGAACACGGTCACTGACAGTTTTCCCAAAATGTCTCCTCTGTTTCTAATTGGGTTTCAATCCACCGTCAGACAGATTCGCCTTTTGTCCGGCAGACAGGCGCCATGTTGACACAATGACGCAAGGAACGACGGGAGTCGCAGTTTACAGAACTTCGTGTACACACAGAGGTGCCACTTTATTGGGAACACCTGACTACAGCTGAGGGAGCTCAACACAAAACCCGTGCAATACTAGGCCACTCACCTTCATGAAGTGTATGGTGTTCAGCTGTTGTTGACAGTGCCAGAAAGGAGTAGTTTTCAACTCACTGGAAAATTTAGAGGCTGTACTGTTGGGTGTTTGTTATATTTTGTTCACCCTATGTTTTTATGTCTCTCAGAATGGCTCTAATACACAGCATTGGAACCAGTTTTCCAACTATTTGGTTCGTTCTCTTTCCATGATCGAAAAATAAATAATTTTAGTCATAATGTAAGCATTTGGTGGACTCTTAACACATGCAAAAAGAGTTCAGTGTCTCACCAAAATAAAAAAAATTAAAAAGGGCAACCAGCTGAAGTTAAAATTACACCTAAACATACTTAAAATTTCTCCCAAGTGCCTCATTCTCCACCCACAGACCCACTAAACACTGGATCAGTATACATACTGCTGATTCGGTCAAGTTTTCTTCTTGTACCATACTGACATGAAACAACTTCAAATGGGCAGAGGTTAAACCGACGTTACCTAAGCACAGCCTGCCTGTACACAGGCCAGGGTTATGTTTAGGTTTAGGGTTCTGTTTGGCCTAATGTCACAACAGCTTGGAGCTAACTTGAGCTAAGCATGATCTGACTGCAGCATTTGAGCAGACCAGTAGGTCATTTGAGGGTATTTGGTCTGACCACTGGGTCACTCAGACTGCCAAAAAGCTGCTTCAGCATGGCTTAGGGTCAAAAATGTCTCATTAGACCACAGACATTTTTTTTATCCCGGTAAACTACTGGTTTCAAAAGATGAAACTTTAGCAGTCAGAACAAACAGCATGTGAGTATTTCTCCTACTTGTGATTCTCCTGTAGCTGACAGCAGGGTGTTAGAACTCTTACTGATCAGTGGTACTCATCTCATTACACAGAGCCCTGCTGGTTTGTATTCAGGCTGCCGAATCAGTGACTTCTTTTTGTGAAGGTTTTCAGTGAATTCTGAAAACCAGCAGCGCAGTAAGTCCTGACAACCAAGACTGAGAAACCATTGCTATATGCAGGTTACACTACGGTAAAAAAAAAAGGATATTAACATATAAAATATGTGTATGGTAAAACATGTTCTTTCCAGGTCCTGTAAACCTTTTATAAGGCTGTGTCCTCCAGTTACTAAAATCACTTTTTATCCATGATGAAAACTTAACTTCAGAATGAACAAAACATAAGTACTCGTCATCACCATAACTTGCTATATGGCAAATTTGATTTGAAGGTAGTGGTCTACACTGAGCTGACACTTTAACTCCTGCTGGATCTCAGGTAGGGTGGCAGGTACAGTGGTGCAGTGGTTTGCACTGTCGCAAGAAGGTTCTTGGTTCGAATCCAGGCCGGGGCTTTCCTATGTGGAATTTGCATGTTCTCCCTGTGCTTGCACAGGTTCCCTCGGGTATTCCAGCTTCCTCCCCCAGTCCAAAGACACACAGATTAGGTGAATTGGCAAATCTAAATTGGCCATAGGTGTAAATGTGAGTGCAAATGATTGTATGTCTCTGTATGTCAGCCTTATGATAGACTGGTGACCTGTTCAATCCCAGGCTCTCACCCGAACTAATGAGGTGCAGTATGTCCTTTCACAGTTTAATCTATTTGCGGCATTTACTAAACAGATAACTGGACAATGCTAACATCAGCTATTTTATTTATTTATTTGTACAAAACGTGAGTCTACGGCAAAGTAAAAAATATAAAAATAAATGTTACTGACAACTAACATCTAGACAAAGTGATGACAGTTACAAACAGCAGTTTTAAAGAGAAGTATGTGTGTGTTCAGGAGGGAACCCAGATGTTGCCGTGTGTGTCGGGGGCCTGGCTGTACGGAATGTTCCAGATCCAAGGCTGATCTGAAAACAGAGGAAGAAAACAGGTCAGCGAAATTAGAAGGATCCTACATTTAACAAAGAAAAGGGACTTTACATTGGACAAAATGGCAGCATTTGTACCTGCCACAGTGTTTTTATTCATGCCTAAGAGGACGAGCATGCCTCACACAAAGCTTAATATCTCAGTGGTTCCTCTGACATCGTTGTCCACCTTTATTGTTGTTCATTGATTTTAGATTATGCCCATTCAAATGCTACAAACAATTGAAATGAATGGCTGTGCTTCAGAAATGATCAATAGGAAATGCACTGAATTTAACCAATGATACGTTAGGGCTAATATTTTGTTTTACTTGTATTTTATAATATAAGGCTAAGTGACACTCAAACCCTCTGTTTCTTTACTGGAGTCAGAAACAAAAATTACAAAATTCTACAATAGCACTTAGTGATTATGACACTTTGGAGCATGGATGTCCATCATCAATATGCATCAATATACTTTTTATTACCACTTTAAACCCAACACAGGGAGAGGGTTTGACACTCAAAACATTTTGGGTGACACTGCTGATCAAGCCACGATGACCTTATCTACACCAAAGAATCCAGCAATCTAAGGACACAATGACATGTTGAAATTATCTTTAGGTCTTTCAGTTGCTCTGACTCCCCAGAAACAAGCATAAACCTCTTTGCTGTGTCTCTGGAAGCTGTAGATTAAACTGTGGTTTTAATATAAACTAATGTAAAGTTCACCTAAGTGCCACTAGATGACACTGTAACTGCAAATCAAGCTTAAACCTGCTGCACAGGAGGTTGAACGGACCAGTGTTCAGTATAACTTTGAACTTAAAATTTAAAAACTGAAAGAATCATGTTTTGCTTTACCATTACCAAGACACATTAGTAGCAACAACATTATTACAGATTGTATTTTAACCAGTGCTACACCCCTGAAAGGACCTGATCTAAAATGCAGTAAAGCCCAAGTCAAATGCTAAGTGAGAGAGCAACAGCTTCACCGAACAATCGGGTCTGTACATAAATATGTATACAACAGATTTCATGCACAAAACCACATGTACTCCTGTACCTTTAGGAGAGTAGCATGTAGGGGGAAGGTCAAAGGGCACAGGGAAACCAGGGGAGGATGAGGAGGCAGGAAATGGATTTCTGTTAACAGTGAAGGTCGTCATGTCCTATAAGGAGACAATAATCGACAATAAACAAATTTTGCTATCCATCATATCTAATACTTTTTTCTCTTCACCTTCATTCTTATGTTTTAATGATGATTAACGTTTAGGGGTGTGTATGACAAAATTATTTTGCGAATGCCAAATAACACGCACAATTAAAATCACATTCACTGCAGGCATCGTCTCTCCAGCAGTCACACATATTAGGATAGAGCTACCGTTTGTCCACGTGTGTTGTTCTTACAAAGGCAGAGGGCACGTAGAGGACTCCCAGCTCGTACGAACGGACCATCATCTGAGTGTTGTTCTTCTCCAGTGCTCCCCACGCCGCTTTGGACAGGTTGGCACTGAAACAAGCACGTAAAGAAGGTTTGATGTTTCAGTACATTGCTGAGATGAGGAAGGGATTATTTCAGCATATAAATAACATGATATCCATCTAACATACAGCATATTTCTCCTATAGAGATTAAAGATAAAACAAAAAAAAACAAAAACAAAATATATAAAAAACAAGAATGTAGAGGACTTTTGTCCATGAGTGAGTATGAAGTGGAAGGTGAAACATGACAAAATGGATTTCTGCCTTTAGGAAAAATGTTATGGTACCATTTCTTTAATTAGTTACCATCAGTTTCAGCACTATCATTAATAATGTGCAATACATAAACAGTAATATGTAAGAAATAAGAGAACACATTGCATCACATTTACAAATAAAGACATAAATAATTTCGCAAATGAAAATGAACAAATATGAAGCTTGCGCGCTCACCTTGTGACGAGGAACCAGGCAAGCTGAGTGAAATCAGGTGACGTCCTCATGTATGTCTTGATGTGTGGCATGGCATGACTTCTTCCTGTTGTATTCGCCTTCCATCGGCTACACACACACACACACACACATAATATTTCACTCATCTGTTCTATTATAGTTGAAAAATGCAGTTCCATGTACAGAACTGCATAAACTAACCAGTAACCAGCACTTGGCGACACTACTTTCTGAAGTATGGTTATCTCAGAAATGTTAAATAGACATGTCTGCACTAATATTACTTGCCATAAAAATGCGCTTGTCAGAAATCAGATTGACAACTTGCTTTCCTACTGGTGACACTAACCCACATTACAACAATTTTCAGATATCAGTCATGTATCTCTAAAGCACAGTCTCAAGGGACCCTTAAAAATGTGACAGCTAATTTAAGGGGGACAGGATAGGGCTATAATAACAGTAGCCTACTGATGGTGTAACTACCAGTGAACCCTTACAGCAGGACTGAATTTTTATGAGTAGTAGTAATGAACTTACTGAAAGTAGGAGTGGAGCCAAAGCTGTTTCTGGGCTGTTTGGATGCTGTAGGGAAGAGAGCCTCCCGCTGGAGGACAAAACAAAACAACAGTGACCAAATAATCAGGTCAGATCAAACGGAAAACATTCAGACAGTATAATGTATAGTATATGTAAAACTTTAGAGTCTAAAGTGATCAAAGCCTCTGTGGCCAAAATGAACCTGCATTTAGTAAAGGTAATAATCTATAATAATCATAATCTAATAATAAGAATCTATTTGTATTTGACCTCCAGGACACATATATATTATATATTAGAAAATTATTATTTTGAATGCAAAAGAAATTTACTCACCTGGATAGCCCTCTAAACTAGTCCTCACATCTTCTACTGATGGATACAGCTGGAAAATGTCAAGCCATTAGCTATTGACTTTAGAAGGTGATCTCTACTCAGTTTCTTTAACTGGTTTATGGTTCTGTGTCTTAGACACAGTTACAGTTAGAACCTAATAATTAAAAATTGTAGCAGAAGCAGTCAGAGAAAACATTTGTGTTCTTTAACTTTGTGCTCTCTCTCTCTCTCAGCATCTTAGCATTTGAATGCTGAATCACTCAAGGGAAGGACCACATCAAGTTTGTGCTGGAGGAACATACCAAGTTCATGGGGGGGTCTGGACGAAGAGAGGATTTCCCAAGCGTGGTCAAAGTGCGCTGAAATTCCCCCGCCAACCATTTGGTCTTATCCAGTCCCATGGAACCAATGCTGGAGAACTGGCCAATCACAGGCCACCGTTCATCGCCGGGAATCGGCTCTGTGTGGTCATGCAACAGCTAGAAAAATAAAAAGCAGACAAGAAAGACTTGAAAAAAATCACAGTTAGAAACTACATCTTACATTTCACATCTTTAAAAGCTGTTATAGTTGTGTGAAAATGCCCTTTATTTGTAATTATATTAGATTACACAGGACATTTAGGTATTTTCTATTCATCAGATGATCAGGGTGACACTTTGAACATGTTCTAAATATACTACACAATACTGCTGTTTCTTTGGAACAATGTTAACATTAAATGACTTCTGACCTTTTTCCTTGGTATACCATACATTTTTAGATGGATTTAATTATTCACTGACTCATCTCTCCTTGTAGTGAAAATATTAGACGCAACTATATAAAACCTAAGGACACAATGACACTACGGGCAGATGTTGACTTTTCTGCCCTGGGAGAGAGAGAGGAAAAAAAGGAAACTTTTACCTTTCTCAGCCTCAGGTGGCCCCAGCGCTCCATGTCTGAGCCAACATACCTGCCTGGAGTTGAGCCAACCAAATACACCCTGATAAGACAGAATAATAGTGTAACCTCTAATGCAGATGTTGCATTCATGAACAACTGCACTGAACTAAATCCTAACTGCAGGATCATCATTTTTTCTGTTGTATCTCCTTACATCTCGAGAAATGTTATCATACAGTGTGCATCACATCTGTATGTATGCATGTGTATCTGTATGCACAGGCATCTCATGTTTACCTGGTCTCTGACAGGTCATGCTCTTCAATTCGTTGGATCCACTCCTCGAGTTCTGGAGCACGGTACGACGCCAGGTATTCCAGCAGGTCCCTCTTAAAGAAGGTGGGCGACTCGCCTGAGTTTGCACTGCCGCCCTTTGGTAACCGTGGAAACAGAGGGCTCATCCACATCCTGGTTTGTAAATAACAGATTCAGGGGCCCGTCTATAATCAAACCTTATATCTGAGTACAGTGCAACAAAAATAAAACTACTATCTTTCACAAGTTGGACTCCTTTCTTTTATATGGCTGTCCAAAAACATTCCTTAGTTAAAGAATGATTTTTTTTTTTTTTTTTTTTTTTTTTTAAAAGGAGACTACAACAGACAGACTCACCCTTGTGTTTTCTGGTACCAGTCAGCTCTGATAAGGTTGGAGGTTAGAATAATGACTCTGAAGCCTTCTTCATACCACAGCAACATCATCTTGCTGCACAAAGACACGCAAAATCACAATTTCATGCAAAATGTACATGGATTTTAAAAACACTTAAAAGATAACACAGCAATAATAACATCTATTTCAAAGCAGACATTTGGACTTGTCATAGCAGGAAAAGCACAGGTGTAACTAACAAGTGGATATAATTAATTTGGTTATAAATGTTGATTACATTCAAGAATTTCCTGCTATGACAAGTATGAATGTATATTTGGGCGACATCACTCACACTTTTATATTCACATTAGTGCACATACAACAATAAAGAACAAATCAGCAGGTACAATACCAGGTAAGGAAGGAAATTCTTACGTGTGGTGAGTTCCAAAAGCAATGTCCAGCTTGGCCTGTCACAGAAAATCACACACATTGGTCCCATTTGAAGGGAAAAACAGAGTCCATAAAGAACAGACTCACTAGCAGAAATCTCCCACTTTACAGATCAGAGTGTATGCACTGTAATATGAACCAAATTTGCACTTCAGAAAAACTGCTGGTTACTAAGTGTTTTCTGTGGTGGTAAGGCTCTACCTGGCAGAATCGAACATGTGGAAAGGGCTGAGCCTGCTGGACCAGCCGGGCCTTGGCCTCCCTCTTATCTCCATGGACAATCAGGACTGGACGATCCCTAAAAACACAACACAGTTTATTGTGGCGAATCACTTTGATTTCATGAATACAGAAAGGATAAAATCATGTCACAAAGTCTGTTTGTAAAACCCCAAACCTAGCCAAACAAACTAATCAACTAAAGTTCTGCAAACTGCATTACAGTATGTTGTCATAAGAGAACTTGTTAGAGATTTTCCTGATTATTTTTTTTATTAAATATGAAGAAGCAGTTCATAGATAGTAATATATCTGCTATATTATACATGCCACACTATACTAAACTTCTAAAACCAGATGCCCACTAATGAGAAAAACGATAATGTGATGGTAGCACAGAAGCCGAACTTACCTAAACTCTGATGGGTACTGCTTCACCATCCAGGCAATATCAAAGCAGTAGTTAAACTACGAAGAGAGAAAGCATATTAATGGCAGAGCGATTTTTAGCCATGTCACCTGCACGGCTAAAAAAAAAAACAGGACATAGAATAGTGTTGACAGTTTATACGTTTATTCACCTGAACAGATTCTTTCAAGGTCCCAAATAACGGGGAGAGAATATCTGCATGAAAGAAAAAAGAAAAGATTACTTGATAAAACTGATTTCTAAAAGACTGGTGATCACAAATGGTGGTAGCTGTACTCCACTGATTTCACAGGAGTCAGCAGGCACAACCAGACGTGCCATGTTCACGAGGGATTAAAACTAGAGCCTTCATTTTGCTAAAGGACTTCTTTATTCACGAGGTCACTCTGCTTCCCTTCGATAAAATCAAAACCCAAAAGCGACCAGTGCTATTGTAAGTATTCACCCAGGAGAGAGATTTGAAACTTAAACAGTCAAAGTGGTAACCATCGTGTTTACCGGCTCCTCAAATTGGTCATGTTTTGTTTTTCTCCTGAAATGTCAGACCAAACTGCATCAGACTTTATCAAGAAAAACTTTTCTCACCTCTAATGTGCAGCGCTCCACTGTTGTATTTCTTGTCCAGGCCTGTGACCTTGTTGAGGTAAAACCTGTAGGTGTCATTCAGACAAGGAATACTGGACTCAAAGAAGTCCTCTGGCTCGTCGATATAGTAGACCCGGCCGTGGGGACTGGGGGGGCGCTCGTTCTCCACCTTCGGTTTCTTTGTTTTGGGGCTTGGAGGCGCCCTCTTTGATAAGTTACTGAGACTGTTCCCCTTCACATCTCCATCATCTTCATCGCTATCTGACAGAGCCCAGCCTGAACCTTCTGACACGTCTTTCTTACGCTTTCCAGCCAATGAAGGACTAGTTTCATACTTTACTGGATTCACCTGGTTCTTTGCAGCTGACTGCCGAGCCTCAGAGCCAATGACAAGTGAGGATACAGGGGGTTTAGCTGGTTCGGGTTTCACCTCAACAGAGGCTGATACTGGTTCCAGTTTGGGGCTGGGGGTAGAGGCAGACCAACATGGACTGTGATTGGATACAGCAGGCTGGTGGGGCTTAGATATTGTAGTCCCGGAAGGAGGAAGAGCCTCATCATCATCATCATCACTGCTGGAGATGGTCCACTTGCCATGCTGACTGTTTGTCATGCCTGACCAGAGACACAGAGAGTCCAAACATTAGCTGATCTACAGGATGAGTGAATGCATGGTAAAGCCACTGATCAGTCACACTGAGTTCAGAGAATAAAGGAGCAGGTCCAACATATAAGCTGATATCAATGAAACTTCCAGGAAAGACAGCTTGTTTTATAACCTGATGAAGAGAGATTTAATTTAGTATGGTTTGCAGCTAAGAATTCAAGTGGAGTGACAGAAACTATATATGTGGGTGTGTCTGACTAAAATGCACGAGTAAAGGAAAAAAGCAAAATAATATGATGAGACGAAGAACGTGACTCAAAAGATTGGCAATATATTTAAATACGAAGTAACTACACAACAATACACAACAGCGGAAACGAGGTTGTGTATTTAAGATGTATGAACAATCAAATCTGCAAAGACGATACAAGAAACACATATCGAGAAAGTTGTGTAAAGAGTAACAAACGGAAATGATGATATTTTACTTTTTTTATAGAAAATGGCTAATGTTGTTTACCAGGTCAGATGAGTGAGCTGCAGCACAGGCTAACGCTGTTATTAATGCAGAGACTCGTATCACTGCACCGCCGAGCAAACTTCATACAACAAACACTTCCATGAAACGAACCACGGTGCAGGGGGTGAACAGGGAATAAGTGTCCGGGTGAAAACATGGTCTTTTCTTATAGTTCCGCCACATCGGCGCGTTATATGTGATCCAAATACAGAGCCATTAATCGGTTTAACAAACAATGGTTGGTAACACAAGCATGGTCATTTAAATCCACCGTGAGTGGCACCGCAACAAAATCTTATTATTATTATTATTGTCGTTGTTGTTTTCATATTTTGTCTTTGTTTATTTTATTTTCAAAAATAATTATACATTTGTTAGTTTTGGTATTGATGAGTGAGCACCACCATGCCACAGTATCAACATTCATCCAGTTCATATGAAGACTGCCAAAACACAGACATACAAGGTTAGAGGTTTATCATGTGCTAGTTGCCCCATTTTGTTATCTTATCTCAGAAATCATCATTCATAAGTCACTGATGGATTTCAACAATTATTAAACGTTAGGTAAGGTTACAGAAGATAGTGTGAGGGTCTGCAGAGAGCCTGCCTCCCACCTGTATTTTATTATTTCTGACAAAGCACAAGGAATTCAGGAATTTACAAAGGCTGAAATGTGGGTGACGACTGTTGTGAAACACACTTGGCAGGTCAGAGGTCGTGGGGGCACCCCACACAGCACATTAACACTCCAGAGTGTGGAGCTCCAGATACAGTATGGGCAGCATTCAAACTAAATTATTTTACATCCATCCAGACATATCACAAAGAATTTTGTAGAACAAAAAGGGTTCAGAATAAGTTAAAAATCTTGCCATATGGAAATAGTAGGTGAGCAGCTTGTGAGCCTTTTAGTGAGTCTTTTTTGAATCAGCTCTCAAGTGCTGATAATAGGAAGTTATGCTGATGTGTGTCACCCCTACCGCTCCATTCAACGTGAATTACCACAACACTTGCAACATCACCTCTTTGGAAGTTCAACAAGCTCTAGAAAACCACATCCTATGACATTACCAACAGCAACAAGGACCATACTGGTGCTAAGTGATGGTCACAGCCAAGGCCCGGAAGAATATCATAAAGAGAGAACACTGTGTTGAGGGTCAGCAGAATAAAGAAAATTAAAAATTGAAGGGGCTCCATTTGTGAACTATGACTCTTTGGAGGACTGTTTCCTGCTGGTCCTGTAAAATCCAACTCAGCAGCAGCAATCTGGGATTTCCTTTCTTAAGAGCAGTTTGCTGCTCTGCTCTTAGATTTGTAAATTATGTGTTTTAATGTTGTCGGTCTCATTTAAGCTTTTATTATGTCTATCTTATTATGTTTTAAAATATATATTGATATGACGTAATCATTTTGTTTTATAAATCAAATAATTTAAAGTGAACTAAACTGCAGTAAGGAGTGAAGGCACTTCACCTTTTCTTTTATAAAGTCACCTGTAAAGGCATGATGCTACAATCACTTCCTGGGATTATATAAAAACTTGCCAACCTGACACACAACAATCACTAATACACACATCTATCTTCACTTCATCTGTCTGTCCTGGTTCATAGACAATCACATACTCCTGGACAGTAGGGGCAGTATTGCACCTCCAAGTTGTTGATTAACCGTCATCGTAACTGAAGAAGTCGCCGGTGTGTACAGTAGTCTTCTCTGTAGACTTCAGTTGGGTCTCTTCAACACAGAAAAGGCTTTGCCACCTGTCTAAAAGAAGGGTTTCACAGTATGGCGTTAAACCTAACCATCAACACAAGCAATCCGCCTCTAGGTGAGTTGCAGGATAAAGAAATTCTTCAGTGAGTCGCGTGTTTGCGTGCAGCCACAGAATGACAGTTGGCTAGCTGGTGCTCCTACGTGTCACCGTAACAAATGAGACAAACTCCGCTGGAAAATATTCCAATTTAATGTTTATTTATGCATATCTACATGTGGATGGCTGCCTCCCAGAAATTAAGACATTGGAACAGTAATTGGATTCGCTTGGTTATAATGCGGCAGGCATATAATAATAATAATAATAATAATAATAAAACAATAACAGAGGTTTTATTTTCTAATAATATTGTTAATTTATTATGTGGAAAAAAAGACAAATTGTAGAGCTGGTGCGGGAAACTCAGATATTATTATGATTTACGAAATAGCTATTAATTACTTTTGCAAAATCGCAACGCTTGTAACATGACCTACACTGAAATAGTTGGTCCATGTTAGCCGTGTGTAGCTGACGAGCTAATGCTAGCTAACATGCCGTCGTGGCATCAACATGTGGACAGTTTGTTAAAATCTCCTTCTAATAATAGCAGCTACCACACACAAGGCTCGTCCACTTTAAACTTTCCCTGTGAGAGTAGTATAACATCGATTCATTGTGTGCAAAAAGTCTGTATAAACTGTATAATCATGGTCAAATCATAGACTTTAAGGGGCACGGCGCTATCGTTACTGTCACGTTAGCTAACTCTGGTTAGCTCAACTCTGTTTAGGTTTAAACTTATACAGAGTTAAATTATGCTAAAATATATGTATAACCGGACATATGTTATTCATATGTGAGAACTCGTGTGTTCAGTGAAGTGTGGACAAGGTTTTCTACTAAGACGAGACTATCTAATCACTGGGTTTGACAGTAACTAAACAGCGCCATTGTGAATCGCCGGTGAATTCAGCTGGCTGATGCAAGGCTCGTGAAACGTTTCTGTTCCATTTTTCAGCACCAGCACTTTTCCTGGCAAGTGTAGGCTTCCTTAGTCGATGGCAGGCGTGGTGATTACAAACCCAGGTTTTCTCTGCAGAGAAGAATCTATCAAAAGTAAAAGCAAAACCATCTCTGCAGCTCCTCCAGGGGAGATTATTCAGATGCAAGCTAAATAGCGATTCTGTGATTAGATGAATTGGAACTCTTACCTAAATTCCCAACATTAATCTACATGACACGAAAATCATAGACATTGGAGCTGGGCTACACCATTAGACAGTATGTTTTGTATAAAGTGTTATAATTTTGTATTACCGGTTTTAAAAAAATAAATACATTTTTTTAAACTAATTTCGAAATCCTGGACAACTGTCTGTGCAGAAAGAAGCCTGATACTAAAATTTAGCCATATTCCTTTTATCTATAATAATATGAAGTCAGTACAAGAGTTTTTAAAGAAACACTTTGGAGTGCTGGCATGTGTTAGGCAAGCAATACTACATGATTGCTGAGTGCACAGTTGTTGAGGCAGGCTGAGATAAAGATAGCAGGTTGATCACAGTAAAACGAAACACTGCAGTGTGCATGCTTTGCATCACTGGACCAGTTCAGCTGGTTCTCAGATCAAAATGTTTGTGAAGATTGTCAGTCATCTAGATTGTGTTCTGATGAAGCCTTTCAGATAAGAGGCGAAGCATTTTCATGAGTCTAAGTCATGTCCAGTTGCCCATGACTTAACACTTTTAGATTTTCTAATCAAAGTTGACTGAAGCTGGTTTAGGCTGTTCAGCCATGTTTACCCAGTATCAAACATGCACTGACAAAGTGTATTTCCTCCTTTGTCCTGCAGGGGCTCTTCTGGCAGCAGAGCATGTGAAGGGCAGTGTGCAGGTATCAGTGGAGGAAGGCAAAGACACCCGCCTTCATGTCTCTGAGTATGTGACACAATTGTTTCATTAAATTTCATTGATCTAACTAAGCTCCAACATGCAATGTAGAATCAAAGAAGTAAATGAGAGCATGTGTGTATGTTTAAATTGTTAGACGGTGTGTAAAGGTTTTATTAATGTGTCTCATCTGTGTTCTCTGTCCCTTCCTCAGTGCCGTCCAGTTCAGTGATTCCAACTCTATCAGTCGGTACTTAGCTCGAGTGGCTCCCGCTCTTGGACTCTATGGAGCTAACTTGATGGAGCAGACTGAGGTTTGTATGTTTGTGTGTATTTGAGATATTTTTTTTAACAGTTTTGTGTTCTTGCTTCTCATTTGAGATGCTGTCTGGTATCTGCAGGTCGACCACTGGTTGGAGTTCAGTGCCCGGCGCCTGTGTGGTCAGCCTGGTTTTACCGTGGCACTGGGTGAACTGGACATGGCCCTTTCCCTGCGGACCTTTCTGGTTGGACGTGCTCTCACCCTGGCTGATCTCTCTGTCTGGGCTGCCCTCAAAGGTCAGTACCATCCAGGAACGTACCAGTATGGATCTTTACTTGTTATTATAAATTATGCAGTTAAATGGGTGAAATGCAGCGCTAAAGGTTTTGGTTGTTTCTCTGCAGGTCACGAGGAATGGCCAAGCCAGGGCAAGTCCTTCGCCCACATCAATCGCTGGTTCTCTTTCCTGAGCTCACAGGTTCCCTTCACTGCTGTGGGCAACATGTACGCCAGTAAAAAAGCCCCAATGAACAAATCCAATGTAAGTGAATTTTTTTTTACAACATGTGGAGTAAAAGAATGTTTGGTACAAGGAGATCAGTAATGTGGAATGTGTGGAACTGTATGAATGTAAAGCTGTGTGAGGTTGACCTGGAGCCTTATACTGAGTAAACAAGAAGAAAAATAAATTGTTAATGTGAAAATATTTAACGTTAACAAAATCAACACAGAGCTGTACAGAAACCAAACTGATAAGCAACATCTTGATAAACCCAAAACTTGATCTTTACAGATTGATTTGATTATTACATTTGTGATTTCAAGATTAAAATATTAATGATTAAGATTAAGAGATAAATGCTCTTTCTCTTTATTCCTGACTGACTGTGTCTCTGTGCGACAGTCGAACGAGAAGAAGCAGGATGTTGGAAAGTTTGTGGAGTTGCCAGGAGCTGAGATGGGCAAGGTGGTTGTTCGATTCCCTCCTGAGGCCAGTGGGTAAGGCTTCTTCTGGAGTTTAAGAGACGCTCAGATTATAAACAATCATTAGATCCCTAATTGTGCTTTTTTTCTGTCTCTCTGTGCCTAGATACCTGCACATTGGTCATGCCAAGGCTGCTCTGCTCAACCAGCACTACCAGGTTACATTTAAAGGGAAGCTCATCATGCGCTTTGACGACACCAACCCTGAGAAGGAAAAGGAGGACTTTGAGAAGGTGAGACATTCAGGGTCTCAGAGTAAATGGAAAAATAGAATTGTGATAATTGTGAATTATTTCCAAGCAATACCAAAACAGTGTTGTTTTTTCATGATTCAGATGAAAACATGCCAACAAAAATGAGTTTATTATTATTTCTTCGTCTTTGCTTCTCCTCAGGTGATCCTGGAAGATGTTGCCATGCTCCAGATTCATCCAGACCAGTTCACCTACACCAGCGACCATTTTCCCATCATCATGCGATTTGCTGAACAGCTGCTTGCCGAGGGCAAGGCCTACATCGACAACACCCCTCCTGAGCAGATGAAGCAGGAGAGGGAGCAGCGCATTGAGTCCAAATGCAGAAATAACAGTACGGCTCGGGCCACATGGCATGACTACCAGCCACAGTGAATATTGAAGCTACAACATGGAAATTTCTGAACTGTCTGAAGCTATAATCTGCATCTTCTCTCTGTCTTCTGTAGCGGTGGAGCAGAACTTGAAGATGTGGTCGGAGATGAAAGCAGGAACAGAGCACGGTCAGACCTGCTGCATGAGGGCCAAGATTAACATGAAGTCCAACAATGGCTGTATGAGAGACCCCACCCTCTACCGCTGCAAGAACGCCATGCACCCCCGCACTGGAAGCACCTACAAGTACTTGACTTATTAGTATTAATGATTTGTAAAAACAACAATTTGTGCTTTAACATCTGTAGTATTTGCATCCACTGTTGGAATATTCAAATATTCTTATGGTATTAATTGTTGAAACGGTCCACGTCTTTTCCTCCAGAGTCTACCCAACATACGACTTTGCCTGCCCCATCGTGGACAGCTTGGAGGGTGTGACCCATGCTCTTAGGACAACAGAGTACCACGACCGCGACGAGCAGTTCTACTGGATAATCGATGCCCTGCGCCTCAGGAAACCCTACATCTGGGAGTATGCCAGACTCAACCTCAATAACACAGTGTTGTCCAAGAGGAAGCTCACCTGGTTCGTCGACCAGGGATACGTCGATGGATGGTAGGTTTAGATAAATTCCACCTGCGTTTCTTCACTTCCACTTTTCACTTTACTTTTTTTTCCTCTCTCCACCTCCATGTTCTCTTTTGACTCTGTCTTGCCTCACCCCCAGGGATGACCCTCGCTTCCCCACTGTCAGAGGAGTCCTGAGGAGAGGCATGACCGTGGAGGGTCTGAAACAGTTCATAGCAGCACAGGTACATCTGTCAGCCAGTCATAGTTAGGAATTAGTTTGAGTTAAAACCAAATTAGCTGAATAAGAATAAACAGGATTACTTATTAAATATCGAAAATGATACGTCATGTCCTTTAGAGGCATTGAGTATATTAAAATGAAGAATCTAACAGGATGCTATAATCTGTGCTAACAGGAAGTCACTCTGCCAGTGTGACAGAATTGTATCCTTTATGTAATGTCCAGGGAATATAAAGGATTTAAAAAAAAAAAAAGTAATATCTTGCTTTTCTTTATCCTCCTCTTTCAAGGGAGGATCGAGGTCAGTGGTGAACATGGAGTGGGACAAGATCTGGGCCTTCAATAAAAAGGTAAATTTTTCCCCTTTGTCATTTCGTACCTAGGTCTGATTGTCTGAGCCGAGCGATTAAAAATGATTTTGCTATAGAATTTGGTTCTTTCTTTCCTTCTTTTTTTTTTTTAACTGAAGCTTTATTGGCTTTGCTGCAGCTGTACAAATAAATAAAAATATTCAGATTGGTCTGACTTTAGACCACTTTGACTCCTACCAATGTGCAGCTTAACAGAGAGTTATAAAGACACTAGTGTGATAGCTCATTTCTTAATTACACAAATAAAATGATGAAATGATTTATTTGCCCCATTTGTAAACATGTGAATGGCTTGACCTCATCCTATATTGGAGCTTAAACTCTCCATACAACGGTGTAGGTAGGTGACAAAGTCTACATGAAAGACATAAAAGAAATGCTACGTTTGTGAGTGGAGTTACTGAAATGACCATTTTGTTAATAAGCATTTATCTACTGAGCTATTTTAGCAAGTAAAACCTAGTATGGAAGAGTGTTCATGGGTAAGGGCAGAATCCTTTTATGTACCACAACGATATGATACGAAGCTTAAAGGCTGAAGCCTGTGACCGACAGAGGTTCAGAGAATTGTCCGTGGGTTCACTGCTGGCATGGCTTCTCTCCGCTTTGCTGTTCTCATTCTGTGTAACACTTTCATTTGACACCTCTTTCCCTGACCCTCATTAACCCACCGTTACCATCCATATCATCCCCAGTAACACTGAAAACCTCGAAAATCAAGCCAGCTGCTTCATTTCATGTCCCACAGTTGTTTGTATTTGTGTTTTGTTGTCCCCCATTTTCATCTGTCTGGACATCAGTGTTGCTTCCTCTGTGTGGTTTTCTTCGCTGGCACTTGCTGCTTCATCCCTGAGTTGATGAGTGAGATCCAGACCTCAGGCTACTCATCATGACAGACTAGTCTTACTTGAGTTTTAAATTGGTGGGACTGAATACAGACTCTTAGGATTTTCCAGAATCTCATGATAGTGATAGCATTTGGTTTGAGGCTGAGATGTAGAACTAACAGCTGCTTTTGTTTTTGCAAAGGGCTCCATGTGCATGTCCGACTAACCTGCTCCTCCCTGCCCTCTTCAGACAGTTTCATGCCCCCAAACTTCTTTCATGTCAGTATTTAAAGGGTTACTGTAACAGTAGATGAGGAGAATGTTTTTTTTTTTTTCCTTTTGGATGGTCCATATTTAGGCAGTACCTCTGAATTAAATGATTAAACGATTCCCATGATTTTCACAACAGTTTGTTAATTTAATGATAGATCACCTGTGAGTCATTGATTGACCAATGTAAACTTGGACAAAATAGATGCGTGTCAGTGTTTTTAAACTTTAAGGGAAGTACAACCCCTTTACTTTAAGGGCATTTTCTCAGCCCAGACTGAAATGATAAGAGTACAAGGCAAAAAAGAGTATGAGAGACAAACAAGAACAGGAAGGTGTAACGGTGAGGGGAAAACTACTGTGAACGGTCCATTCTATGTAAATGTGTCTCTACCTTTATCCTCTCTCTCTCTATCCTCCCTCCTTATATCTGACATTAAACAGCATCTCACTCTTCTGTTTCCAAGCTGCCAATTAGCTGTCTGAAGGTACTCCTCCTCCACCTCCTCCTCTTCCTCAACTTCACCCACTCCCTCTGTGCTTTCATCTCATTGGCTGGTTTACCTGAACATTCACCTGCAGCCTTCACTATTTTACCAGCCGATGAACAGATGACCAGAGTGTATATATAGTATATGTATTGATAGGGTATCCAAACAATGTTCAGTCACGAGTTGTGTAGTGGTCAAAGACATGTCCTTTGAATCTCTACTAGCTCCCAAGTGCAGACCTCTGACGTCCTTGTGGAGGACACAGTAGAGGAGATTTAATGAGGTGCTTGAGTTAGATTCTCTACAACTGAATTGGCCTCCCATGTAAATGCTCACCTCGTGAGTCTCATAGCCCAAGAATTGGTTATATTGTAAAATGATGGATCAATGTTACTCTCTTGCACACCATGCTTTTTTGTTTTGTTTTGTTTTTTTGTTTTGTTTTTCTTTAACCAATTTGTTGCTTTCATCACTTGCTATTCTCCTCCTCACTTACTTTGAAAGATCATGGATTTGAAGAGGCATCTTCAGTTTTCTATGGTCATAATTACGTGGACCTGACTTTTGGGAAAAGTCTTTAAAAACACTAAATTAATTTCCTTCACAAAAGGCTTGAAAAATCCTTACAGATTCTTAAATTTCATGTGCAAAGATCTTCAATATTTTTTCTTGCCAGCTGTAGACTTTGATATTAGTTATAACTGTCCTGGCCACTTGGAGACAGTTGCTAGGAAGGTCATCGACTCATAACTGTGGACAGAGTGGACAGGACGCTCTACCCTGAAGCCCTCAGGGCTGAAGGAATTTTGAAATGCATCATCTCTAAACAAACTGGTTACATAAACTAAAATATAGTTAAAGACTGACAGTCCCAGGACATTCATACCCAGTGTAAAATCCCCCTCCTTCACCTCTTCCTCTCCATGTCTTCCCTCCCCTTCATCCTTAGACTCCATTGCAGCTTTTTGATTGAGCAGCTGAGAGGTTTGTTCCTCATTTATTGACTACATCCATGTGAATTAACGATTATGTCCCCTACTGGGAGGATGTTTGTCTGATGTTTAGTCTATTCTGCAAATCACTCAGCTACCATTCAAGCTCCTACAAACTCAAGCTGGCTGGTAAAATAGTGAAAGAGGCCGGTGGCTGAATACGCAGCTGAATAAAAGCTTCTTTCACTGACCTGCATACAGTCACGATTTACTCTGGAAATCAGCTTTTCTTTCTGCATTCATCTTTGTTGTGGAGAGTCTGACTTCCTTTGTTTGACATTTACCAAATCCAGGTATTTTTGTGTTTTGAACTAAGCTGTATCGGTTTCTGCTTTGTCCTTTCATTACTCATTTGCATTTTGCATTTTGTATGTGCAGTTTGTCATGAAGCACTAGTCTTCTTTCACTGACCTGTTTGCATTTGTGTCTGTGTGTATTTCTTTGTGTGTGTGTGTGTGTGTGTGTGTGTGTGTGTGTGTGTGTGTGTGTGTGTGTGTGTGTGTGTGTGTGT
>JBBMJY010000001.1:5499452-5509766 GCA_037833715.1 Toxotes lorentzi | reverse complement strand
GTGTGTGTGTGTGTGTGTGTGTGTGTGTGTGTGTGTGTGTGTGTGTGTGTGTGTGTGTGTGTGTGTGTGTAAGGTTATTGATCCAGTTGCTCCCAGATACACCGCTCTGTCTTCCTCCTATGTGGTTCCTGTTTCTGTCCCAGAGGCTACAGAGGAGATGAAGGAAGTGGCCAAACACCCTAAGGTCAGAGGTTTCTGTCTCTCTCTCTTATGATTTTTTTTTTGTTGCTTAGTGAAATTATATTCAGTCGTCTTAAATAGCCATACAATTTTTTTTCGCACATTAAAGCAAAACAACTATAATATGCTTACACCTTGCATCCCTAGCCAGAGTTCACAGCTCACTGAATTTAACACTATTAAATTCTAAAATGAAGTAACCATAATGAAAACCAGTGAGGACGTGTGCCTTATAATGAGGCATCAGCTATGTTGAGTAGGTGTAGAGTGTCTGCAAATTTATTTTGATAGTGTACTAAAATTAATTTAAACCAGTGAGTCCCAGGAAGATATGAAAAATGCATTTAAAATTTTCAGCACCACTTGCATGAACTGGAAAATTGTTTGCAATAAAGTCATTTGTAAGCACAACTTATTTACTTGAATAATTGTGTAAAATCACTATTATGGTCCTTTGAGCTGCACAGAGCCCTTAGAGCCTTGTAGGGTACCAGGGAAATATGGTGTGTCGTTGTTCTCCTTCCAGGAACAAGCTGTGTGAAGTGGTGTGTGTATATCAACACATGATTTTGAATAATGAGTCAATTCAGTGATTGTTATTTATAAACAATACTGTTCTGTAGTGTTGCACACTGAGCTCTTTATCATAATTTCTCATTGTGCCGCAGTTCTCTCTGTGTGCACATGCTAGTGCTGAAGTAATTTCTGTGCCCATACAGAACGCAGAGGTGGGCATGAAGGAGGTTTGGTATGGACCTCGAGTTCTGATTGAAGGAGCGGATGCAGAGACTTTCTCAGAGGGTGAAGTGGTCACCTTCATCAACTGGGGCAACCTCATCATCACCAAGATCAACAAGTACGTGTAATCATTTCTGCACATCAGTTAACACAACAGAGGATAATGGTGATGATACGTTTTCCCACTTATCCATGTCCTCAACCTTTCTCATCTCTCAGAGGGGCTGACGGTAAAGTCGTGTCAATGGAGGCTCGTCTGAATCTGGACAACAAGGACTACAAGAAGACAACAAAGATCACATGGTTGGCCGAAACAAACAGCTCCCCTCTCCTGCCCACTATCTGCATCAGCTATCAGCCTCTGATCTCCAAAGCTGTCATCACCAAAGATGACGATTTCAAAGAGTACATTAATAAAAACAGCAAGGTCTGTTCTGCAATGTGTGCTCTCAACCTTATCTTACTGTGTGTCTGACATGTCATTTTTTAAATTCGATCATATATATATAAAATGAATGAATAAATAAATAAATATATATTTATTTATCCATTCATTCATTTATTGATTCTCATACTTTCAGTTGGAGGAGAAGATGCTCGGAGATCCCTGTCTGAAGAACCTGAAGAAAGGTGACATCCTCCAGCTCCAGAGACGAGGCTTCTACATCTGCGACCAGCCCTACGAGCCAGTCAGGTGAAGGAAAGGGCCTGTTTGTTAGTTTGAACCACCCCAGTTAACAGACATCAAATACATACCTGAATCTGCTCACTACTATCACAACTTTCTGCTGTTTAACTGCTTTGAGTGTCCTTCTGTCTGTGTCTAACTGTGGTTAACATCTGTAGTCCTCACAGCTGTAAGGAGAGCCCCTGTGTCCTGCTCTACATTCCTGATGGTCACACCAAGGAGATGCCAACTGCTGGATCCAAGGACAAGAGCAAGAGTCAGGCCTCCAGCAACACAGTGAGTGCTTTAGAAGAAAAACAGTCAAATGGTTTTTAATAACATACCAGTAGTCTGGATCTTTAATGTTGTCTTTTGAGTCAGATCTGTTATCAGCATGAAAGACATCTTAAATTACCCAAAATTAGCACTCAGGCTACAGAGTGTTCAGTTTGTGCTATAACCTAGAGCTCTGCCCTTTACCTCAAGTCAGCTTGTTAATTATTTATGCACAAGCGCACTCTGATCTTTTGTTTCTTAGCATTCACTAGTAGTCTTAGGCTTTGAGCCCAGATTGAGAGACATGAGTAGAGCCAGAGTCTTCAGTCACACAACACTAAGATGAGGCTGCTGTTATCTTTGATGCCTGGGATAAATTGGCACCTGTTCATTTCTTGCTCTTATTCTTTACTTCTTGTTTTAGCCTGCCACCCCTACCAAGGCTGCCTCAACCTCTGCCCCAGCACCTGCCTCAACCTCAGCTGGTGACCTGTTCTCCAGCATTGTAGCTCAGGGTGAAGCTGTTCGTCAGCTAAAGACTGCCAAAGCCCCTAAAGACGAATTGGACAAAGCTGTTCAGCGGCTGCTTTCCCTAAAGGTTCATCAGCTGTAACTAAAAGAAATGAACTGTAAGTAAAGACACTTATTCATTACTAAAACAATTTACCATATCATTCTTTGTCTCTCTCTTTCTCTGCAGGCTCAGTTTAAGGAGCAGACAGGTATGGACTACAAGCCAGGCATGACCCCTCCCACCTCTGCTCCAGCCCCGCCCACATCATCAGCAGACTTCACCTCCTGTCCATTCACCCGTGTTGCTCAGCAGGGTGAGCTGGTCAGGAAACTGAAGGCAGAGCAGGCACCTAAGGTATCTGGACATTTGTCCAATCTCTAATCTTTTTTACGACCCTTTGACCAATCACTGTGTGTGCCCACATGTATTTGTCCAATCATCACTCATGTGTCCCCAGTCATTTGTCCGTTTGTTATGATCGATTTGAGTGAGTTGTCCAGTCATTTTTCGTGTCCTCATGCATTTGTCGAGTATATTCTCGTGTCCCCATGCCATTTGCATGCCAGTCAAGTTTATTCTTAACTACCTGCAACAATAAGCTGGTTTGTTGATGGTGCTAGGACCAGATTGATGTAGCAGTGAAGCAGCTCCTCGCTCTAAAGGCGGAGTTTAAAAAGCTGACTGGTCAAGAGTACAAACCAGGGATGGCCCCGCCCACCGCCGCTTCCCCTGCTTCTTCCCCTGCGACCAACTCTTCCTCTTCTTCTGACCTTTATGAGCGTGTTGCACAACAGGGGGAGGTCGTGAGGAAACTGAAGTCTGAGAAAGCCCCCAAGGTATCCAGATGCATTGTATCAGACAGTAGAAAACAGTGCTTATTAAAGGCCAAAGAGTATTTGTGATGCCTCAAATAACTGTCAGTTATCACTGATGACTAGTAGCTCAATATCCATACAAACACCATTTAAAAATACTCGTCGACGACACATTTCTCGCTTTAACAAGACCCTAATATCAGATTAGTCCACTCCTCCACTGTTCAGTGGGCAGTGCAGTGGGATAACACTGGGCATCAAGGTGATGACTGACCACTAGACTACAGAGAAAACTGCAGCATTGCACGTAGCTAGAGCTGAAATGTTTAGGTCATTAATTAATTACTTAATCACCATAAAATTCATAATTTTAGTAATTGAGTAATTTAGCATGCAAAAATGCTTACATACTCTTTTTCCAGCTTCCCAAATATGAGTGATTTGCTGCTTTTCTTTGGCTTCACATGAGTGTAAATTGAATAACTCTGGGTTTTTTTCAATTGGTCAGACAAAACAAGACATTTGAAGACATCATCTTGGGCTGTGGGACACTGTGATGCACATTTTCCACACTGTAACAACGTTAACCATTACAGGATTATAAAAACTGACATGAACTGAGTGACATTATCCTTCTTGTTTCCCCAGGACCAGATTGATGCAGCAGTGAAACAGCTACTTGCCCTGAAGGCAGAGTATAAACAGGTCACAGGCCAGGAGTACAAGCCTGGAGCCGCCCCAGTTCAGAAAGCCCCTGCCCCTGCCCCTGCCCCTGCCCCTGCCCCTGCCCCTGCCCCTGCCCCTGCCCCTGCCCCTGCCCCTGCCCCTGCCCTAGTCCAGAACAGCCCCAGCCCTGCCCCTGCAGCCACCGGGCTCTATGAGAAGGTAGCTGAACAGGGAGAAGTGGTCAGGAACCTGAAGGCTGGAAAAGCTCCCAAGGTGGGACTTTAGTGTTTAACTTACTTTGAGATGTTTTATAGCTTTGAATATTCCTGCATTTGTTCACTGCTGCTTTGACTAAATGGTTTTCCTCTTGCTGGCGGTTCATCAGGATCAGGTCGATGCTGCAGTGAAGCAGCTGTTGGCTCTAAAGGCAGAGTACAAACAGCAGACCGGACAGGATTACAAACCAGGATTGCAAGCCCCAGCTAACCCTGCCCACACCCAGTCCAGCTCCCCCTCAACCCAGACCAGTTCTTCTCCACAGGCCCAGGAGCTGTTCTCACAGGTGGCCCAACAGGGGGACCTGGTGAGAAAGTTAAAGTCTGAGAAGGCCCCCAAGGTAAGGAACCAATCACAGGTTGAAATAAAATTCAGCTTGTAATATAGAGGTGGAGTAAAAAAATAACTGTCCTGCCATTTCAGAATCAGGTAGATGAAGCCGTGAAGACTCTACTGGACCTGAAGAACAAATACAAGACGCTTACTGGAGAGGACTACAAACCAGTGGCTGCTACTGGAGCTACTGGTGGAGAGGACAAAAACCGCAAGGAGAAGGAGAACAAGTCTGAGAAACAGGGAGGAGGAGGAGCAGGAGGAGGCAAGAAGGGTAAAGGAGACAAGGCCGGTCAGGGCAAGGAATCCTCAGGAGGAGCCGGAGGCTCAGGAGAGGGTCAAGGATCCAAGAAACAGACACGGTGAGAGACTCAAAAAAGTGAAAGGAGAGAGGTGAAGATGTAGATCCAGACATTTAGAGCCAAATGTAAAGATGTTGGCTAAAATGGTAATCCTTATTACAATAAATATGAAGACTATCATTGTAAAAAATATTGAGGAACAAAGTATTATTTTATTTTACTTTTTGCATCTGAAGTCAACTTTTCCACTTCTTTCAGTCTCTCTGTCAGTGCAGATGTAACCTCTCATACAATGATTTCTAAACCTGTTCACACTTTCACTGTGGTCACAGACTGGTTATAACATTTCTTTCCCATCCCATGTGTTGAACAAGGCCCAGTGGGTTGAATGAAAAGCACAGTTACATTTGGTTGTCCTGGAAGTGGTTTGGCTGAATTTTGACTTGCAGAGTCAGACTGTCTGAGCCAATAAAAAGTCTTTGTGCTGAACTGTCTTGATGAGCTCATTATAGGTAGTTCAATAAGATGCCTCCTCTGGAGGACGCTTTGTTTTGTGTGGAGGTTTTGAGTTGTTACCACAAAACACTTACCATACAGTAGCTGGCAGTTGACGGATAGTTTTAGTCAAACATTATGATGCCACGAGTAGCCTTTAAATAAACACTGGAGCGCTGAGGAGACAGAGGCACATACTTGGATTGGTTACTTGGACAATGAAGATGGATCATCTGTCAGCACAACTCTGCTGCTGTGGCTTTATGACTGAAAAGGGTTTTTGTAATGAGATTTGGTGAGTCTAAATGGTTGGTGTGGTTTTCATCTGCTTGATCACTGCCTGTTGTCTGCTGTCAGCCTTGTGGTTAAAATATGATTGCTGGCTCTGTGGTCATGCTGGACTACTAATCATGTATATTCATATTTTTAGACATACTAGCGGCATGGCTCTAGATATGGCAACATTGGTCCCATGGGCCCATCACTTTGATCGAGACTGGAATATCAAGTACTGCTGGACAAACTGGGATGATACTTATTACTTACCAATTCCTGGCTTTCTCCTCCATCGACAACATGAGGTTTACAGTTTTGGCTTTCAGTGAAATGTCCTGAGTATTATTGGATGGATTGTTATGAAATTTGGAACATTTCTTTGGTTTATGATCAAATACCCACAAACCATGGACATTCTCATCAGTGCTTTGTTTTTAGAGCTACTTAGCAAATGTTAGCATGCTAACATGCTAAACTAAGACAGTAAACACACTTTAGTTAGTGCTAAGCATTATACCTGCTTAGCACTAGCATGTTAGCATCATCACGACAAGCATGTTAGAACGGTACACTCCCACTGAGCTGCTAGCATGGGTGTAAACACTTGCTGATATTGAAGACCTGCTGAAGGCAAAAAAATATTTTTAGATATATTTGTTTGAATCAAGATGCAAAAAGTACAGAAAATAACTTTTGTTCCTCAGATCAAAACTAAAAATCATGGTAATAATGACGATTATAAATTAGACCTTATGGTGCAGCTCTGTCCCAGTGTTTTTTTCAGCAGAAAACTGGTTTGATGGCTTTGCTTGGCTGGTTATGCTGGGAATGGCTGTGTGTCTATAGTTTTAATGCACTCAGGAGTAATGATTATTGAACCTGCACCTGTAGACTAGACTAACTAACCAGGCATGATTTGAAATTTGGGTGTTTGTGTTGTTGTCCTTTCCCAGGTTGCTTTGCCATCATATCTGGGATCTGAAATAAAATCTCAAGTTTTTAAAAAATGAGATGCTCATAAACAGCTTAACATGCATTTAGAGTTTTACGTGTGTGTGTGTGTGTGTGTGTGTGTGTGTGTGTGTGTGTGTTAGTGTTTTGGAAATGACCCCTTCATTTACACATGTGCGTCACACTAACCTAGCTGTCCTCCTATCAGGTTGGGCTTGGAGGCTAAGAAAGAAGAGAACCTGGCTGACTGGTACTCCCAGGTGAGTTGAATAAACGCAGGTCCCACTTTCTACTTCCGTCATTATTATTATTAATAATAATAATACATTTCCCTTACACTGTACTGTCGCCGTTGCCCTCCAGGTCATTACTAAAGCAGAGATGATTGAGTATTATGATGTTAGTGGCTGCTATGTGCTGCGGCCCTGGGCCTTCTCCATCTGGGAGTCCATTAAAGACTTCTTTGACCGGGAAATTAAAAAGCTCGGTGTGGAGAACTGCTACTTCCCCATGTTCGTCTCTCAGGCTGCCCTTGAAAAGGAAAAGTCCCATATTGAAGACTTTGCTCCAGAGGTAAGATTAAGACTAAGGAAAGTTAAAAAAAAAAAAAAAACTAGTACCTTTTTTTTTACCGAAACAAAACTATATTGATTTCAGCACAACAAAACAGTAGGACTGTACAGTGTTAATAATCCATAAATGGTGATGTTGTCCTCTTTGTCAGGTTGCCTGGGTAACCCGGTCAGGAAAAACAGAGCTGGCAGAGCCCATTGCTGTCAGACCCACCAGTGAGACAGGTCTGAACCATAGCTCTTTATTGGACTCTGACTTTCAGCCCAAACTGTACATAACTATGCCGATACACATAGACTGCACATATACAGTATCTTGGTCAGTTGTAAAGCATTTATGTTGTGTTTAATGAAACTGTTTCTCAGTCATGTCTGGTATGAACTTGGAGTCTGTCTTTGTTCACCTCAGTGATGTACCCGGCCTATGCTAAATGGGTCCAGTCCCACAGAGACCTGCCGATCAAACTCAACCAGTGGTGTAATGTTGTGGTCAGTGTCCTTTTATAATCATATCACACCATATCTACACCATTTAGATCCACATCTCATATTTAGATTATCCATACATCTCACTTTTCTCTCTGCTTTCTGTTCTTCCTGCCCCACTCCTCTGTTTAGAGGTGGGAGTTCAAACACCCCCAGCCCTTCCTGAGGACAAGAGAGTTCCTGTGGCAGGAGGGACATACAGCATTTGCCACCAAAGAGGAGGCAGCTGAGGAGGTAACAGACCTGTGAACCCTGACCTTGATGTATCAGTGCTCAGATGCAATGATGGAAATGTCGTAGTGTAGTACAGGAATTACTTTCACAGTATTAAAGATATATTTTTTTTAATTTGTTTTACTACACTGCATTGTACCAAACAGTAAGGTTTTGTGTGTGTGTGTGTGTGTGTGTATATGTGTATATGTGTATATGTGTATGTATATATATATATATATATATATATATATATATGCGCGCGCATATATAGGTGCTGCAGATCCTAGATCTGTACGCCAGGGTGTATGAAGAGCTGATGGCAATCCCCGTGGTGAAGGGGAGGAAGACAGAGAAGGAGAAGTTTGCAGGAGGCGATTACACAACTACTGTGGAGGCATTCATCTCCGCCAGCGGCCGAGCCATTCAGGTACATTGGTGCCATGGATTCATTCAGTCATTTCCCTCATCCAGTTACACAGAGGCCAGCAGTATTGTACTGCTTAAGGAAAGACAAGAAGTCCTCTCACCACTGTCATTTCCTTGTGCCTCCTCAGGGTGCTACGTCCCACCATCTTGGCCAGAACTTCTCCAAGATGTTTGAGATTGTGTTTGAGGATCCGAAGAGGCCGGGCGAGAAGCAGCTGGCTTTCCAGAACTCCTGGGGAATCACAACCAGGACCATCGGTGTCCTCACCATGGTCCATGGAGACAACATGGGACTCGTACTGCCACCCAGGGTCGCCTGCTTGCAGGTAGAATCACCTATACACAGACATGGAAATGCAGTAGATATGCTTGATGGGAAACATTTTTTTAACTCACTGGTGTATACAAGACATCTGCTTTATTCATCCTAGTCTTATGTTTTTATGAATCAAAAGAATACATTTACCTGTGCCAAAGTAAACCACCGACCTGTGATGAACTCTGATACATACAGAGAAAATATAGCAAATTCCAGATAGTTAAAGCTTGTCCTTTCTTTCCCAGGTTGTCATCATCCCATGTGGACTCACCGCCTCCCTGCCAGAGGAGGAGAAGGAGGCACTATTGGCCCTGTGCTCTAAATACCTGAGCAGGCTGCAGAGTGCTGGCATCAGGGTGAAGACTGACCTCCGAGATAACTACTCCCCAGGATGGAAGTTCAACCACTGGGAGCTCAAGGTCATTAAAAACTGCAGAATTTATAGTTTAACTTGATGTATGTGATATTATGGCAACATCATTAAAAAGAGCTCAACCTCAAGACCTACAGTAAAAACAAGCAATATTAAACAACAGTAAACAGTGAGGAGGATAAAAGTCAGTGATCACACTGGAACAAATGCTTACATAACAACACTTAAGACAGTAGCTTTATCACTGAATCTCTCTCACATCCTGTGTGTCTCTGCGTCTTGTCCAGGGAGTTCCTATTCGCCTGGAAGTTGGCCCTAAAGATATGCAGCAGCGTCAGTGCGTCGCAGTGAGGAGAGACTCAGGCGCGAAGGTGACAGTTCCAGAGGGAGAGGTGGAGAAGAGGCTGGCCGACATGTTGGAGGACATCCAGAACAGCCTGTTCAAGAAGTAAGATACAGCACTACACACAAGGTCAGACTTCCACTGTATACCTGGCTGACACTAGACTTCAGTTACAGTGACTGTTGATCAGCCAGTCAAAGACAACTCACTGTAGCAAAGCATGAGTTGGTATTGTTATAAGAAGAATTATTGAAAGGATTTTACTTGTAAATTTGGGGATGGAACCACTGCAGTGAAACCACTGAAAACCACTGAAAGAATTTTAACATCAACAACAAACTTCACTGACATTAAAAAAAAAAAAAAAAACGTTTCAGAGGCCTTAGCACCCTATTAACACATTTCACATTCTCAGATCCTTACCCACACTGGGTTGTTTTAGATGTAATAAAACAGACTTGCATTTCTTTGTCTGCCACTTTATTTCTATAAGAAAGCTGTACTGCTGATCACCAGTGCATGTAGCTGCCATTAAGGCACAAAAAAATCCTGACACATGCAGCATTCAATTTAATGCAGTACTGCAGTTGGCATAGCTCAGTGTTGACAACCATCCTGTTGCCAACCAGCCAGGGGCTGAGAGATTTAGCTGCACATGGAAAAAACAACAAAATGAAGAGATGCTTACATGGTGTACATGAGCATGCAGAAGGATGGATTGAAGTGTGCTATGTGTGTGTTTGTCAGAGCTTCAGATGACCTGAAGAGTCACATGGTGGCCGCAGACACAATGGAACAGTTCCAGAAAGAGCTGGACCAGGGCAAGGTGAGAAACACAACCCATACTGTGCAATTCATTTCACCATCTGTCCTTATCAGAGTATATGATTAATGTTTGTCTTGCTTGATAGATCGTCCAGATCCCGTTCTGTGGAGAAATCAAATGCGAGGATTGGATCAAGAAAACCACTGCCAAGTATGTCTAATGTCTCAGTGTCTGACATGACGGTCAGTGCCTTGCTCTGACATATGGGGGAGCAAAAGGCACATGTCGTGCAGAGTATCCATCATACATATGTATATATATATA
>JBBMJY010000001.1:5452725-5499352 GCA_037833715.1 Toxotes lorentzi | reverse complement strand
TACACACATATATATATATGTGTGTGTATATATATATACACATATGTGTATATATATATATATACATATATATATATGTATATACATATATGTATATATATATATATATGTGTGTGTGTGTGTGTGTGTGTAAAATTATTGAGTCACATGCACTTAAAAACAACATTCTGACCATTTTTCTGTGCTGCGGCATCACTTTCAATTTCTTATATTCAGTATTTTGTAAAACACTTGTCATAATTTGTCTTTTTCAGTTCACATTTTGGGAAAATCTTGTTCTCTTGTTCCTTTCAGGGACCAGGACCTGGAGCCTGGAGCTCCATCCATGGGAGCTAAGAGCCTATGTATCCCCTTCTCTCCACTGAAGAAGCTGCAGCCTGGTCAGGCATGTGTCGGCTGTAAGCAGCCTGCACAGTACTACACCCTGTTTGGACGCAGCTACTAAAAACCTGTTCTGATCTTAAAAGGGGGATGAACACCGTAGTTAAAAAGGGCTTTCCTACTCTCTCCATTTCATGTCCTGTGGGTGTCTACGTCAATCAATAGGGGCATGGAGGTGACTCCATGGTTCTGTTTTTTTCTTCCTCATCTTCTTTTTTTTAACATGTTAACATTGTTATAATACATCTAAAAGGAAGTGAAGGATGGAAATTACCAACAGAAAGCAGACATATAACACATCTTTTCTGTCAGGCTAGTTTGTCTACATGTATCATGTCATCTTTTGGAGTCCTCAATATAACTAATGAAATAGTGAAAGCTTCTGATGGATTTGGAAACCTCTATCATTATTATTATTATTTAGTTTTCTTTTTTCATAACTCCCTACTTAAAATTTCAGATTTCCCATTCTTTCTTGTATAATATTTATGTTAGCATTGATACATGGAGTGGGTTAGGCCTTTAGAAACTTGGTAAAACTAAAAGAAAAAATTCTAAGTACCAACAGGTGGAAAAAAAAGAGAAATCTATTGTCAACTTCTTTCTGGGGAAAAGTACACTGTCAACAATCCCGTCTCCCACAACCAGACTGTCTCAGGAACTCAGGCTTGTAGTCAGGGTGTTATTCTCACAGCTCTCTCAGCCCTCCTTGATTTGTATGGCTGGTCCTGACTGGTTACTGTATGTTGCTCATGGTTCACACCTTAATGCAAATCCTTCAAATCCACCAGACCCAAGTGATGTACAGCTGTGATGAACTGTGTCTGTGGTTAATATGCAGTAATGTAGCCTTCTGTTACTTCTCTCCTATGAAAGAACTCTACAACTTGTCTATAATAATAAACAAATTTCCATGGCGAACTGTTCTGTGTGTGTTTTTGGTCCTGGGTAAAGATGGGTGAACCCTCTTTTAACCCGCTCAGCCCTGCACTGCAGAGCTCATCACTGATTATTTGTGTTTGGCTAATATATTGGAACACAGTGAAACATAAAAATGAAAACATCAGAATATAAAATTAAAGCTTACAATGAACATGTGTTAATGGATTGAAATAGTTATAGTTATAGTATACTGTATATATATATACTGCTTATACATGCACAGTGCCATCGAACTACCCTACCTTACAGTAGCATTAAATTGCACTGAATTTATAAGCTTCACAAAATTATGAATTAGCACAAGATTATTTTGCATGCATTTTAGTGTGTGGGTGTACCTAATAAACTGGTAACTGTATATGTAGCGAAATATGTAATGTAATAATGCATTCAACAGCAAGCTTCCTTGGTTACATAATACTAAGCCTTGTCTGGCAATCAGATAAAAAAGACACTTCCTGTTCCTATTTTCAAAATAAAGTGGACTTGATACAAAATTCTGGACTTGCATTTACATACATTCTGAGTATGCATGAATTTTTGATCCCTCAAAACAGAGCCTTTTTATAAGAGTCTTTGAACTGGATAAGTCTGAAAACACCTGAGGAAAGAGAGGGAATGTGTTACAATACTACAGCCCCAGCAGAGTCAGATGGACTGTCACAGTGTTTCAGTTTGGATGGTGAATTTTTTGACCTGAAAATGATGACAGAACACTGAGGTGTCAAAATATCTGCCTTTATTACAGCCATTACTCTGTGAGTGATTATGTTGTTCAGTTTTTATTTATTTCTGTATGGATCATAAAGGGTTCATGACATGTAATCTAATGATTACATTTGTATTCCTTTTATTTTGAAAGCGTGTACAGGAAATGATCTCTGTTAAAACTCCCTCAGCTGAATCCTGCTCCCTGTCAGTCCACCCCGCTGCAAGTCCAGCTTTGAAACGTGTTAGCAAAAATGAGCGACAAAGGTTTGTCAGACGAGGCAGCGGCTGCAGCTTGTAAAGATGGATACCCAATAACTAAGGTAAGATTATTTTTGTGCCTGTCGAGGTTGAAGTAAACTCCTACCACACACTATGAAGCCCAGCCAACCCAACAGGCCACCAACTCCCAGACAGGTTAACCAGCTATGCGTCCATTATCGGACAGTGAGACGTTTCTGAACAAAATCTACATTACTGCCCCACTGACAAGCGATTTACTTACATTAAACGCGATGGCCGGTGTTTGTGGCGGGTGTAGCAGCGACATACACTTTTCAGGTAAGAAGAAAAACTAGTTTTTAATCACAGGCTGCTGTAAGCTAGCTAACCTAAACTCAACTTTCGCCGGCGCATTCTCCCGTGGAAAGAAACTCTTTCCAAACTCGGTGGTAAAGCTGAGCCATAATTTATGACATCGAGTCTGTGCGTAACGCGAGAACCGCCCCGTCCTCAGGAAAGAAAGTTGGTATTTAGGCGCGATCACACCAGAATGTACTCACATCGTATGGAGAAAAGTAAGGCGGGACTAGAAACAGCTTATGTGGGCGGTGTTGGAAGCACAAGGTGCTGGAGCTAACGCGTCCAGGTGAATAACAGATCATCCACAATTTAAATACTGCACAGGTGTTTTTCAGTATCACTATATCTCTCTACTGGCAGCACACTGGAGATTCTTCAGGCCATTGTTCAGGAAAAGTTGAACATAGGTTCACATGTAGACGTTTCTGTGAATATTTGCTGAGGCTGTCATTCACTGCTGCTGAAGCCCACGCGTAAGACTTTCAAGACTGTGTTTGCACACGTGTGTAAGTTCTGGCAAGTTGTTCGTATTTGTTAGAATTTGGCCTGAGAAGTAAGTTTTTGTGGTACTGTATTCATGTTTACAGAAACCTCTCAGACTTCTGTAGCAGCATGATCCACCACTCCTGTGTCCGTTTGTTAAGTGTGTTTCTTATAATCATAGATTTTCCAAAATCAGAATCAGAATCAGAAACAGTTCATTGCCTGGTATGTTACAGATACAAGGAATTTAACGTGGTGTTGTTGGTGCAAAACAGAAGACTTGGACTGACAAGTCCAACAACACATGCAATTTAAAAAGCGAAACATACTAAATAAAAAAAGAAAGAAAGTATATGACTAAACAACATGCCTGACATGCCATCATTGGGTTTTGAAGCTTTGGATTTCTGCCAGAAATTATGGATTTTGCCATAGGTTGGCAAAACTGACTGTGAATGGGCTTAATGAGAAAAAAAGCAGTGTGCTGCTGGAGTGTTTTTGAGGAGTTTCTGTGGATGTGTTGATAATTTTTCCTCTGTAAAAACTTGACACTGTTTGGAGGAAGGGCATGGGCACAGAGATAACACCCGGCTGTGAAACACACACACACACACACAAACAGTGGAAGTTTCTTATATACTTAAAACTATGTCAGGATCAGAGTGAAAACCAGGGGCCCATTTGAAATACATGAGATAATTTCTTCACATTTCACTTATCAAAACAGAAACCACACTATTGACCCATGCGTGGGCATGCGAGATCCCCTCACACATTAATTTGCAATTTACAATTTACAAATAGCTTCTGTGAAAATGGGCCCCAGAACAGTAAACATTGTATGATCATCATCAGACCTCAGCACAGGCCGGGCATGTAAAACTTCACTTTTGCATAGAAAACAAGGAAGTAAATGAAACTTATCCATCCAGGCCTGATCTGTCTGGTATGGTAATACTGACTGATCTTTAGCCCAAACAGATGCGGTGATCATATGTGCTCGGTTGCACAGAGGTGCACTTTGGCTGAAATCCCTTTTCATGAGTGAGTGCAAGGACACACATTGTCCTCTGCAGGAATTCAGGAACAGTCAGCACAGCCAAAGAAAGATCTTCTCCCCTGCAGGCAAATGTTTTGTTCTCTCTAACACATAATACATATTCATATAGAACTGAAAGGCTGAACATCTGTTACTATCCCTCCGTAACTTCCACCTCCAGTATTCAGTTCATGTGTGTTTATTGAACATGTCGACCAGTGTCAGTGTTGGCTAATGTGAGCTTTTGTAATAGTTTGTGCCCAATGGATAGATACAGTTTGTACAGTACATCTACAAATAAACCGCCAGTGTTTCTGTTTAACTCACATCCAACTTCACTCTCTGAGCTGCTTAGATTTTTGATTCTGCTCTTGAGAAGACCTGGTTCTATCAGAGCTCATGTTTAGGCCTTTTAATGTCACCAGATTAAACATGAAAACATGAGTTTGTCTTGGACTTGAAAGACACGGTAACATAACATCCTCTAATCTTTGTGATTAATTAATAGCATTGCTGCCCACTGGTAAATGTTGTGCATATGTAAAACTCTGTTCTTGTGTTTGTGTGTCTCAGGATTTCATGATGCAGCAGACTATGCTGCGAGTCAAAGATCCAGTAAAATCCCTGGATTTCTACACCAGAATCCTGGGCATGACGTGAGTATTAGTGTGGGCTTCAGTTCAGTGAACTGTTTTTGTCTATGTGTGTGTGTGTGTGTGTGTGATGTAGAGAAAGTGTCTTATTCATAAACTGGACTTGGTGACTAAAGTGATGTTTTCTCTCTGGTGTGCAAATTCTTTCAGGCTCCTGCAAAAGTTTGACTTCCCCTCCATGCGTTTCTCTCTCTTCTTCTTGGGCTATGAGGACAAGAAGGAGATTCCCACAGATGTGAAGGAGAAGACAGCCTGGACCTTTTCCAGAAGAGCCACCATTGAGCTGACACAGTAAGGGTCTACATCCTAGAATTAAAACTGTATGGGCGTGCATGAAATGATGAAAATAACCCTCAGTGCTAAAAATCCTGGTGTAAAATATTGCTTTGTCTATTCTACTGTTTGTGTTTGTGTTTTGAAATCACCTTTTTAAGTAAGCGTTAATATGTGTAAATAACCTAAAACATCATTAATTGTACACTTCCTCTCCTCATTTCCTCTCTTACGTCTTGTATCCCGGCTCCTGTCCCTCCTCTTTCAGTAACTGGGGCTCTGAGTCTGATGAGAGCCAATCTTACCACAATGGAAACTCTGATCCACGTGGCTTTGGTAAGATTGATTTCCTGCTGCGCAAACAGACAGTTAGGACCAATGAAATAACATAAAATAAATCAACTCAAATGAAACCCGTCTTCATTTGTCACGTCATTAAACAAACAGTGTTCAGTAATATGCTACATTATCTGAGATGTGCAGTAGAAATTATTTACAAAACGTTGTGTACAATAGCATGTGAACATCAGCATTTCTGTTCCAAAAGTATTTTTGCATGAAGGTGTGTAACACATCACGGCAAGGACTTAAAATAGAGGAACACAGCAATATAATTTTTTTTTTTTTTAAATCTTAAGTGTTTTAATAATTCATTGTTAGCCCCAGTTAAACTGTCAGTTTTCCTTTTAGAGTAAACGTTCTTCAGAACTTTTATTAAGGATATCCTGTATGTTCATAGTCTGGTACTGTTTAAATGTAAGTGCGTGTCAGTATGTTTATGTATCGGCTCAGTAGAGCAGACTCTGAATATGTGGAACTGCAACAGCGATTCAAAGTGAACAATTACGATCTGCTTGACATTTGACAGGACACATTGGAATTGCAGTTCCCGACGTCTATGCAGCCTGTAAATTGTTTGAAGAGCAAGGAGTCACATTTGTCAAGAAACCAGATGATGGTAAGGTTTATAGGCAGATTCCTAACAGAGTCTTAACAGCCTTTGTATGTATACTCATTCCTAATCTACAGTAAAGTCAATAATGTTTATTTATTTTACATTTTTATTCATGTAGTCTTTACTGTTTTTTCCGCCCTCTGTCTTCATTTTTTTTTCCCAGGTAAAATGAAAGGCTTGGCTTTCATTCAGGACCCTGACGGCTACTGGATTGAGATCCTGAGTCCCAACAATATGGTGTCGATTACCTCATAAAAACTGACAACATGCTACCTGCCTCAGTGCATATGTGTCAGACCTGCTGTGGCTTCACAGGGAGAGCAGAGCCCTGGGGTTTAGAGACGAATTTAGCAACGTGTGCTGGAGAGCTGAGGGTGATGGAGCGGGATCAGTTGCACAGTGGCAGTCAGTGTGCCTTTGCATGGGCTGGACTAATATTGGACAGTTGATAAGCAAATAGATTAGATACCTGAGTCATTGCTATGAAAAGCAACTACTTTGTGTAGCTGTTCAGTTTATCTGCCACCATCAGTTTGTATATGTTTTCAAGAAGTGATGCTGAAACAAATCAGTATTACTGTGTAATAAATGTGAAAGCCACTGTTGACTTGATTTGTCATTTCGTTGAGTTAAAAAAAACTTATTATAATTTTTCATTTGTGGTTGCAGTTACTATGTACTTTATTCAACTGCATATTAATTACTATTATTAAATCAGTTAAAAATTCAATATTATGCCAAAATATTACATTTTAATTAGGCCTACTAAGTATGAAGGAAACATTACCGCAGCTACACTGTGTGTGTGTTTAGGCTCAAATTTTGATTTGACCCAAAAAATAAAATTACTTGTTGAGATCTTAAGATGATGTAGTGCAGTTAACCAAGCCAAATAATAAAAAAGTAGATTTAAGTTTTAATTTTTTAAAATTATGGAATCATTTAAAAAGTTCTATAAAATAAGTGAGCGAATTTAATTAAAATTCAATTTCTAACAGGTTGCAGTGAAAGATACTCCTCATGTAGGCTTACAGAAACTTTTAAGACTGACTTGCTTGTCTGATGTCTTTGTATATTTTTAAAGGTTGCATCAAATCACAGAGGTATCCACCTGTTTTGCTAACTGAAAGATCTGTATGTGTTCTCAGAGCATTGATACCAAGCTGAAGTTGTTCTTGGTTGCTCAGGGCTCAGGATTTGCTGTTGCCTCCGCTGTGCAGCAGTGTTTGTTGTTCTTGCCTTGTGGGTTTGCATGTGTTCTTGTAAATGCATCAAATCACTATAAAAGTCAACTTATTAAAGTGCTTCTATATGAAAAGGTAATGTGCCTTAGAGGATGAATTACCCAGGAAACATTTCAACAGGCTGTTTGCTGTAGGCACTGTGGCTTAGTTGGTCAAAGCGCCTGTGTAGTAAACAGGAGATCCTGGGTTCAAATTCCAGTAGTGCCTGTCTAATAGTTTTGTGTTATTTCTTTATCAGGAACACAAACACCGCTTTAATGTCAGGTCCAGGTTTTACAGCCATATGCAAATCATAATACAGGGAAAATGTCACCAACCGTGGTAGTGTGAACTGTATTCATATATTTATATGTATTATGTTTTATTTCAGCAAATTGATTCAAGTAAATTGTAATGTTCATATAAATTAACTATGCATTTTTATTTTTATTATATTATTATATATTATTATTTATTATATTATTTTTAGGACCCCATTGGCCACTGTGTAGTGACAGTGGCTTCTCTTTCCTGGGTCCCCACAAGTTTTTTAAACATCCATGTCAGTCATACTCACAAGAAGACTCACAATATGTAACACAACCACTATGACACTTCACACTAACACCAACTCAAACCCTAGCTAATTCATACAATAGCTCTGCTTAGTTACAAATAAAAATGGGATGGAGAGCTCCCTGCATCTATATCACATCTTCAAGAACAAACAAGTAAATCATATAAACAAGAAAGTCAAATAATATTCTACATTATTCCTCGTATAAACATTTACAGTCTTAACTTTTTAAAAACTTTTTTCATATTGTACAATAATGAACGGTCCCCTGTGTTAAACTAGTTCTTCATGGAGGCAACAGAAAATGACCCTCTGATGCCTGCCGAGTAGAATAATGATGCCTGTCTGAAAAAAAAGATTACTGGTTACTGTAAAGCATTTGATGCAGCCTGCTTTTTACACTTAACCAAGCCAAACTGTTGTTCATTGCATTCAGACTTGTTTGATAAAGGCAGTGAAATGCAATCTGTGCTGCTTTATTCTGTGCTTCCAGCAGCCTGTTCAAGTTACTCTCTGTTGTATTGGACCGGTTCACAGAACAATAATCTAACTGTGATAACACTAATGCTCACACTAATCATTTGGTTAAATAGCTAGGCATGAATTTTCCACAGTTGCCATGCCTCTGCCCGTTATCCCTAATAACTTCCTTGTTCAATAGCTATTTCCTGCAGCAAAGTGTAAAATAGGTGCAACTTATAATGAATATTTTGAACCAAATACCATACCTTTTTGTCTGTTCTACATTTAGAACCTATTTATTTACTGTTACCCATTCTTTAATTAACTTTAATTCCTCATTTAAAAGCATAAAAAAATCTCCAGATGTGTGTACTGATGGATATATTGTGGATTCGTCTGCGTATAGTGTGCATAGAGCATGCCTTTGCATTGGAGGTTGATCATCAGGACTATGGATGCCTCAGTGAATGGAGACACCGCTTTCAGCATGTCAAGCAAATGCCAGCGTCCCAGTGTCTAGGGCTGTTGCACTTGTAGAAAAACAAAAAAAATGTAAATTTACATGTAAATGTAAAACGAAAATCAAATCAAATGATTATATTTGTCTGTTGATGAGAACTGTGAACACAAGAATACTTCAAAGTCTCACTCTGCTTTGCATCACTGAATACATTTAAATAGAGACACGAAAGATTTAGTTCGTGCATTTGACGGATATGGAGTTGAATGACTCAGACTGTTGTTTATACACACTGCTCTGATTGGTCAGTTTAGGTGGAAATCAGGTGTGTCAGAGCTCTTGATAGGTGATGTAGGGAGGACCACCACATAATACACAGCCCTCTGTCAGTCCTGTGTGAATACAGAGTGTCTCTTCTCTTTTCCACAAACATACACTACGCTGATCGCCCTGTGTTGCTGCCATCATTTATGGTAAGTTTTACCACAGAAACAGACTTGGCTCTAAAAAAGGCACAGAACGTGTTAGAGTTGTGGTATAAAATTCCCATGAGAGTTGAATACTGTTCTGTGTGATGGTATCTACAGACAGGCTGCTCAGCATACACTCTGATCATGTTTCTGTAAATCTGTTAACCTTAGCAGCTTTTAATTGTGGTCTTACAAATATTTTAAATTAACATTAACTTGTTGAATAAATGTAACAAAAGGAAAAGGTAACAAACTTACTATTTGTTTGGTTTGGCACCTAATCCTGCTGCTCTCTTATATCAGTGTTAATAAGGGAGTAGTGCTGTTTGATTGACTGTGGGCATCAGTTGCCAGATACTCTGTCTCAGTGAAACTATATGAATGAATGGACAGATGAATGGATGAACTGATAAATAAATTACATGGATTGTGTTTATTGCTTTGTGTTGTAATAAATGTAATATACACAGTGATGCCTGACCTTACTCTACTTTAAAGCCTCTTTGAAGAAAACATGGAGAGAAGCATCCCGGGTCTTCTCCTCTTCCAACTCGTCCTCTTTGTCCTCCCCGGTCCACCATGTGCGGTGACTTCACACCTGAAAATTTCGAAGGTTGTCCATGTCTCCCTTCGGAAGACCTGGTTTGCTGCTCGTAGCTACTGCAGAGAGAAGTACAGTGACTTGGTCACCATCAGGAGTGAACAGGACAACATCAAGCTTGCCATGTATGAAGGCTGGATTGGTTTGCATATCAGATCAGATGGTTCAAAGAGCTGGTCCAGTGAAGATGTGAATATCAGATTAAACATGTGGAATTTGGGTGAGCAAGGTGAGAAGGGAAATAAACACATTCAATGAGTTCTGTACTGAAGTACACTTATAATTTGCTGCACAAGTTAACACATTCAGATATGATCTACTGAAGATAATGAAAGAACTTTTGATCTTACCTGCATTTGAAATGTTCATGCAGGACTATTTAGCCATGCTAGCTGCATACAGATGACAATGTCAGTCTGTACGCAGCTAGCATGGCTAAATGTCAGTCTGTACGCAGCTAGCATGGCTAAATGCAATGTCAGACACATGGTCCTCAGAGGATAAATCAGGCAATTAAAACTTTAAACATTAGCAGGTTAAAGTTTTAGTTGCTATTATGCATAAAATTATGCAGTTTACTTGAAAATGATCCTGTGTGAAGGAGTGTTAGTACGTCTTATAGAATTTGTGGTTGATGAAATCATGTTTACCAGAAAGCTGTTGTTGTATGTCCATGTAACTGTTATTTCAACTGTATCTCTCCTTGTTTTGGTAGAGTTGTGTTTTTTGAGGTATAACCTAACCTGGGGAAGTCAAAAATGCTCTAATCTTCACCCCTTCTTGTGTATGGATGAAAGACTGATTCTGGTCCAGGAGATGAAAACATGGGAGGAAGCCTTGCAGCACTGTAGAGAGCTGAATGCTGTGGAGTCCACTGAGGAAGATAACACACTAGTGTATGACCTTGCCAGCCTGCCAGAAGCAAATAACATTCTGCTGTTTGGAGAGACAACACAACTGAATGCAACCACTAAAGAGGTTTGATGTATTTCTGCAGTACGTGAGAGTTTGTGGTCATAAGAACTGTGCCATCTGAAGGCCGGTTTTGTCCCTGAACTCCCGTCATGTTAAAGGAGAAGTCTGACATTTTGGAAAGTACACTGCTTTCTTGTTGAGTATTAACCAACAAGACTGATACCACAGATGATATATAAAGTATGGAGCAGCAGTGATTGCACTGTGTATTCCCATATGTCTCACTCCTGTTGTTTCCCGTAGGTGTGGATCGGACTGCGTTTCCTGGCTGGTGAGTGGTTGTGGGTGAGCAGTGAGGAGGTGATCAGCTCCTACCTTCCTATCTGTCCTTCCCAGCAGCAGTACTGTGGTGCACTGGTTCACAACAGTATACAGTGGAAGATAATGGATTGTTCTGAGAAAAGAACATTCCTCTGCAGCATAAAACCGTGAACTCTGAGTCCCAGATCTTGAAGTTTAACTGTGCTCTCATTTTAACATGAATGAATTGAGCCCTGGAAAGGAAATTGTAAAAAAAAATATTATTGATGCGAAGGAAAAAAGAAATACACTTAACTCTACATTCTCTCAATAAATGTTTGTGTTCTCCTGAAAGAATGTAAGTAAGAAATATTTTATGTGAAAGAAGATGGAGACAAATAGGTACTCTCATCATCGGTACAGCGAGACTGGTTATTTTGGAATGAGGAATACTATGGGAGGTTTTACTATTAAACATTTTAAGTTTGACCTTAAATCCCTAACTAAAATGTCAAATAAATGTGACATGTGACAATCATGCCCACAACCCAAGCAGTGATTTCATTTCGAGGCAAAGCTCAAGTGAAAACTAAATTAACTGCAGTGTTGTTGTTTCTCACAGATATGCTGACCTCTTTAATCTTCTGAGAGAGTTTGACAGTTTGCATATCTTCACAAACATTACATATCTTCACAAACCTTTCTGATTGTCTGAAAACATTAGTAGTAGTTATTTTTTGTTGCTGTATAGTGTTAGTCTTCATAATAAAAAAAAAATTGATCAGTTTATAACTGATAGCAGGTTCATATACTGTTTTGGTTGTTGCCACAGAGTACCTCTAAAGAAGCTGTAATATATATTTTTTGAAATAATAACAGTACATCAAATAACAATGTGAAAACAATGTGACGCTGTGAGCTTTATAGCGAGTTTCAACTCATTGTTTTATTCAGTAAAAAAGCTCTCAACCTCTGAACATAATCGAGCATTTAGCAGCTAAAGAGCCAGACAGGATCCTCAGGAGTTGGAAGAGACCAAAAACAGAGATAATAGAAGAGTTAATATTGGACTTGGTGGTCACAAGCGTGACACCAAATGAATGATAATGTTTCTCCTTAACTGTTGGATGTATAAATAAGCTAATAGGTTTTTCAACTTAAAACGTGACGATATGTCACAGTGTCGTGTTCAAAACTTAATTCTGCTGCCTCCATGTGGCCAGAAGTAATAAGCTGTTGCAGGTTACAGTGACTGATCTAACTTCTAACGTCTAAATAAAATACTTATTCATGAGATTTACTCAGAATTCATTTTTGTGTCATTATCTTTAATTTACTTACAGAAAGTCAGAAACATCACCACATTAACTATGACAATGTCAGCAAAAACTGAACATTATGGGCATCATAAAATATAGATCCTACGGCAGAGTAGTTGTACTGTATGGTATTGGCTTGCATAAGTGTCCAACAGTGGTTCAGATTGGTCCTGCTTGTTTTGTGTTACAAGTTAATGTGCTTAATTGAATTGTATTATATTTTTGGGCATGTAAAGCTTAACAGTATGCAACAGCTAGAGTTAACAAATGTATTTATCTTTGAATATGCCTAAATGTGTATCTATTTTTACACTCAAAAACAATAAACCAACAAAGCATGCATGGTGTAAAAGGATCATAACGACAGTATACACTTCACAGTATAATAAAAAACGTACTGTTTGAGCAAAAAATGATCTTATGATCCTCTATTTTGTCAACAACTGATGCCTTCCATTGATCCCCTTCATTACAGATTATGTGATGCTTCTTATCCTGTGGGTACATGGCCATAAATCTGTCATTGCTAATTATAATAACAATAATAATAATGACAATAATGGTGCAATAATGTATGCAAATGTTGTAAAAACAAAGTGAGGGTCTAATCCTGCGGAGGGAAAAATCAGACCGGGTGTTGTGAAGGAAGTCTTTAATTTCATGCAGCATGGAGACAAGACATGCAGTTCACAGTGTGTTCTGTAGTGTTGTCTGAAGAGTGTTCTGTAATGTTGTCTATTTATACCTTTCCCAGCAGGAGGGACAGTAAAGGATGTGTTCTGATCACACCTACTGTAAAATCCATGACAGTCACATGGGGTCCACTTCCAGATCAGCAGTTACAGGATGGTTTTTGGGTACTGCTTATTTCTAAGTTAACAATCCCAAACTTAGTATCACTAAACACAGATACATAAGAAAACAAAATTCCACATTCCCCCCTTTTGGCACAAAGCGTCAAAACAATTGTCTGTTTCGTCGGATTAGGTTTCTGTTGTAGTGGTGCTGATGTCATCTTTTTCTGGGGTCTCCTGGCCCTGTGTTTATTGAGGATGGCTAACATCCAACTGCTGTTGAATGGTACTTAGAGATTTTTGGTGTTCCACTAAAGATCATGAATGGATGGTGATGGCTGTGATTATCACTCCAATAATAACAACTGCATCTCAACCCCCAATGCTGTCACTAGGTTGTTTCTCCTTTCATGCAGCATGGAGACAACACAACAGAACACACTGTGAACTGTATGTCTTGTCTCCATGCTGCATGAAATTAAAGACTCGATTTACAACACCCGGTCTGATTTTTCCCTCTGTAGGATTAGACCCTCACTTTGTTTTCACAATGTACAATATGTAATGTGCCTTTCTCTCTATGATGGCAGAGGGACAGCCTCCTACTGGTTTTCAGATATCCCCTGCGTAATTTTGTTTTCCACTAGAGTGTACTCCTGACCACATCACAGAGGGTCATGGTTAAACTGAGGGAACATTCAGTCATCTGCTGTGCTGCAGAGATCTGAAAAAGTGACCTCATAATTTCTGCTCATAAAATTTTATTTTAATTAAATGCTTATTTGAATACTTTTATCATTATGTTTAGACTTTCAATGACAAAAGGCTTGAAAAAAAGTTCTGTCAGTGTCATTTGACAAACACACAACGGTTAAAATCCATACCAAGGGTCGGCCCTACAGTCTCCGACCTATCTCCTTTTCATGTCATATGTTATCACCTTCAATGTGTTGACTTTATTTTCTGGATTTTGGATTTAATCTATCTTAATCTGTACAGTGCATGCAAGTATAAAATCATTCCATTATTTACATCTTAATTGTGATGACTACATATATTTTTTTTACATCTCAGTGTCACACATTTCATGATTTAAGCACCTGTCTTATAAATACAGAATAAAGCAGGGAAAGATGCGTTTAGTGAGATGAAAAACACAGACACTTCACCTTAAACTCACATAACACACCAGTCAAAACGTCATCCTGTTTAAGAGATATCTGTAATGCCTCACCCAGGTGATATTACACAATTCACACCCTTTTTCATGTGACTCCCATGTGATTTCAATGACTTCATCATCTTTCAAGTGACAGCAAGTTGTGCACAATCCACCAAGGTCTAAATGCCAGGGATTCCCCACCAGTCTGAGGAACTGATGTATCCTCTTGGATGGGTGGCAAAGTGTCTTTATCTCTGCAGTGGAGTGGACTGAGCAACATAATTGACAATGGTGAATGTCATGCTTACGCAGCTACGGTATTAAGGTATCAGGTTTTCCCTTCAGTGGGAACAGGAATAATCAAACGGTAAAACAAATTTTACATATTTACATGTATTTCACCTTGATATATTGCAGTAACAGTTTCAGCCAGATTTGTTTTTGTATATAATAGTTGTTGAAATATCTCAACAACTATTATATGGCTTACCATTTAATTCTGTCCAGACATTCATGGTCCCCAGAGGATAAATCATAACAAGACTTTAGTGATCCACTGATTAATGTCTTGTGCCACTAGTAGGTCTGAGATTTCACTTTTCTAGTGAAGTTTTTCTAGTTCCATGCAGGGTGAACTGTAATAATCCTCCTTGCACCATCATTAGGTCATAATTTGATTTAGCCCAGCATTATGGTTTAGTCATTCCCATAAGCCTTAGCTATATTTTGTGTTTAGTACGTATTAGCAAATGTTAGCATGCTGACAAACTAAACTAAAATAATGAACATGGTTAGTACAGCCTCATGTAGCTGCTAGCCTGGCTGTAAACCCTCAGTCTTGTGTATCCATGGATATTATGTATTACAATGTCAGGTACTGTTGGATAGTAATTACCCACTAAATAATAAAAATTGCCTCACTACTATGCTTCACAAATAATTGGGTTGAGTAGATAAACACTTGTAACTGTCCAAAAATATGAGATTTCTTGAAATGACCTATTTTCAAAATAAGGATTACATATTCCTCCGTGTTTCTTTTGACATGCTGAAATAACAATGGGCAAAATACAACAAAATATGCTATCTTGTAACTGCTGAGGGTAACACATTTCCCATTACTTTGCTGTGACTGTGGTGACTAGAACTCTAAGGTCCATAAAAAGAACCCTCTTTTTTTGGATGCTATTAACAATGCCTGCTGTGTGCACTTCTCTTGCTATGGGATTGCTATGGTTTCAGACAGGTGAAAATTGAAGTCAGATGTGCCTCACAGAGGAACATAGCCAACCTTGCTCAGGAGCTCAAAATAATTGCACTTGAGCTTGGATATAACTGACATCACAGTAATAGAAACTGACTTTTGTCCACTGAGAATCCAGAAACACCCACATCATTATTATTTCATTCCATCACTCCCCCTCATCTCGCTGATAATTGAATCTTTGTCAACCTAAAAAGCCATAAGATTCCTCTGTTGTGTCAGTGCCAGCTTGAACTTATTGTGTGTTGTATGACTAAGTGATGAAGTGGACCAGTGGTCCAACCATAGAGACTCGTCTCTGGACACGAAACATCCAGCTCATCTTTTTGTTTTCTGTCTGGGTGAACCTGAGATGGCTCGGTCTGTCTGAGTTATACCTCCACATTCCCAGAGAGAGAAGGCAGCAGCGGACAAGCTTTGGCACTCTGAAAGAAGCGAGACAGGGATAAAAATATATGGTTTTTCTAATTTATGAACCTCATCCACTTCCTCTACAGCTGCACCTTGTGTGACAACCCCATCCCACTCTGCTTGTGTCTCCTTGGGTGTGTTTTTCCTGTTCCTGTTTAGGAAGCAGTCAGAAAGGCAGGGGTGTGTCAGGAAGACATGAGCCACACCTGAATCAGTTTCCACTGATTGCTATATAACAGGGCTGGATATGTCAGTTCTCTTCCTCTCTCCTCCCAGCAAGTTGTTTTTTATGGATCTTGGTTTGTGGTTCTGTTGGCTTTATTTTTCAAGGTATCCCTTGCACAAATTATACTTTTTCACATTCATGCACTCACCACATCACTGATACTTCCAATCTAGTATTGACTGGAAGGGTTTATTCTGTGCCACATTTGTTTGTGAAATTATTCACTGAAGTCAGATGCACACAGGTATTTGGTTCTGGTCTTGTGTGGGGGGGGCTTGCTCAGTCCCTGGTCGCTAATTTTTTGCTGCCTTTTTTTGGTGTCTTTTTACCATTCTAGGTTCAGCTTTGGACCACTTAGTAAAAAACTGCTGATAGTGAGGTGACTCATAAATGTTTGAAATAAAATGTAAAAACTCCTCTGAAAAGTAAATTGGTGGAGATTTTGTCTGTTGAAGATGTGATTTCATCTGTGATTACACCTGAGGCTTTAACCCTCCATCAGCAAAAGGAAGTTGTCAGTGATTCAATTGGAACATGAAAAACTGATATGGCACAAACAACTGGAATTGGAAGAGATTTCTGCAGAAGGAAAGTGAATCTAATGTTGGAACTAACCTAACAGAAAAAGACCTGACCTGTTTTCTTTGTTTGAGCAGGTGGCAGAGTCCCGGGAAGGAGCGCCCATTACAGTGCATCTTCACAGGTAAGGCACAGAAGGTCTGCGCTTCTTTGACTGTAGTGGAGAGTAAGGATTATGGTGTTAAGTCTGCAGTGTTGCGGCCTAGTATCTGATGCCTATCAGCAACGTTTCAGGAATTTGAGAAAGAAGGAACATCACATTGATGTTGAATTTTTGCAAGATTTAGTTGTACAGTTTAACTTCTGGTGTTCTACACCAGAACATTTAAGTGTGTGATTTAGTAGTACTTGAGCAACTTAAAAACTGTGTAAAACATAATATTGCTATTCAGTCCTACATAAATTAACAAAATGTTATAACAACCGAAGAAGGAGCACTTGATGACTCTGACTTATAAAAATGCATTTGATGAAGCCAGTGTTAATGCACAGCAGAACAGGTTTTCAGTGTGCATGGGTAGCTGTGTGTGTGACATGGGGAGTCTGGTTGCAGATTTGAGTACGACCTGTAATTATTGCAAACATAAAGGCCACTGGAAAAATGAGTGTCTGCTCTTGAAGGAAAGGCAAAGTTTTCAGGTAAGCCAGTGTGCAAGCTGCTTTGGCTCCCCTGTTGTTACTTCAGCCCAGCTGGTGATCCAAAGAGTGTCAGTCTTTGGATCACCAGCTGGTGATCCAAAGACTGATCCAAAGACTGACACTGACACTCTTTGGTGATCCAAAGAGTGTCAGTCTGATGCCAGTATTTATTTCAGATGGTTATGTGTCCCTGACAAGAAAGTGATGGTTAAAATCTTGAGAGACACTGGCACACTGCAGGCTGGTGTTCTGTCACCCAGTGTGGCCACCCATGGGTCATGTACTGCTGCCTTCAGAGTCAGAGGAGAAAAAAAAAACAGTAGCAGAGTCTGAATCTGAGGCAGAGTTGTTCCCAGCTTGAGCAGTAACTTGAGTTATGGGTTGTGGAAATGATGAGGCTCCTCAGTAATGCGTGTGTGTTACGTCTGTTTCTCACAGTGAGATAGTTAAACAAAAATCTGATCCTGCTGTGAAGACCCTTTTTGAGTTGGCGTCTCCTGCAAGAGACATGAAAACTGTGTCTCTGGGGTATTTTGTGCAAAGTGATGTCCTGTTACATAATTAGTGTGCACAGGGAGACAATTTTGCATCTTCTCCCAGTATTGGGTTTGCTGTTTAAGGCTTGTTTTGATGGCCATTTACATTTAACCAGCAAGTTCCTGAACAGGATTATTTGATCTCTGTGCCTAAAGGAAAATCTAGTTTGTCTCATGTCAATTTACTTAAGCCTTATTATTCATTCAAAAGAACAAATCTTTTGGGTGAACAAACTGAACTGAATCACTTCCTGAAACAATCTGTGCATTTCTCAGTTCAGTTGAGCTCTCAGTAGTGAGTGAACATGCAGGGATACACTCTCTCACTGAGTGAGTGATTCAAGTCATTTGTTTACAGGGATACACTCACATGGAGTTGTTGTGTGTGTTCAGTGATTCATTCACCGCATTTGTGCTACACAGGGAACTTGAGCCCCGAGTCAGCAGCTCCTGAGATGGCCTTATCCTTTCACTATGAGGGAATGGTGCATGTTCAGTGATTTGTTCACCAAATGTGAGCCCTGAGTGACAGACAGCTGCCCAAACCGTCAGATCAGTTACAAGCCATTAAAAACCGGATCTCCACTCTGATATTCAGAGAGAAAACTCTTATAATATCACAAATTAAAAATGGAGTTTGGTGTGTTTGTCAAATCGGAAGCACTTTTGGTTCCGGATGCTGGTGACCATGAGGAATATACACTGCTTGGCCATGTTTCATTTCAGTGAGTGGGACTAAACTGTCAGAGCTCAGGTCAAGCAGAGAACAACCGAGTGAACGAACCTTTTCAACTAATAATTTTAAAGAACTGATTCTAGTGATTTGGGACTTTGAAAAGAACTGGTTTGCACACCATTAGGGTGATTGTCCCCTGGCTCCAATGAGGTCACATGCATAAAACCTGTGTATGTCTTAATAAGACTAGTGTCTTCTCAAGTAGGGGCAGTTATTGCAGAGGATGAATGGCCGCCATATGAGGGTGAGTTGCACGCACGTTTGAATAACTCTGAGGCATTAAAATCTTTGCTGTTAGTGCTTTGTACTTGGAAGAGGGTAACCGCAATGAATTAATATCACTCATAAATAGCTACTCAGTGCTATTTTCACATACAAGGTCAGACACCTTAGTGAACAAGGCATTGATGTTGGTGGTACTCAACCAATAAACACTCTTATCGTGTTTCACCAGATAAGAGGCCACACTTGGACAAAGAAGTTCAGAATGTGCTGAATAATGAAATAGCAGAACCCTCCGATTCTATCTGGGCATCTCCACGTTTACTGGTGGGAAAAAATACTTGATTCCACTTTTCAGTTGTGCACTTACTTCTGGAAAGTAACAAAACAGTATCATAAATAGAAATTTGTTCCCTTTGCCGCACATGGAGGATTTCTTTGTCCAAGTAGGCTCAGCCAAAACTGCGAGCAATGTTAACATAAAGGATCCTGGCAGGTCCTACTCTCTCCACAAGCCCTAGGAGATGAAAGCATTTTTAACTCCTACCAGCTTGTATTGTTATAAAGTAATACACTCTGGTTTAGGGTAATACTCTAGGTTTGCCCTGTCGAGGTTAAAGTGGTAGCCATAAAGACTTTTGTAACTAAACAAGACATAATGCATTTTCTCAGCATGGTGGGGTACTACAGATTTTTTTGCAAGAACTGTTTAGTTGTGGTGCCCCTCACAGACCTTTTGAACTCTAAAGTCAGGTTTGTTTGGTCAACCAAGGCCCACTGTGCTTTTGAAAATGTAAAGCTCTCCTTTGTTCCCCTCCTGTTTTGGCAGTGCCACAGTTTGATAAGCCTTTTACATTGCAGGTTGATGCCAATCATGTGGAAGCAGGCGCAGCATAGCTGCCAGCTGATGATGTGGGGGTGGAGAAACCAGTTGGGGTCTTTTCAAAAAAGTTCAATTCATATCAGTTTAATTATTCTGTCATTGAGGAAAAGGCCATATAGCATTATGGGGAATACAGCATTTTGATGTGTATAGTCCTGGACTCATCTCATAGTGTACACAGACCATAACCCCCTCACCATTTTGTGCTCCTTACAAAATTAATCAGTGCTGAATGAGTTGGGCATTATTTTTGCAGCCTCATTTGGATATCAGCCATATAAAAGTCTCTGAAAAGGCAATGGATGATGCCCTTTCTCATACCTTCTACAGTAGCTGCATAGCACATAACTGGTAATGCTACCTCTATTTTTCCTTCTTATGTCCTGCCCTCTCTTAAAATGGTCCTACAGGTACCAAGGCTGTGGAGAGGGTGATGAAGAGTTCTTAGAGGAACAAGCAGAAGGTGATAGCTGGGATTTTTCTCAGACTTCCTGGACTTCCTTTTGGTAGTGATTAACTAATTGAAGATGTTTGAATTTTGCAGGATTTTAAATTAAAATTATAGTTGTAAAATTTCATACAGTAATTATTACTTTTAAAACCCTTTATTAAATCCTTTCAAAGTCTTGATTACATATACTATATTAGTCTGGTCAGATGTGGATGTAGAATACAACTTGACTGGTAGGCAGAGGTGCATAACCCAAAGGCGGTAATTCTAGTTTTTCACATGATCCCCTGCACACATTAACATTAACTTACTGACATTCATGCACTCATCACATGACTGATGCTACTGATCCACATGACCCACAGTAAATTTGTGTACAGTTTACTAATAGTTAAATGTTTTACTTTAATGCTTGATTGTTTGTATTTGTTTGGTCTCCCTTGTTTCATCTTGAATTTCAGCAGGTTCATCACACTAGTGTAGAGAAACACTGGTATGAAATGGTGTTTGTTTAGTCATATAAGACATTTAAACTTCATTTTAAAATAATCACTTGTAAGTATTTTCTAATAATTGTTCTATGTTATAGTAATTTAAACAAGTGTTATTTATTTCTATCATAGATTAATGTTTCATCATCCTCTTAGATAAAGCTCTGTCTGCCCATTTCTATTCCTGTTGTTAAGCAGTTTTAAATATAGCCTGTTGAACTGTAAATTTTTCTGGATAATGAAAGCTCTCACTAATTCTGTTTCCAAAGGTCATTCTCTTTAACCTTGTTCCAGACCTCTGAGTCACTAGCCACATTTCCAAATCGAAGTGGAAATGAAATTCTTTTTTCTGTTACAGAATCTCATTCCTCTTTCAAAGCTAAATTTCACTTCTGTCAGACTTCGTCTCCCTGGGTTCCATTGGACCACACTATACAGTAATACAGCATCTAATTACACTATAAATTAAATTGTGGCCTGTTATTTGCATAGGTTTTGGAGGATGGTTGCACAGTTGGTTGAACTGTCCCTGCTGCTCTCATCATGCTAATGGTTTTTGTATTATATTTAGTATTTTAATTCTGGGGTTTGAACGTCAGGAGTTTTATCTTTAATGTCATTTGTTACCATCAACACGTTTTATCCATTTGATGAAACGTGGAAAGTGACTCATCCTTGCACTGTATTCAGGCAGTTGAAGAAAAGAATGTGAGCTGTTCAGCATGATGTATTACATTAGTCAAAGCACCATGTTTCTGCAAGTTGCTTTCAATGGATTTTTTTCTTTTTTTTTTTTTTTTTTTTTTTTTTTAGATAATAGCATTGCCTGACTATCAAAAATGAAGGCATACCAGTGGCAGCAGTGGGAGGTTAATGGACATTGATGACTGGGTTAAAAGAAGTTGCATTGGTGTTGTATTTTAAGACACAACTTGCCACACTCCCTCTGCTGTCCTTAGAAATTAGAGAGAGTGGCATAATAGAGATACTGTCATGTTATAGCAAAGGTCAAATTTTGAAGCCTTTGTACACAGTGACTGTTACACCACCAGTTTACTGTTGATTAAACTCAGGGAGACAATGCATTCAGATCTGATTGATGGAACATGCCATTACATATTTACTCATCTTTTGTCCACTGGCTTTAAAGTACTTTCCCAATATGTTAAGGATGTGTAGATTGTGAATGAAATGTGTTTGTAATGAGCAGTAATGTAATTTTCTGACTGTGTTCTTCTCAGATGTGGCAGTGGTGTCTTTGTGCAGATCCATAATTATTATTTCAACTTGAAACTGTGCAGTCTTTCCTCCATCAGACCTCATGATTGATTTGATTGATAACCTCCACCCCAAAACACTGCAGGAGCACTTATGCTGTCAGTGCCTGCTGTTGCCTACAGAAAAAGCCTCACTATGGAAAATATGCCTGAGGATTTTTTTCTGTAATCTCCATGCATTACAATGAGCCTGTTGACTGTGACTCATGTTGAAAAGTGTGCATCAATTATCCCTCTGCAGATGGTAATTGGAATGGAGGGTAAGGTGTTTTCTTCTTTGCGTTGACGTAATGAATTTCACATAGGAGCAGGTTATTTCAGGTTAGCCTATTATGTTTTATAGCAATTGGATAGTGAACCTTCACTGTCACTAAAAAGTTGCACATGTGATGCTCTCAGTAGTGACCATATAATTTTGATTAAGGTAAATGGTTGTATGCATTTTGTGACATGATTGTATAATAAATATATTTGACATAACAGCAGACATACAGAGTACTGTGATCAGGAGGCAAATTTTGAACTAAAACAGAAAATGAATTTGACAAAAGAAGACACAATGCTGATGGTTTGAGAAAATAGAAAATATATGTGGTTTTACTGCATCTATTTAATCAGCATGTCTGAGTGAGTCACTGAAGGCCACTTGCATTATTGCTCTACATTACTTTGGATGAGAGCATGTCACAAAATCCTTGCTGAAACATATGATCACACTGCTGCAGGGATGTCCTACTGCTGCTTATTCTCTTCAGATAATCAGCCATAGTAGACGACACAAAGGACAAATAGCAGTAGTTATACACCCCCCCCCAAACCAACCCTAAAGCAGTTTCTGTACTGTGGCTAAAATGTTCACTTAATATGTACAATGTGGTAGCCCAGCTATATAATGGAAGCACATAGTATTGAACAACACACCACCTGGGCATTAATTAGCACCAATATGAAAACTCGTGCAAAAGCTTAAACATTTCCTCCAAACGACAGTCAAGCACAACCTTTTTGCCATGTATTAGGAAAAGAAAAATCATTAGTGACCCATTTTTAGGGAGGACTGCTCTGGATATTTTTAGCATGCAGTCCATTGGAAAGAGACCATATTTTGCTAACCTCCTTGCTCTTCACTGCCCATCAGAGACTACTTACAGCTTAGACTGCCAGCAGGTAGACTTTAAGTTTACCTGTCCAGTCTGTGAACAGAATGTACAATAATGGACTATACAGCTTAGTGAGGTTAGTTACAGAGAAGATTTTGAAAGTTTTGACGTCCACTGGATGTGGTGAAAAAAACCCCACACGTTTCAGACTTTGCCGTATGTTTGTTTAGTCTTCACTTGTTACTACATATTCATGTGTTACTACATATGTGAAGGATGCTCTGTTAAACTGAATGAACATTGTTCGGTTAGTCATCAGGTTCATGTACATTTGTCTAATCTTACAGTCTAATGATGAATTAAGTCCTTCAACTGTAAATTTACATGCGCTTCCTACTATCCATGTTTTTCTTTTCATTGGTTTCCTAACATTTTCAGATGTTGACATTTTGCACATGCATACAATGTCTGTGTGTTTGTTAGGTACGTTCCGTTACTATTACATTAGTGTCAGGGAGTGTGGACAAAATATTAGATCCACCCTTTAACATAAAGCAAACAATTAACCTCAACACAGACGATAGCTTTCAAAAAGACAGCAGAGTTCAATGTATACCTCAGTCTCAACAGAAATTTGATACTCTAATAAGCCCCATACAGTAAGGCAGGGTTTATGGCAGGGCTTTTACTTTAGACTGCATTAGATGTGTTTAGCTTGACCTGAAAAAGTAGATGTTTACAGGAAAACTGCTGCCCATCCATCAAACTGCCCAAAATGCAGAGACCAGAGAGAAAGGAGTTAAAAGTCGAAACGCTTCAAATTAAACACCTCATTGATCAGTGTTGTGCATCACCTACTTGAATCACAGCCTCCATAGAGGGGGCAAGGTTCAAGCTGTAAAGTACGATGAGCTATGAAGTGTATGCAGGGCGTGACTGATAAGTTCGTGGCCTAAGGTAGAAGGACATGAGTCATACAGCTCTCATTACATGCACATCTCGTTACAGTTCAACTCTTTGAGTGATTATGCAGAAAATGTGAAGTTAATAACTTTTGTGGTATTTCTGTTTTGGGTCTTTGAAAATTGCAAGTCTGCACTGGCTGAGGAAATGCCAGTCATGCAGTCATCTGCTACCACGGCCATTCATCTCGTGTGATTACACTGCAGTCTTAAGTAAATCTGTTTATGCTGAGTAAGCTTTCAGTATCTCAGTACATGTCAGCTCAGCTTCTAGTCAAGGTTAACTCTGATCCAGCAGGACTGAATGTAAAATTCACCAATGCCAAGTTACATGTTTACACAAACATGTTTATTTATGGGATCTGACCATTATAACATTTAGAGAGGTAAATGGATGCTTCAGTGTTCTCAGGTTGCAGTATTTTACATGGACATGGGTCAGTTCTAGTCAGCTATACCAAGCCAATATCCATTGGAGAAACTGTGTCTTGAGGCACTTCACCGTGATTGTTGAAGCACTTTGATCAGCGTACTAGATTTGAAAATATACACGTACAATAAGCCATTTAATTTTCTGTGCCATTTACTTTTAATTTTTGTCTTAATAATGTGATTGGTTATTGCTCATCAACATTTAACAGAGACTGATTTCTGACGATATGATAGTGGTTATTTCCCCTGACACATCTATTGACTCTAGATGTCTGCAGGTGTCTGTAGTACACATACATACATACATACACACATACTACATACTGAAGCTTTGTTTCTTAATACCAGATCCTTTAAAAAAACATTCTTGGACATCTGTGGTAAGATGGGTTAATCACGTATTGGTCAGATTAGCAGTGAACCATAAAGATATATACTATGTGCACACATCTGGCCTCTGTGGCTCAGTACTTTGGTTATCCACTGCACTTTTTAGTCTGTTAAATCCTGTCTGGTCCACACTATCACATTGACTTGTTTTGTGGCTTAAGTATTGCTTAGACATTCATTCATCTTCTATACCGCTTGATCCGTCAGGGTCGTGGGGAGCTGGAGCCTATCCCAGCTGACTACGGGCGAGAGGCGGGGTACACCCTGGAGTGATTGCCAGTCAATCGCAGTTGTTTAGACATTTATTCATAAATTCTAGGTCAAATCAAAACTTGAAAATAATTATGCTGAGTAGGATTACTTACTGTATACTGTGTGTACTCCATACTGTACATGGATTATGTGCAAGATATCTTGAAATTTAAATTTAATTTAAATTTCAATTTTAATGTAATTTTAAACTAATTCTTGGAACAACCAGTTAGAAAATCTAAATATTTGCACTGTGCAGAAAAAAACTGAGAGTTATTTTTGTGCATAGCATTTAAAGGTGCCCTGTGGAGTTTTGCATTGTTTACACCTGCATTTGCTAGCTAGCTCTTCTGCGTTGCTGTGTATCTTGGAGCATCACTGACACCTGTCAATCAGTGGAATACTGTGAAACCATTGGCTGGGCTGATTATTGCAAATTCAAAGGTGAGTGCTTGCACACATGCATGAGTCAAGCTTAACAGGAACCCACTGTTAAAAACAGATCCACAGCAGCATAAGAGATAAAAAAAAAAAACGTAAAAAAGGGTACCTTTAAATTTAGGATTTTTAATCAATACTCTTGTAGCATCTGTGCTTAAGCAAAAGCACCAGCAAGTCCTCCGACCCAAACAACCATACAGGTCATTTGTCCCTACTCTCTGATACGACCCATATGAGTGTTTCCTGTGCACCAAATCTTCATCACCATGGCTACAATAATAAACACACGGTTTAGCTTGTGGAATGGTTAAGGTTCGGTTAGGTTTAGGCCCAAAAACAACTTGGTTACATTCAGGCAACCTGGACTTTGTCGCTTTATACACCTGACTTCCTCTTTGTTCCTGTCATAATTACTACGCCTGTTGAAGTCCCCTATCTATAAAACCTGACTATGGGTCACAGATGACCTGTGGACCTATTTACGGGAGGACAGTCTCTAAAGCACACACCACATTATACCTCCAGGTTCAACACAATCCCATACAGACATAGAAGCATTTTTTAATTGTAGTTAGTTTTTTTTACTTAACTTTAGTTAAGCAGGAAGGCCCAAGTCCCATTGAGATTGGAGACCTCTTTTGTAAGATGTAAGAGACCTGGCAGTATAAAATGCTGCAGACAGAAGAATGAAAAATCCAGCAACACAACACAACAATATTAAATAACAGGTAACAATACTAAGAAGGCTAACATAAGCTTATACCAGGGACATTTGACTTGAAGGCTTTCTTTACCATTTCTGTCCATACAGCAGGGGCAGACAGCAGATATACAGATGTCTTGTGATTTGAGATGGTGATCATGAGATAAACTCAATGAATGTGTGAAAGTTTGCAGCTACTGTATATGATGGAAGTTTGCTTTTAATGGCTTTTTGAATAAAACACAGGACAGAGATGGCAACTCGGGAGCACAAATGAATGAGTTTTATTTATTTATTTTATTTTATTTGGCTGCTGCATACAGTATTAACCAATGTGCCGAAAAATTATGTGTAACAAATTATCATAACATAAGAACTAAGAACTAATGAGATGACACCAATCAACATTCTCCTGGCTTCAAGAGAAAAACAAGAAACAATTGGTTGCTTCCGTCTTTCACTATTCTTAGCACTTAAATAAGCAGAAGGTCAAGCGGTGTTGTGAGTCCAGGAAACTAAACTAAGATAGACAGAGTTGTCTCAGGCTCGTGAACCAGCCTGGTGCAGTCATATTTGTTGGCTGTGGAGGGGGAGGGATTCAGGCTGGGTCACAGTGAAGCAATGAATGATATTTAACCTCAATTCAATCAACGCGGTTAACTGCAGATTAATGTGAAAATGAGTCTGTTGTCTGTGGAGCTGGGAAGGTCATAGCCTGTTTGGACAGTAGCCCAGAGTCTGTCATCGGCATAAACCAACAGCCAGCACTTATCAGCTGCCCCATCACTATGCACAGCTGATAATCTACCACTGTAGACTGAAGAGAGATGTGCAGCTGAGGAGGTAAGGCAATGACATGTCAATAATATGTTTGTTTCCTCCTCTGCATGGCCACTGCCCAGTGTCCACCAATAAATCAAATGTATTTTGATTTATCAAATTTATTATGAACCTTATCTGTCTGGTTTGTAGTGATTGATTCCACCTATATGAAAGACAGCCTGATGTAATTGAATCTCTCATTTGAACGAGAACTTGGACCAAATAGAACATTTACTGGCACTGTTTAGCATCCCATTTCTTTTTAATCTTTAAAACGAGATACTGTTTATCAGTGTTACGTAACCAAATCAGCTGAACAGCATAGATGGTTTAATAAAGATTTTATGAGAGAATTTATGTAGAATTCCATCTTGTTTATGTGAGTTTTTCTTATGGTTACCAAGAGTACTTTTAACAAACATACTGTTTTATGTTACGAGGTACAGCAAAGGCTGATTGACAACCGGTGCAGGTCCTTACAGATTAAAACCAAAGTGGGTCTTTTATGCATTAGCACTACTTTATTGTCACCGTGCATGGTCAGAGGGGAATAAACAGATGCTTTTCTCTCTTCTGTAAAAACCTGATGCCTTTTCATGTTGTTAAAAATAATCATCCTGTAACAGAAGAGGAGCACGGGGACAGTTCAGCAGTCTACGTCATGGCCTGCTGGTTTGAATCCAGGTCATGACTTTCATGATGTCATTCTCTCTCAACCTCATCTCTGCTACTCTTCCCTCTCTATGGTCTCATAAGTGGAAAGGAAAAATAAAATATTTTCAAAAGTGCATTTCGTTCAGTCAGTGGATTTCATTTAGTCCATTATTGCAGTTTTTTTTCTAAACCCAGACAAAGTTTGTGGTTCAAATCACATTTAAATCACATGTCATAATAATATAACCTACATCAGCCCTTGTAAATGTTATGGAAAACTGACTCTTGACTCTTAACTGTGGTATTATCAGTAATGTTTTCAATGCAGCACCCTTTATATTTTTCCCCCCTCTTTTTTTCTTAAGTGCCTATGTGGGAAGCGCACATAAGAGTCCTTTTGTCACTTCTCACCTCAGATGCCTCCTCCACTGCTGACATAGTGAGGAAAGCAGGAGCGTGCAGTGTAGGAGTTTGATGATGTGCTGTAAAATCCAGATGTTTTCATTTTTACAACACTGTGTTGAGAAGCTGTGGTGAGAGGGTGTCCCATGAAGAGCTGATGCCTTTATGTTTACAGATTTTTTCACCACCTTAGAGCACTGTAAACTGTAAACATAAAACTGACATGGTTTCACCTTTTAAAGGAACGTTTCTTGAAATATACTTATTCTCTTTCTTGCTGAGTGTTAGATAAGAAGTGTAAACCACTCTCATGTCTTTAGGGTTATTATGAAAGTACTGCTTCATGGTGATGACAAGACTTCAGGAAGTGACTGCTCCCAGCCTAGAGATAATTAGGCTAGCTCTTTCCCCCATTTCCAGTCTTTCTGCAGCTATAAACTAACCAGCTGTTGGTGGTTGCTTCATATTTGATGGACATATATGAGTGGTTCAGTCTTATCATCTAACTCTGAGCCAGAAAGCAAATAAACATATTTCCCAAAATGTCAAACTATTCCTTCAAATTGATATGACAAGTTGCCTGTTCACACATCCAACAGACATGAAGAAACATTAGCATTCATGTACAGTCATGTTTCTGTCCACCAAATGATTGTAATTCCAGTATTCACTCTTGGTTCTCTTTTTGGTCTTTACAAATTCCTGATAAAAACATCTGGCTCTTTTGCTGCTATGCCTCACAGTGTTTGCTGGCTAGTCACTAACTTTGCCTGGTTAGTGTTTCATGCTGGGCAGGTGGTAGCTGGCTTTATATATACATTGATTTATTTGCTGATGAAAGTGGTGAGAATGAAGCAGAGCAGTAAAGTTGTGGGCTGACAACCAAAACAATGAGCTGAAAGATGCTAAAACTGCAGAGCCATGTGATAATTCTGTTTGGGTTAATCACTACAAACAAAACTTTCACAAATAAGTAGTCATGTAATTCACTATGAATATAAAAATCTTGATTATAGCAGCTTTAAATGATCTCCCAGAAGTGTAGAAAAGACATTTGAGCTTAGCTTAGAGCTGTCGCTTATGGAATTTGTGGGACAATAAAAGACGTTAAGTCTCTGTGGGTAGATTTAGTTTTAGCTATTTGCATATAGCATTGTTACAACAATGATTTAAATTTCGTAACATAGAGATAGCAATAAGACTGTGGTGGTCAGAGCACTCAAAGTACTGGTCCATGCCTAAAGGTCTATATGCTTTAAGCACCACAATGAGATGCCATCCTCACTCAAAGTCACTTTGATGAAATTCCATCTGGAGAATAAACGAAAGCATCTGCATAGCCCAGCATTACTTGGGAAAGAGAGAGAGAGAGAGAGAGAGAGAGAGAGAGCGAATATATATATATATATATTCAGAGTTGAAAAAAAGAGCTGTTTTTTATGTGCAAAGTCACAGTTAAACTATGGTTTACTTTGGGGCAAATACGATCAGCAGTGCAGGGGTTTCTACATTGTTTTTTTTTTTTGTTTGTTTTGTTTTTGTTTTTTGCATAGCGTGAGCATTAAGATGTGGTATCCAAGGAGTGAGCAAGACAGAGGCAGACAGCAGCTGGACTATTTACTATTTTCATTCTTTCTGTTATTTGCAGGTCTGAGATGGCAGAGGTGATGTCCATGGTTTGGCAAGGAGAAAAGGAGAACGGTGAATATTACAGGAGGAACCATACAAATAAAATTTGTCACATTCAACGAATAATGCATGAGTGGACAAAATAAGAAACAGGAGGCAAGATAATGAACTCATTCTTGTGCAACAACTCCACAAAATATGCACTCAGAAGTTAATTCGGCAGCTCAAAAGTAAACATTAGGCTCGGAATGCGTTGAATTATTTTATACATATAAACATACATATGTTATTTTGAGCACTCATAATTAATGCAGTTAATGAGAGCAGGTCTGGTTTGGTCTTGATGAAGACAATGCTAATAAGGGCAGCGACGTCTCATTGCGTTTATTGTGGCAGGGTTAAAATTAGAAAAATTGAACTGACTCCTGAGATGCTCGTGGCCGCGCCCACAGAGCGACTGACGCGCGCAGCGGAGGAAGAGGAAAATGCATGAGAAAACTCCCGAAGGGACAGTGAAATAAAAACTGCGAGGGAAGACAGAGACTCTTCAGACTGACTAACAGACTATTCAGAAAGTCAGCGCTGTTCCCATCATCACAGTCTAGCGGGAAGATGGAGCCGCAGCGGGGTCTGGGACTTCCATAAAAGAGGATTTCACTTTTGTTTTATCACTACCTGATGTGGGAAGTACACACTCCACGACTACACCAGCATTAATGTAAGTCTGCTGTGGGGGTTTCTTTTATTTATATAGTAATGCGTGTGTTTTCTTTTATTTGCATTTTTTTATGTATGTAGGTATTTATTATTATTATTATTATTATTATTGTTATTATTATTATTATTAATAATAATAATAATAATACTATTATTATTATTGTTATTATGTTTATACAGAATAACAACAATCTGTACAATCACTAATGTGTAAATGTGGTGTATGTTATTACTGTTGTTTTTAAGCTCATCCTTGAATTTTAAGTCTAGAAACCAAATGTAATTCAAGATAACATACTTGATTTATATCTTTGTAAAACTGGAAAACCACATTATGAAAAATAGATGCCATTATCATTTGAATTTATTGCAATTTTAACAACTTAAAGATTTGAATAGCTTGCTAAATGGGATATATTCTAAATACCAGGCTAAGGCTTCCCAAAGAAAAGAAACGTGAGCAGAATTTGTTTAAACCATTTACTTTTTTGTTTTCTTGGTCAGATAAGAGGATATTATCATTAGTGTGTAATTAACTTGAGTGGTTGACAGGTTGTCAGGTGCTGCTGTTGGTGGTGGTGCTGCAAATTTAATCATGTGGAGACCCCCCTATGCAGGTGATGTAGTTTGTTAGAGAGATGCAATCAAAGGCATCTCTCTACCACGGTGAGCATTACAGAGATGCACTCTACACAGCGCACTGCTTTCTCTGTGTGTGCCACTGTAATAATCACTGAACAAATTTTTTTTTAAAGTCTTCTTATGCAAATCCATGCCCATGAATCTTTTACACCAATTTCATGCATAAAGCTTATATGTATATATTTTCTGTCTTATCTCCCTTTGGTGCCATCAGCCGAACAGCTGAACAAAATGCTGACTCCTTGGTGAGGGTCAGAAAATGAACGCCTCCTCCTGCTGTGATCCTGCAGTCGTCATGTATCAGCAGAGCATCAGATCTGACCTCAATGCCAGCTGTGACTGGCTGGCTCCTCACTGTAACGGGACATCAGTGGACACAGTGCCACAGCTGCCTACCTTTTCTACAGCAGCCAAAGTCAGAGTGATCATTACCTTTATCCTGTGTGGCATTTCCACTCTCTGCAATTTGGCTGTGCTGTGGGCAGCCAATGGCCACAAGCGCAAATCCCACGTCAGAGTGTTGATAATCAACTTGACTGCAGCCGATCTCTTGGTTACCTTCATTGTGATGCCCGTGGATGCCGTGTGGAATATCACAGTTCAGTGGCTGGCCGGTGACCTGGCCTGCAGATTCTTGATGTTCCTCAAACTACAGGCCATGTACTCCTGTGCCTTTGTCACAGTGGTGATTAGTCTGGACAGACAGTCAGCTATCCTCAACCCCCTGGCCATTAGCATGGCGCGGAAAAGGAACAGGGTCATGCTGATGGTGGCGTGGACCATGAGCGTCTTGTTCTCAATCCCTCAGGTAAGGCCAGGTGAAGCTGGTGTGACAAGACAGGTGATTGCAGATTGTTTGGTTCAGTTAAACACACTGACTGGGTGCTGGGTTAAAGGATGCAGAGAACTGATCTCTCTTTAGTGTTAGACCTTTCCTTATACAACTGAAACCTTTTTCATCATGCTCCATATGTTATCACAGTCAGCAGGTTATGGGTCTTTATACCTGTCAATAAACCAGTGGATTTACATATATTATCTGAGGCTCATAGAGGCATTAAACTGTAGGCAAACGATACATGCTGGAGGAAATTATAGTGTGGCTTTACATTTACTTGAAACTGAAATTATTTGTTTCATCATTCTCCCTGTTTACATGTCTGTACATTTACATAAAATGTGTAAAATTCTTGAGCCTTTGATGCAGGAAAACCTGCTGAATGATCTGAGGCCCACAAGGTCTCCGCGTTAGGGATTAGTGACTCTATCACTGAACAACACAAGGATGGGAATCTCTAATCCTGACAATATAGATTCATCACTGTAATCATCAAGACATTTGGCAGTGTAGCATGTAACAATGTTGATCATGTTGTCAGAAAAAAGCAGAAGTGTGGCGATACAGTCCAACCCACTCACCAAACAGAACAGATATTGGACGATTCAATGGCAACAGTTTTAAATGTTCAGTACCAGTGTTTTTACCAGTGTTTTTATATCTACGATTTGTTCAAAATCAACACATAGCAAATAAAATTGGGATGTGGGAAATTATAATGGACATTTTTTAAACAATTTTTGACAAGCTATAGACACAGGAATTAATTAATTAATTAATTAATTAAGAAAATAATTGGGAGCAGTAGCTATGATTAAGGTATGGTTAAGGTTAAGACACCAAACGTTCGTTGAAATTTGAAGAAAAACCATCTTGATAAAATATGAGAAAATTAACATCAAGTGATGGTTCATTGTTCCACGTGTCGAGCTTTCCAATCTCTGAGATGGGATGCGAACTGAAGCGCCAAAGTAATTTGTGAAAAAATACCAATCAACCACCTCCACTCCTTTAGTTTTTGCCATGTTACCTAAAGGACATATTTCTAAATGGCATTGAACACCGGGATTTGGAAGTAAATAATGCAACCCACATGAACATAATTCTGAGATACTGGAACGCTGGGATATCAATATGACACAGTACTTTAATTTTTCCATCTCACTTTTGTCAATTTCTAAATTTCTAAATCTGCAGATGTTTATTTTCCATAATGTGACCATCACGTATCCAGCCAACTTTACTCAGTGCACCACGAGGGGGAGCTTTGTCACTCACTGGCAGGAAACTGCCTACAACATGTTTACCTTCTCCTGCCTCTTCCTGCTGCCACTGGTCATAATGATTATCTGCTACACCAGAATCTTCATCCAGATCTCCAAGCGGATGGCAAAAAAGAACTGTAAGTTCTCTGCTGAGGGTTGTGTTTGGTTTCTCAGAGCATAGACAAATGGCTCAGAAAAAGACCTCAGTTTGATGCACTTGTGTAAAACAAAAGAGAATACTGTAGAGTAATTACTATGCATTCTCATATCCCAGCTAACCATTAATACTTGTCTCTCGCTCTACTCTAGTGTCCTCTAATGAGCCACATCTACGTTGTTCAAAGAACAACATCCCCAAAGCGCGAATGAGAACTCTGAAAATGAGCATCGTCATAGTGATCTGCTTCATAGTCTGCTGGACACCGTACTACCTGTTGGGTTTGTGGTATTGGTTCTTCCCAGATGATTTGGAGGGAAAGGTCTCCCACTCCCTCACCCACATCCTGTTCATCTTTGGTCTTTTCAATGCCTGCCTGGACCCCATCATCTATGGTCTGTTCACCATACGCTTCCGCAAGGGGCTGAAGAACTGCTATGGCAAAGGCACAGTGGTGCCAGACAAGGAAACTAACACGGTGAAAATGGAGTCTTTGAAATGTACTGCCACTGCTTTGCCCTGTAAAAGAGGGATGGCCACTGGTGAAAAGGAGATCCGCTGCGGACAGGCTGAGCCAAAATCCACTGATGACAGGTGTCCGACTGTGTTCAGTCAAGGAGAAGGAGGACAGCCTTGCCACTTCAGAGCTGAGAGCATAATATTATGAAGAGAAAAGCAAAGTAGAACCAGAAACGTCATACTGTTTAATGAACCTGTACAATTATTTCACTTTTTTTCCAGTGCTATGTGTTTAATGGATATATTTATTTCACAACAACATCTAACATACATGTGTAAAATAAGTCTGAAAACATAAACTATCCATCACTTTGTAGACTGATGTGTTTGTCTCCTGATGTCTCTTTGTGTGAGGTGCTTGAGGCTGTCCATCCTACTTCAGGGTTATATAACAGCTATATGAACACAGTAAAACATGTTTGGAGCTATCTGATGGTTTGTGTGTTGTGTAACTGGCTCCCATTTTGAGAGATGCTCACTATGTACAACGTACATTCACCATGCCCTGCAAAAAGCTTCAGGATTGAATGGAAAATAGAAGACAGTGATTGTCAGGTTACACAACAGGGCTGTCTGTGTTCTTTATGTGGTTACAGGTCTATCACAAAGTCTCAAATGACTGTTGAGTTTACCGAGGCCATGAATTCGCAGCTACAACAACATAAGACGAGAAATTTTAGAAATACATTACCTAGTCCATTCCCCCAGGAGGAGAAATGGAAGTACCACATGACGATCATGTTAATCAGACTTATGTAAGACACACGACATAGGCCAGGATTGTCTCTGTAATGAACAACACTGGTAATGAAACAGCATAATGATAAGAATTCAGTTCAGTAGCCTGAAAACATTAAGAAAACTATCGAGGTCATGCTGCATATGTCAGCGAGACACACTGATTAAATATAATCTGTCACCTGGATAAACATGTCACTCCAATTTATTATTATGTGTGTACAGTGAATATTCCTATATAAGTTACAGACTTGAGCTGTGACATACAGTATGTAACTACAATGGGCCTTTTTCACAGCAGACATTTTGACAGAAGGAAAGGCGCAGGTGTTACTAACATCAGTGATGGCTCTGATCTATCCAAGTGTCCCAGTAAGCCACAACAGTGACAGCGAGGCAACATGCACAATACTGAAACCTAAGCAGCTACTTATTTACCCCTGTGCTTTTCATACTGTGATGTAAAAAATGTCTTCAGTGAAAAAGGCTTTTAGATGTTTTACATTTTGTTGCACTGTTGCAGAACAGATTTGTTTGATCAGCACACAGCCCAAAGATCTGCACACTTATTTTAAGCAAAGGTGTGGGTGCGGGGAGGACTTTTTTGGCACCTTTATGCAGATTACAGTAAAATAAGAAATTCATAAAGACAAAGGGCTACTTTTGCAGTTTCCACCAGTTGCAAGATGATGTAAATGTGACTGCTGCTTGTTTCCATGTATGTCTACAATAACTGGTCATGTTAATTTCACCCATTCACCTGGAAAAAGTGGAGGGCTGTTACTAGTATCCCAAGCCAATGGGCTAACAGTTATCTTTCACTGATTAGTCTGGTGACTGTTGATGTGATTAATTGGTTAACTGTTTAGTCTAAACAAATGTCAGAAATTGGCAAAAAAAGAAAAAAAAATGCATACCACAACCTAACGGCCAAGCTGAAGTTACCATTGGGTCCATCTTCCTGCAGAATGTTTAAAATGGAATAAGAAGGACGGTGTTTCTCCTCCTGTTTAGTGTATAAAGTGTATAAAACTTTTCATTACATTAAACAAATCTAGTCAAAATTCATAGATTGGTTGCAAATAAATGTGAGTTGTTGCTAACTGAAAACATATGCCTATTAAATGTTTTAAAAATAACAACAAAATGTTCTCATAAAGAAAATAATACTAATTATTAGCTTATCAGTGAACGTTAGTATTTTGTTTTATAAATATAAAGGTTTTTAATAGTTTGTAATAAACAAGTGTGTCCATTACCTCAAAAAAAAAAAAAAAAAATTCACGGGGAGGGGCCTGGTTAGCATACAGCCAGTTCATTACCTATTACCTAATTACTGGTAACTGTTCATTTGTATGCTACGGCTTGAAGAGTAATGATTCAGTGTTGGGGAATTATTAATTCTGTGAAACTGAGATATAAATTTTCTCTTCAGTTGACTCTTAAATACCCAGCTGATGTCTCCAGCTAGTTTAAGGTGCTCCAACTCTGCCTCATAAAATTCTGTTAAATGAGCCCAGAATCCCAGGCACACAAGAGATGAACTGCTGTGGCCACGCAAGAGATAGGGCCACAAATCAAAGCACCAGATAATCCCCCTATACCACAAAATGAATGTCTCAAATGATTGAAAAAACACATTTACGCTGGAGTATGATGCAAAAAGACTGGCTAATTTAGTTAAGAAAAGATTTAGTTAGATCTTTTTAAGCTTAGCATTAAGCAATAAATCTTAAGGTGGAACAACTTAGCTAAGCCTTGTGTTTTCGTAATGAGTAAATCAACAAATTAATGTCAAAATTTGAGATTACTTCCCTTTGGAGTACTTCAATATAAAACAGCTGCCTGTTTCCTGGTGGGGTAAATAGATTTTACTTTTACTTTTTGGGCAGACACCTTTGCTCATTTTTTAAAAATTCTTAATATTGCTGGGAACTCAATTGCCGTCCTTTGGTTTGGACACTCTGAATGTCACCTGTCGCACTCTGACTTCTGATCAGTGAGTGGCTCCTGGCATGGCCTCACCACAAATCTCCTGTGATCACATGAGAAAGGGTAATACATCTCTTTGTCTCTCCTCGTCACTGATGATGAGGAAGGCAACACTGACCAGGATGCTTTGGTGTTTTGTCTCACCTCTGGGAGTCACTGACTGGGCTCCAATCTAAGTTAATATCAGTAGCAAACACGAGCTGACCAAACATCAGTACAAAAATCAGTTGAATCCTTTCACTCAGGCCTTGTATAACTTAATGGATAGAGCCAACAGAGCCAGAGATAAGGGATTGTATCCATCAAACGGATGCTGTTACAACAAAAGATCACAGATTAGGCTGACAACTGCTTACTGTCTGACAAAACACTGTGTAGATCTATATTTTCTTAGGATAATGCATTATATTGTATCAACGAGAGGGTGCGTGAGCAGCAGTTATACGCACATTGGAATGGACCATATAACTTGAGAGGAAGCTGAGCCACACGCCACGAGGCAAATCTGTCATTTAATTGGAAAATCTTTATTCCAGCCCCCTCTCTTTCTTGTAGCCTGTAGTCATGAGTGTAGGATAAGTGACTGAAAAAAAACTGAGATTGCAGATTAAAACAGCCAAAATGATGTGTCTCTGTAAATTTATGAGGCGCTCAGAAATCCCAGAAAACCAAAGCCTGTTGGTTCTGGCAGCCATGACGGATGCCGCCTCTCTTTGGAAGAGCACTGCACATGATTACTTGGGAGGATGATCCCAGGTAGACCTGAGTCTCTGCTTCTCCTGCTTGGAAGGCAGAGTATGCAGAGGAGGATTAATGGAGACCATGTGACAGTATAAGATAGTATACAACTATATATTATGCAATGTGAGCTTGGTATCTTCTACACTGAGAAGCATTTAGCTTAGCCTAGCATAAAGACTGATTTTAGCCCCATACTTAACGCACAGTCATGAGAGTGGTATTACATGTCTCATGTAACTCTCGGTGAATGAGTGTATTTCATAGTTTATGTGCTATACACCAAAGCATCTGTGATATACTTTTGTTGTGACACCACTTTTGCCACTGTCTTTGAAGACACATCTGCTGTTATTGGCTTTATTTTGGCTGCTGTTTTGAACAGGATAAGATGGTGGTCCGAGTCACTGTTGGTCTCTAAGGGGGCTTGTAAGCTCAGAAAAAATGTTCTCTGATGTTACCATCTCACAGCCAGTCCCACTGAATCCTCTGGAGACCCTGAAGCTAGGTCCCTGTTACCAGAGCAGTCAGCACATCTGGTCAAGGGCGATGATGCTACTCATCCCGATGAACTAAATAAATGAATATCCTTCGGCTAAAAGCTTACACACAGCCATAGTCACCGACAACATACAGTAGACTGCTGTTCTAATCTGGTTGGTAACCTGCCAGGATCCATAACACTGATACTGTTGCAGGGGAACAAGTTGTTGCTAACATTGTCTTGGACTTGGCCCACATTATTGTCTCATCTCTTCTCGGCTGGAGAACGCCAACTCATTCACTGTTCACTGATCCTTCCCAGGCCTGTCCACTCCAATTACACCACCTCTAGTGAGAGGGGAGCACAATGTCTGATGAGCGCATCATCACACAGACCTCCCTTCAACATTAGTCTCAGCTGTACTGCTCTCTAAACAGATGTACGTACCTGTAGCTTGATATAAGACAGCTGCTGGAGACAAGAAACTTTCATGTTTTGTGTTTGCCTGATTGCAGCCGCCAATTCAATGTGATAATCAACATGAAACTCACAGGGGTGCACTGAATAAACAACCACTTGAAGACGGTCCAGTGTTACACACCACTGGGTCTGTGTGAAAAAGGCTTCTGCTTACAGAGTTTATTTAAAATCTGTGCTGTTACATAGCTCTGAATCAGCCAGCTGCTCTGGTCGGATCCTCTAGCCTCTGGTGAAATCACAACTGCTCACTGCTTCACTTTTCTCACATTATGTCAGCTGGGTCAGATGATGTCTCTAACTGAGATATTAGCCCGAATACATTCATTTGCCTGCAGTAGCTTGGCTGTTGTAAGCCTCAATGAATTTCATAGCCAGTAGAGTTCATATTGAGCCCACGACTGGGCTGGAGGATTTGTTTCACCACATGGATTCAAACTTGTCTGTCAATGTTAGTTGACAGTCCGTTTGCTCTTATTGTACAAAAACTAGAATAGGACCTATGTACATGTAACAAAGTACAATGATGATTCAGTTCACTGTGCCTACTGTCTTATGCAAGTGTTGATCAAAGCATTTATCACTGACTGTTCAGGACATTTCTCTTTTGCACAGTGACACTCTTGAAGGAGTCCTGCTGATTTGCTTGAGCCTGTATTTTGCAACAGGGGAGCAGAGGAACACCTTATTACTCACCACTTCATCACCAAGTTAATACTGTGATTTTCTGTGCAGTTTTCCTGTGGTTCCAATTTCAGGGAGAAAACATCACCTTAAAATACTTTTCAGTACCTTTACATTCAGAGGAAGGGATTCTGTTTGACTTGTGTCAGCGAAAGTGCCACCTTTTTTTTCCCAAAAAGAGAAAATCTCGCTTTGGAGCCAAACCTCTTCGCTTTTTAAATGTCACTTGCAGGTAATGGATGATTTATTGGTTTGGTATTGCTGCTGCAGTTCAACCACTTTTCCATATATGCTAATACAATTTTCTCTGTCTAACATTTGTGCAGATAAAGTGCAGAGATACCTGAAACTCATTAGGGGCACATTAGGCCGTAAGCTCAGCCCTCAAGTTCCAGATTCAGGGAGCTACAATCATTGGTAACTGGTTCTGTAATATCAAAGTGGCATTTAAAACATCTAGAGTGACCTTTTTAAAATATGTCAAGACGATCAGGAACTTGAGTGCACTTTGAGTTCTGCTGCAAAGTAATCAAGGAGACATTCAAAGAATTAAAGCCTACTTCTCAAGTGAACTGAAGTTGATTCAGTCAGATCATATTATAATTAAATATATCACGTTTGATGCTATTATAAAATCTATATTAGGTTTATTGCTCTTTATTGCATCTGAAATGAAGGTTTTCTTGTTCACATCTTCTGCTAAGTACACAACACTGACACACTCACAGCTGTGTTTATTTATTTATTTGTAAAGGGACAATGGACATTAATCAACATTCAAATAAATGTAAATGTACCCGACTAATAAGTAGTCCCTTTGCCCCCACCATATTGCACTGTTTCTACAGTAGCCCAGAACAGACAAACCAAACACCAGCTCTAGAGGGGGCCTTTGGTGTCTGAACCAGTGAAGGTTTTCATACATGCTTGGAAAGGGTGGCGTGAGGGGTATTCAGTTGGTTGCAGTCTGCATCTCACAGCTAGACGCCACTAAATCCTACACACTGGTCCTTTAATGAATGAAATAATATGACTTTACCTGTGTAATATGTATCATGATGTTAAGCACTTGAGCTTCCCCTGAGAAAAAACTGACCAATTCACAAAAATGTTTAGTTTTCTCAGAACAAGTTGTCTGTAGCAGCCATTTGCCATAAATCTGTCTTATTTAAAGACAAAAAACGAGTGGATTACGTTACCTATTGACAGAGCAAGGCTAGCTGTTTCCCTCTGTTCCCAGTCTTAGTGCTAACCTAAGCTAACAGGCTGATGACGCTTGCACTGAGCTTACAAACATGAAAATGCTAATGATGTTTTCATCTAACTCCTGCCAACTTAAACCTGCATTAACTGATTTTTTGGCCACTTGTAGGTGGTGCAACATGCTGTAAATGTAAGACTGTCATAACCCTTTACATTATGTTTTGATGAACGTGTTAGCTAACAGTGGTTTGTTTATACATCCAGTAGAAACATAGCGACATTAGCATTTATATGCAGTCTTGTTTCCGGCCAACTGATTAATTTAAGTCTAGTATTCACTCTCCTTTCAGCTCTGTTTTTTGTCTCCACCAGCTCCTGACAAAAATATCTGGCCTTTAGCTACTAAATGCTCCATTTTGTTGATCTGCAAGTGGTAAATCATGCCTGTGTGCCATTTGGTGTGGGTACGACAGCAAACAGTGAATTTATAAGAATTGTGTTGTTGAAAACAGTTGGAAACAAGGTTGATGAGAGAGAGATGAGGTGAAACTGAACCAAAACAGCAGTCAGTATGTACAAAGTACAAAGCTGTGTGACAGTCCTCTGTGGGTTCATCACCATGAGCCACACATAATCACTTGATCAGTAAAAATATTGATTAAAGCCAGTTTAAGTGTTTCGTTTTCAACAAGTGAGTCAAACAGTGGGATTATGCTGGATTCTGAATAAATATTTGACAGACAGTTTGCCTTGTGACCAAAACCAACCCAGATACATTCACTGATCAGAACATTGCTAAAATATCTCTTATGGCTGCCTGCTCAATGTAGATTTTATGTGCTTACATTTCTCAGAAATGGATTGTCTTCTAGAAATCACACCTTTTTGTTTGAACCACTGGAATAAACTGAACAGAGCATTCAGCTGGAACAAGTCATGACTATCCATATTTTCAACAACAAACAAGCCTGATTAAGGTTTTAAATAGACACTGAATTATGAAATGATGAATAATGTTTACATGATTATGATCTTCTCACTTTGATCTTACCCGTGAGGCTACTGTACCTAATGAAAATAAATATATTTAGTATCAGATGAACTCTCTGAGAGGATCCCAGGAACACCAGCTATCACTCATTTAACAGTTAATTCTGATCTTAATATAACAAGAACATAATGTTTTCTTTTAAACCACACAGACGCTGCATGCTTGATGATTCTTTTCCCCACACATGAAAATGGTGACTGGGACTATTTATGATATGACTGATGCATCAACGCTCACACCAAACAACATATAACAGTGGGTAATATTCACTGAAAGTACTGGGAAAAAAGAGCACTGGATTAAAGTACATACACATACACACATGCCTGCATAGTGACTTAAAAATGTCAAAAACATTCAGATGCTTTGTAGTTTGTCCATTTCAGCAAAGCAGGTCAACATATGGCAATTTGCCGGTAGGATTACTTCTTTATTCAAAATGCTGATTCCATATTGTTTGTTAACAATGGAGTGCTATCAGAGTGGATGGTTTGCTGGGGATTTTAAGTGGCAAGATTGGACTGTAATTAGGTTTTAGAATAAAAGGGCCTCAGTGAGTGTGTGTCTGTGTGTGTGTGTGCACACATGTTCCTGACAGGTATGTATGTAAGCGGATGACGTGGATAAGGCAGTAGCTACACGCAATATGGTTTTGGTGAGTTCTGCACCTTGAATTTTGCTTATCAGTGTTTCATTTCTGTCTATAGATGAAAGAGCCGTGTAGGATCAAAGAAAGCTTTGAAAATGGCTCAGTAAGGAGAAGCCACACCATGCTAACACAAAATGTCAACTTTGAAAACACAAAGAAAAAATTGTGAAAGGGGGGTAATTGGTTTTTAGGGGCTGGTTTTTGTCCCTGTCAGATGTGGAGATGTGGACTTTCAGATGGAGGTTGACATGCAAAAGGTCAGGGAGGAATGTCATGTTTCCTAAATTTCTGGATGGGGGATGTTGTCGTCTGACCCGCAGCAACCATTTAGGTGTCCTTGAGCAAGGAATCCAACCTGCTCACAGTCAGATGTGGAGACATCTCCTTATGGCTAAACTGACAAACTGGCTTTGTGTGTTTAACATGCATGCCTCCAGAAACGGTTTGCAGAGACAAGAGTCCTACCTGCTCAGTAAAAGCGGTCCTCTGTACCAGTGAAGGCAATGTGTATGTTATTTATGGAATTAAAATATAGTACAGTATATGTGGAGAGATGAGAGGGATGAGTTTCTCATTTCCTCCCCCAGTGTTTCGGGGGATTTGAATTTGTGACCTCCTGTCATGTCCAGGCCAGGATATGACAAGACAAAATGAAACTTTAATGACATCAGTGGGAGAACTGTGCCAAAGCACAGGCAAATAGTAGTAAACAAAGAAGAGGAACAAAGGCACTAAAAACAATGCAGGCTCAAAATAATAATGAAATGACAACCACAGCACAGACAGTAAAAGGGAGTAAAAGGCTGATGCAGTACAGATATAGCACACGCATACAGTACTCGGACGTGTCAGGGTGACATACTGTGACTATCAGGTGCTTTGCTGCCATCTGGCGGAACAAAGTTCAAATGCAGTGCAACACTTAAAAACATGTAGTCTCAGTGTTGTATGTTGTCATATTAGTAAATATAGTGACTAGGACCAACAGATCTTGTTCATCAATGAGACTGCAAGTTCAAGAAAAGATTCAGCTCAGAAGTTTGAGAAATGTCGCAGCTGTTATCATTTGCCTCCTGTGAGATTATATAAATTCATGATATTGGTTAAATTAATCCTCTCTCTGTGGATTCAACCTAGTTACAACTAAGCACCTTAGTTCAGTAATTCTTCTTTCATGGCAGAGTGAGCTCTGTTGACTTTATATGTCAGTACTGTCAGTGTTATACAGCAGTTGAGTTCATATTTTCTGTTCAGTGTACTTGCATGGTTGTTTTATGGAGGTGTGGAGTAGTTGTAGTTGTGACCTGTGACACATTCATTTAAGCAGCTACTTAAGAATTCAGTATCATATAGGAGGTCTCATATCTCTGTGTTTGCTTACCTTACATGGTTCTGCTCCACTGAGTGAGAAACTGAAACTACTTTTTTTTAAATCCAGGAAAGGTTTGTTGAGAGTAATACTCTCTTTTTTCAGGAAGGCCCTGTTCACACAGTTACATGCTTTTATATCTGAAGGCTTGTCAGTACAACCACAGTCTGATCTGTAACCAGCTCCTCTCTTTCAAAAGTCTGCTTCTCTAACCTTTAGACCAACACTGCCCCAAAACAAAACACCAATGAACACTTTTACCTGTGTTGAAGAGGCAATAACTGCCTGTGAAGTTTCCGTCTTCACTGTAAAGTTTTAAACTCTTGGGCTGTTTAATACCTGACATTTGACAAAGTGAGTGTTTTTTTAAGTTTTTTAAGTGTTTCATGTGAGGCTTACTGTAAAATTTTTACACAGTCAACACTTCTTTAAATGACCCGTTTTTGAATTTAATTTAAAGGTAACTTTACATATTTACTCACATACCCTGCTTTACTTAAGTAATTCCATTTTATGGTACTTCAAACTTCTTCATTCTTTATCTACATTTTAGATATTGCACTTTTTCTCTACTTCATTTAGTCAGATTAAGAATTTACAAACAACATATATGTTGTGATTGACCTCTAAAATATGGTGCACTGTTGTGGGTGAAATGACCCAACATTATAAAATGTAAGTAGTTAGAATTAGCACCAAATTAAAAACTGCAATATTAATATTCTTCTTATACATTAATGCATTTGTAATAAAATGAGAAAATGTTATTATTATAATAATAATTATGCACAATGAGTAGCTTCAATGGTAATACTTAATAATAAAAAGTGCATTTAGAGGAAAATACCTTTGTAACTTTATTTTTGTATAAGTATATTTTTGAATGCTAGGCTTCTACTTGTACTGGCGTGTTTTTCCACTGTGGTGTTGTTACTCTTACTTGTATTTAAGAATTTCTTCTACAACTGATACAACTGAATCGAATCTTAATTGTTATTCATTTTATTGACCTCCAGAGGTCGCAACAGAACACTCTATAAAATGAGCAAACCGTGTAGGCATTGCCATTTTCATAGCTTATCAAATCCAGAGATGCTTCAACTAAAATGGATGGACCATGATAATTAGATCCTTCTCCTACAGAATGATCATTTGTAAAGCATTATGATGACCACAGTCTTCTGCTGAGATTTATTATTTGTGATTTATGATTATTTATTGCTATTCGAAGTGATTTAAGAGAAAGAGAGAGCAATTATATTTCTGAATATAGCCTTTTGTCTTCAGTCAGTCACATATTTATTTATGTACACAGAGCACATGATGATTCACGTCCATGTTATCCCTGCCAGACAACCCAAGCAAAGTGTAGCTTGAACTTAAATGTGGTGCTGCAGTAGCTGTGGCAGTTTCCTTTTCCTTACTTACTTTTACTTACTTATCTTACTTTATTTTATTGTTATTATTGTTTTTTTTGGTTTTTTTTTTTGAAGTGTAAGAAAAATCATTATTCAAGTGAATTTTGCTTTTGCACATTTTTTAATTGATCTTACTGGTACTACAGAACCATAAGCAACTTCTGGTTTACAGATTTTTTTTGTAAGGGGCATTTGTTTGCTGTACAATACAGTGTTCAAAGCTGCTTTCTGTCTGTCTGCTTTGTGTTGGAGGAGGGTCCTCCATATGCATTGAGAGCCTGTAGGGAATGTTCTCATTTCATGGCACAGATAGTTGGCAGGCTGGCAGCCGAGGTGAGAGATAGCACAGGAAGATGAAAACAGATGGTATGAACACGCGAAAGCGGCTTCTCGCTGGGGTAAAGGGTAAAAAAAATGTGCTTAGACCCCACAGTTCATCCAATGTACAAGAACCAAAGAACAACAAAAAACAAAACCAAAATGAGCATAAACCATGCTATGTTCATAAAAACTTTAAAGCTGATATCTATTGTCACTTGGTTTAAAACAGCAGATGAAGCCACCCTCCCACACACACACTTTCACCCACCTACTCACATCACACCCCCCCTGGGCTATAGGTTCTGAACACCTGTTTCATTGTGGAGCTAAAAAAAAGAATGGCTCTTCAGATGTCACTCTGAGAGCGTGTCAGTGTTCCTGTGACTTTACTTTACCTTGTTGCCAGCTGGAAGATTGGTTTTCTTGTGCTCTGTTGGCCCCTGCCAAGATTTGCATTTTTCTGCTAATGTAGGCAAATGTACACATTTTACAACACCACACAATAATCATGATTTTTTTTCAATCATTTTATGCCATGATTTTATTACAGAAACTTTTTGTTTTATTCAATTCTTGAATTTATTATATAATTTGTTGTCTGAACATGTCAAGGTATATAGTAATAGAACCTGATATTGTTAGCGTTAATATCCAATATTTGTCATGCATTTTCATTAATTACTTAAAGCTGGAAAAAGTGCAAGTAAAAAGATCACTGAGTCTTTATTTATTATTATTATTTTTCAAATCAGGCTCATCTCTGTTACTCAAATGGACTGGTTATACATGAGAGGCACATACTGGTGCCAATGCTCAGTGGGTTTCATCCTCACTAACTTGATCAATTATCACCAGATTTGTTATTCAGTGCAGGATAAAGTTTGACTGATTTTACTCAGGTGTTATTTTTTTTACCTCATCTTTCAGTGCTGAAGACTGCACCCTGTGTGACTTGACATTAGATGAAAATATGATGAGCTGAGGTTAGGGACCGTCTGGAAAGTGCATGCAAAATGTTCAAGAGAGCTTATTGGAATTTGTCATTATCTTTCTTTTTTTTCATAGACACTTCAAACCAACTCTATTGTCATCACAGTTGCAGACACATACGGTACATAGCGAGGGAAGTTTTGCATTATTCCCCAATTGAATAGTCAATTACTAGCGAGCATTCACAGAGCTATGCATCACACTGCTCAGTGATTATATGTTTGTGCTTATGTGTCAATAAGTAAAATTGTTGAAAGGTATGAATGCTGATAGATAAAAAAAAATAACGAAACCACATCAGTCGTGTTGCTTTATCTTTATTACAGACATTTCAGTCACATTGGATCCCCCGTATTCTGTTTTCTTGCCATTTGAAAGACTGAGGTAAAGGGACTCTAATCTTTACTATTGGTTCCATAGATTATAAAGGCTTTGAATTAATTACAGAAAAACAAACAAATAGAAGAAAGTGTGAATTTGTTACATGTGGCAACAGCGTTGTTGTTAGCAGCTGTACAGCAAGTTGATCCTCTTGATGTCCCAGTAGGACAAGCCCTGCCTCTGGCCGATCTGG
>JBBMJY010000001.1:5431709-5452625 GCA_037833715.1 Toxotes lorentzi | reverse complement strand
CTACAGGTGTGTCTGCAGGAGGATTATGGGTTGGGGTCCACACTGCTAGGCCTAAATAAACCTCTGAAGGGAGGACTCCACAGACAAACCTACTGTTTCAACATGGTTTGTTATGTCTGATCATTAGATGGATGAAACTTGCTGGTTTACTGGGTGGGGTATGTTTACCTAAATACTATATATGTCCTTCAACCATTAAGAATTCATATTATTAGAATATAGAATTATATTATTCATATATCTATGTAGAACCAACCTTATCCTAAGCAAAGAAAGTGTATCTTTGCGTCTTTAAAAAATCATTGAAGAGAGAATCATTCAAAACTGAAATAAATAATGAAATAAATAGGTTTTAGAATTCCAAGAACAAAACAATTTATTTTACCTTTGGATCAGAGATCGTGTCTTTCATTTATATCTATAACTTATTAGTTTAGAGCTAAAATGATTAGTCAATTAAATGATAAATAGTAAAAAAGTTTGATATAATTGATTAGTCATCATTTTTCAAGAAAAATGTTTGACGTTCTTTGGTTCCTGCTTCACCACCGTGGTGACGAAACTGGATGACATCACCTTGGTCTTTATGAAATCACAAACTGTTTGATATTTTCCTCACAATGCACAGATCAGATTTGTTGTTTAACTTACATATTAAGGTGATGAAGATGATGATGAGATGATAATGAGTACATGTCCACTAGTATACTTAATGTGGTTATTTATATCTGTAGACATGATTCTACAGGCATCCAGGTCGCTGATCATTTGTGTACAGTTGTGTCTTGATTTCTCAGCATTTGAGCCACTCTGTTTTGTACCAATAAAGATTCAGAAACCTGGATGTGGTGTTTACATGCCGCAGTATCATGTATTTGATGGAAATCCAGCTGGTGTTTCCAGGTGTCTCAAAACTGGGATGAGGTCTCATTTAGGTTTCTGAAACCAGGATCTGATTTTTACCTGGGCAATACATAACTGGGATACTCCAAAAAACCTGATCATAACCAGGACAGCAGTGAAAATAGTCGTTAGCTGCAGCCTTAAATTTGATGCCCTTTGTTCGAAATCCAACAAAGGGCATCAAAGGTTTTGGCATTCAGAATAAACTCTGACATAGCTTACATCTGTGTTGTGTTGATTTATGTGTTTGTTAGAGGATAAATGCATAAATGCATTCTTCTTCAAGCAGGCCTTGTGATTAAGAGGCATCCTAAAATAATGTCTTCAGTTGGCTTGCACTGCATCAGCAGGCACTGTTGATCTTAAATCACCTCGGGCATTCTGAATGACTCTATGAGAAATGGATGCTCTTCCTGCTGAGTCCACAGTTTGTCTGATAGATTGTGCTGCTTCAGATGCTATTGAATTGGTCCTGATAGAGCATCTGAATGGTCCGAGGACTATTGCGAGCCAAAAGCTGCAGGGTAGTGGTAAGTGACCTTGGCACTCAGCGCTCTCTTATTTCACGGTTATGATGGAGGATTTTCGCCCTGTGTTTTTTACTGCTGTCATTTTCATTCCTTCTGCGTGACAAACATCAGACAAACTTCATCATTCAGATCCCTCACCCAAAAAAGACAAATTCCTGAACATCTTTCTGTAAAAAAAAAAAAAAAAAAAAGCTAGAACTCAGAGTGAATGTGTGTGTTTTATACCAGGTAAAACATGTAAATAAAAAAACAAAAACAAAAAAAAAAAACAACCTGCCTAGTTTTAAATTTGCCAACATAACATTCCAGATGGTAGTGCAGCTGATGGGACAATTATGGGACTATATGGTATATATACATTTTTTTATTATGTATATAAAAAAATGTGCCTATATTAGTGCACCCTTACACTTCTCTGTATTTAAGTGTATTGTCTTGCTTTTCTTTTGTATTATTTATTTCTTGCCTAGTTATATACTTTTTATTTTTATTTTTTATTCTTATTTTATCCTTTGAACTTTTAGAAAGCTTGACTCGGTGCTGCTGGTCTAATTTAACCATCACATCCATACCAGGAGGCATTAGCTTTAAATAAGCACAATGAACAGTGACATTACATCCACTTGACTGGTAGCTGGATACCTTGCAAAGCACCAGCCATACCAGTAGAGTGATTTTTTTTATTTTTTACTTTACTAGAAATCATGAAACACAATCAATGCATTCACAAGAGAGAAGCACAGTGGGAGTTGTTACCTTCATGCAGACATGGTGGTTTAACGGTTACAGAGGTCATGATTTTGGTTCTCATAGCAGCTGTTATGTAGACCTTCTCATCATTAAGCCATTTGGGAAGAGAATCATACCACCTTAAGTGTCAAAATATAGCTGTTTAAAACTTAAAGTGCACTTTAGAAATCATAAAATAAATATGGTGTTGATTGTAGTGGTCCCTGAGCATTTGTGCTCACTGATACAATAGCACTTCACAGTGACTGTTTTCATGTAGAACAGTTACAGCATTACAACACAGTGGGCTGCTGATGAGTGTAATAGAGTTCTTGTTTGGCAAGTGTTGAATTTTTAACCATCCTGAAGCTAGCTGAGTACACTTCAGTCGAGCATGAAGATAGATTGCCTGAGCTAAAGCTACTACTACAGTGACAGATAAGATAAGATAAGATAAGATAACATAACATAACATAACATAACATAACATAACAAAGCATATCACTGCCATGTATGGGGCTGGGGGAGCAGCCGCCCATGCCCCTTTCTATAAACTTATGTAACCGGGATGTGTCTGTACCTTAATAGGACACATCCATGCATCACGTTTTCCCTAAGGTACTCCTTAATGTCCCCCTGGTTGGCCTGAAGGGTCCCTGTGGTTAGTTTGCTACACCAGTGCCACACCAGTGACTTGGGGCAAAAATTAACCCTGAAACAAAGACATGCAGAAGCACAGTAGAAGGGCCTCTTAAAGAGTCTGTGCATGTTGCTGAGCCATTACTTATGTGTAAAAAAATAATGGAAATAAAATAATTGTTTAACTTTTATTTTAATCAACTAAAATTTAAGTTGTTAAGTTTCTGTTATTGAAATTCTACATAGCTGTGAAATATAGCCTAGTTAGAGACTGAAATCCGTTGGAGCATGGAAAATAAGGACAGACCACTTTCAGTTTATTTCAGATATTTAGAACTTTGATATGTGAAAAGTACATATAGCAGCTGCATTTGCTATAACCATGAACTGATGATAAGGGAGGAAACAGTTGGCCATAACAGTAGTTAGCAGTAATAGTTCAGCAGTATACCACAGAAAGCTCAAACAGCAACTCTGTAAGTTAGAGTTTTCCCACTTAGTAACATGTCTGGCTGCAGGGATCAGTCTCATGTTGCTCCTCTCTGCACCCCTTAACATCTACCCAGCCATTCACTCTTTGACTTTTCTCCCCATATATGATCTTTGTGGTCATTTTTGCCCTAAGCAAACACAGAAAGTCTCATATGAGCATGAACATCTTCATCTGCATCTCCCAGCTTCACAGCAACTTTGTTCTGTGCATTCACCCTGTGAATATCCTCAACAGATGTTCATGAAGCATCAGACAGAAGTATGACCTTCTCAAACTGGCACGTCTTCTGGTGAATTACATTGCAGTGAAAATAAAATACACAGCTAGATTGTGCAATAGGCTGCTGGATTATTGTGAATAAAAATAGTATGAATAATGTGACCTGAGGGCTGAAAAAAACAAGGAGCCTCTTCTCCAAGCTACTGTGCACCTAAATGAATTGTGCTGAGGTCAAAGCAGTAGACATGTCCTGTACAGAGCTATGCATGATGATGAAATGTGAAATCTGTTTCGCTGTGACAGATGCTGCTGAAGTATTAATCTGCTATGCAATGAAAAAAATAAAAAATTAAAAAATAAAAAAGTGCAGCATTAAAAATTAAAAAAATGTCATATGTATTTATGTCCAGCAGACTTGTCCCTGCGGGGGTTTTGGGGATCCTTCAGTCAGACCGCTGATGAAGTGTTGCATTGTCGTGGCAATGATTAAGCCGAAAATCTGCACAGGTAAAATGATGGTGTGAGGAAACACGTTGAAGGAGAGGGGGAGGAACAGGGAGGGGGCGAGAGAGGGGTAGAGAGCGAGAGAGAGAGATTATACCTCTCTCGTCCTGCTTTGGTCTATGGATGGGAGGAGCATCATAAGACAGCCTGTAGGATGCAGAGCTGCAGATCGGAACCGGGCTGAGAGACCAAAACCAGTTGACACCGGTCCTGGGTGGAGATGTAACATCCCGGATGTGGAGAAACAGCGTCCTGTAGTTCTGCGTCGGGTATTAGAAGCCGTCATACATATAGCCTACATGCGTAACCTACGTATTTAAATATGATGTAGCCGATACGCACTGGCTGGACAGGCGGTGAAGAGAGGTCGCTGACGGTCTGTGCGTAATGCTGAGTGGACAGCAGTATTTCTCGCTGTATATTCCAGCCTAGACGGGCTATCGCTAAGAGATTCGCACTTCTTCTGCAGTGCAGCTCGTCATCACAACCCGATGCGCTCCGCCGGACCGAACCCGTTTAGTTTCATGCCGTCCAACCCGACCGGAGCGTGAGCCGAAGGATGCAGGTTAAAAACCAGATCTGCACCGAGAGGAGCAGCACCGACGACCCGGAGCAGGATGACAACCAGAAGAAGACCTCGTGTTTTTCCAACATTAAGATTTTCCTGGTGTCGGAATGTGCGCTCATGTTGGCACAGGGCACCGTGGGCGCCTATCTGGTGAGTTCCCACAGAACAGCTACAATGTTAGTCTGAAGGAGCGTCGTATCTCAGTAGATCTCATGTAACGTCGGGTTAACGCAGCGCCCTTCAAACAGGCACAGGCAGACAGTGAGTAACGATGCGGAGCGTCAGTCGATGCGGTTAATAATCGTATTATTCCGATCACATTAGCATAATCACATCATCCAGTAACCATGGGACACGGTGCTTTCACTGATTGATGAGTTGCTGCGTATTATCCATCAGGCCTATGCACCATCTGCATGACACAAAGCGCGTCACAGCGGCCGTAGGCTCCACGTTGCTCGTGGAGAAATTCTTGTGCGTATATGGATGGTCTGCCGGAGAGCAGGTTACGAAACGCTGGTCAGGAGGTCCATCCAACCTGCCAGCTCTGCTACATCCTTGCACTCATATGCTTCAGCAATGCAGGAGGCCTTTGACACTGGAGGGTACAGGCCTGGGAGATGACGTGATCTCCACAACAGAAGCGACGGCAGCTTATATTGTATTTTCAGAAAATACAGTGTAAGCTGCTAATGCAGAGTTAGATTCATTAACTCTGCATTGGCAGTGACAGTTTGATCAGAATAATGTTCTATTCTATATAATAACAGCTCAATTGAGTAATAATAATAATATTCCATACATATTGAGGTGCTATGGGAGTAATGATTATTCATTATGGTGCAGCCAAAGCTTTAACCGCAGCAGCTGTTAATGTATATGCGGTGACATTTACTCACATTAGTCAAAATTATTCTTATTGAATTCAGACACAGAACACCTGTACTTAAAAAGTTATAGCTTTATTCTACATATACTGTATGAAAAGTGTAGATAATTAGACATGCTTCTTTAAGCTTAGTGAAATGAGCACAGATGAAGATGCATTTTGAAAGAAGCGACCTAAACTGTATGTAAATAAAGCCTGTAACAACATGGGCTGATCTGCAGGATCCAGTTATACTGTACACCTTCACATTTTGGTTTAAATGTGTTTTGCTCCAGTCACAAATTTAAAGTGCATTTGTATTTTCCTGCAGTGGAACTTTATCTTTTAAAGCAGCACTTCAAACCAAAAGTGCACCTTTAGCAAATCCCTCTGCACTACAGAAGCACCATCTATCATCTGTTGTATAAAAGATTGTTTGTCTTTTATTCCCTGTCTCTTTTTAAGTCAGACACTTTCTTGGTTCACAGCGTGGATTTATTTTGTCCTCATTTTTCAGTAACACACTGTTACAGATAAATTACAGTAAAACTGAACTAAAAACTAAATCTGTGGAACAGGTGAAAGCTATAATGAGTGAAGGTCATTGCTCTCAGCACAGCAGCACTTGCACAACAATTCAGAATTCAAACTGAAATGGGCAGGCTTTCTCTTTTGTCTCTTCTCTAAATCTCCACAACAGTTTGTATTGTCTGTAAATATAGGTGTGGATTGCACTTATCTGAATCTGTAATATAAAATTGAAAAGTGGCTGTTCTCTATTAGCATCATCAGTACAAGGCACAAATAAATCATAAATGTTTCAGGGGTACAAGAGAAGAGCTTTACTGTGTCGTCCAGATGTTGTGACCTCTGAACTGTGTCCTCCCAGTTTGTCATAATTCTGCATGAACAGTGGACGCAAGCTGAATGTTCAGTTAATTCAAAGTCATTAAACCAATAGGTATGTAGCCGTAACATCCTGTCTGTCCCCTTATGTGTGCTGTATGGTGACAGAACTAGGTTAGTGTTCCACAGTTGAAATAATAGACCCGTGACAGCCATCTTCCCATTTTAGAAGTGAATTACACATTGTTCCTCCTTTTTTGGAAAGTAGGGGCTGCCAGTTGTCTCGCTTTGAGACTGTTGTCCAGACGCCTCTGATGACGGTATACCAAGGACAGGTCCAGTACAGCATGACTAGGCTAAGGGCGTAGCACTCAGTTATTTCTCCTTGAGCATTAATATAACTCATAGCATTTTAATAAACATATTGTAAAATTAAATTGGTCCTCAGTCTTGTTCTACAAGGTATATAAGCTATCTGCTAGAGCTGAAATGATTAGTTAACTGACTAGTTGATCAACAGACAAACTATTAGTTATCAGTTGTTTTGCTCTGATTCATTGTTTAAGTAATCTTTCAAGCAAACATTACCTTGTTCCAATTTCTAAATTGTTACTATACTATAGTAACTATAACTAACTATAATACTCTACAGTCACCTGCTTGGCCATAAATAAGACAACTGTAAATTGATTTACAGTCTGATTTTGCAGTGGAGTTTGGTGTGAGGAGACAGAGCAAGCAATACAGCGGAAAGATGAGTGCATATTACATGTGATCTGTCTGATTTTATTGCATATTCATGTTATAATTCTCCTTTTAAACTGGAATTGCTTAAGAAGTCTTGGGACTTGTACTGTACCCTTTTCTGTGGATGAGTAATTAATAAAAGTTTAAAATAATTAAACTTTTTATTCATCCTTCGTCCTGTGGATGAACCGGCACACATTTGATGTAAGGGGTCAGTCCATCACTTCCACACACCCAGAACACAGCTGGTACGATGCGTCTGTGCCCACTGCATAATTAGAACAGCTGCATGAGGTTTCTTGCCTGAAGTCACACACATGCACTTATCCCTGTGTCCCTGGCGTTGGGCTAGCCTCAGGGTTGTTTTGGGAGAAGGCAGAGGAATATGGGGATAAAGATGTTGGAAGCAGATCATCCCACAGAGCATCTCAGCTTCTGTGTGTTATCAACAGGTTGCTGATGTTGGTACGAGCTCTGAGGGAGTGGCAGATGGCAGCTTTTCCTTTCTGCTTTTACTGAATAACACCTGAAGCTAAAAGCTCTGCCTCTGTATTTTACACAAACATTAAAATGGAATGGAAAATGGATAAAACTCATATTCCTTTGAGAATAATTACAGCAAGTACAGAGTAGAAACAACTGTAGATAAAATCAGGTGTATAAACTTACCTTAAAAAGTTAGTGGGTTGGCTATGATTGGCAGTCCTAAATGGCTGCTAGTTGTAAAAGCACTTTATAACACTCTCTCTCTCTCTCTCTCTCTCTACCAGGTAAGCGTTCTAACCACTCTGGAAAGACGCTTCAACCTCCAGAGTGCCGATGTGGGCGTCATTGCCAGCAGCTTCGAAATCGGCAACCTGGCCCTCATCCTGTTTGTCAGCTACTTTGGCGCCAAGGCCCACAGGCCCCGCCTGATTGGCTGTGGTGGGATCGTCATGGCGCTGGGGGCATTGCTATCAGCTCTGCCGGAGTTCCTGACTCATCAGTACGAGTACGAGGCCGGGGACTCGTGGCACGCTGAGGATGGCAGGGACGTGTGCTCCAACAACTCCAGGTCAGAAAACAGAGACTCTGGGTTTAAATGTGGCAACCGAGCCAACACCAACATGATGTACCTTCTGCTGATCGGAGCCCAGGTTCTGCTGGGCATTGGAGCCACACCTGTCCAGCCTTTGGGAGTATCCTATATCGATGACCATGTCCACAGGAAGGACTCCTCACTGTATATAGGTGAGTCACACTGAGCTACGGCACAAATGAGACATCAGAGCACATTTTCAGTTCAGCATTTATTGTAGTTATTGTTACTGTAGTTATGATTCGTTTTAAAACGTATAACCTAATTTTTATCACCAAATCCTCAAGTTGAACTGAGCAAAACATCTCCTTTACTGACTGAATCCAAAGCCTTTTCACATTGGAGCTCCCCTCACTGGCTAAAAGCGCTGTCATGTACAGTATGTTCCATCCAGGTTAAATGCTTTTTCAAAGACCCCAGACACCACAGAACAACGGATCCTTGAAACAAGCAACAGATTTAAACCAATATAGATTCAGTAATTTCAGATTCAGGACCAAACAGCACCTTCAGGTTGACAAATATCTCTTACTGATGAACACAACTACTCGTTTTTACATTTCTCTTTGTGTACAGATTGCGATTGATCAGTTATGCTAATGCTTGAACTGCACTGTATGTGACTATAAATCTTTGAACCATCCTGAATGAAACAATTAAAATCAGCCAAGTGATTTGTAATTTCCACCTAACATATGAGCAGAACTGAATGAAATCCCGAACCTGTCAGCTGTAGTGGATGGCTCTGTAATGTTCTACCATAGCAGAACATAAGATAAGATAAGATCACATGGTAGGACATGCTTTGTCAAAGACCTCCTGGGATCTTTGACAAAACATGCGACTTCTGAAGTACATATTTTTGCAGGGAATGGTATGTTCAGCCCTAAGGCTTTGGCATACTGTTACTGAAGACAAATTTGGCAAGTTCTCAAAGGCTGAAAATGAGTGCACTGAAAATGCCAGTGCGCTCAGTGACACCAGATGTCTGTCCTTCCTCTCCAGAAGACGGAGTGCACAGGTGGGGTGAAATAAATAATGCAGTAAATAAATAATTTTGACTGTGACATCCGAAACAGCCATAACACCTTGGTCCGGGCTTACATAGCTCACAATGAATGAAGGAGATGATTTAGATTCGGCCCTAGCAACGAGAACAGAAAAGACCCTTGATTCCCGAGCTAAACAACTCCGAACAGCAGCCTCATCCCCTCATGCTCTTGCATTTGGCTGACCTGTGATTCCAGTAAGCTGGAAGTGACAAGAAACAAAGGCTAAAGCACAATAAAACCTGTACAATCACGGTATCTATCAAGTAAATGGGATAATTATGTTGGTGTAATTGAAACATGACTGTGACGTTAATCACTCACATGTGCATTAAATGATCTGCTCTCCTTAATGAACAGAGAGGCTCATATCAGAATTGTGAGATTACAATATTATATTAAACAAAACCTGATTACAGATATAATCTTCACCGAATCACAATCAGTCATGAGTAGTTGGACAAATGGTGAATGTTGTGTTCATGTTGCAAAGCAGGTAACAGAGAAAGCAGCAGTTTGGAGTTGCGGCACGTTGTTGGCTTGAATAATAACTCCAAAGCGTGGTTAAGGAGGGGGTCTAAAAATCTAAAAAAAAAACCCAAAAACTCTCTTACAGGATAAATGTAGATTATCATGACAACCTAAAGTAGTATGTAATTTAAAAGTCTGTATTCTCTCAGCTAAGTGCTCATTGCTGTGGTGTTTACAGAGTGGACTTCTCAGAGATCACTTGTCAGTCAGTGTGTCCGGTAATGTGATGTCTCTGCCTGTGGATTTACTGTAAATGGATCGTGCGTTTCAGCTGATGACTCATTTTCTTTAACATCTTCAACCACATTTTCCACTTCAGCTCATGCCAACTGCTAAGCTGCTCTTCTTGATACTGATCTACATTCTCTGCTTAGCCTGTCCTGTCCTCTCCTCTAGCCCCACATCAAAACCTATCATGGGTCATGCAGTCTCAGTGTTTGTGGCCTTGTGCTGTTGTTCATTTTCAGGGAATCTGACTCTGAGGTTTGGTGACATTATAGTCTGATCATAGTTTTCTGTCCTGATCAAAATAAGAATATTTCTATGGATGCAAACAGCCCATTTGTGAAACTGTGTGTTGTGGTGCGATGATAAAATCGAGGAGTGTGTATTTAAAGTTAGAGATGCCGTTTTATGAACAGAGGATTACTGACAAATAATTCAAGTTCCAATATGTCCTTTATCCGCGGTTGAGAGGGATGTTGTGGGTGTGTGACCTCTCTCACAGAGGGGCCCTTGAGCAAAGCACTTTATTCCCAACTTCTGCAAATGTTCACAGGCCAGCAGCAGAGGACTGTGGCCATACTTACAGCCGAAACCAAGAGGTTGACATAACACACATTACAGCTTGTCTGCCAAAGTTGCCAAGGCAACAGTACAGAGAAAGGCATTGAGGCTATGTGCCATTCCTGTTCTTCTCACCGACCTGCTAGAAGCATAGCTCCATCTGGGGAGATGGAGAGGATGAGACAGACGATGAGAGGGGAAAAACATGAGACTCCCATTATTACTGAAAGAAGGAAAGAAACGTAATATAGGTTACTTGCTTATGATGTTGGTGCAGAGCATGGAAAATCCCACTAAATATCTGAAAGGTATATTTTTGTGTATGGGTAACTGCAGTTTGTTACTGTGAATGAATGCAGCAAGAATGAGCTTATCGCAGGCTGAATGATACTTGTCAGCATGTCAAACAGGTCATGGTGACAAGGAATAAAGGTGAGTGCATTATGCAACAACACACGTTGCATATTGTATTTTGTATTTTATCCTGTTAATGTGTGGACTCTTCAGCCATACAACATTTTCTCTCAGATTAAATTGCCAGTAAAAAGGGCCTACTGCTGGCAACTTACCATTTGTTTCTGAGAATTTTAAGGACAGTAGGAAAATAAACTGGTCAGTCTGAAAAGTCTCTGCCCCCTTCACATTTTTTGCAAATACAAGATTATTGGTATTGCATCAGTATTTACTGGGTATTGTTATCAGTCCTGGAATTGCATAGCTCTACTTGCTGTGGTTCACACTCAGCTGCAAATTTCCCAGCTATATCTGACATTTAATTACTGCATGGTAACATATACTAGTAAAATCACACTCACATTATAACTCAAAGTGCTTGTTCATAGGGCTGGTTATTGGCCCTGATCAGTTCAATTTGATCTGAATGGCACCTGGGAACTTTAAGGTCACATTGTAACTGTAAATGTATTTCCAGGTTATGAAACTGTGGACCAAACATCTATTTTCCTTGGCAAATTCAAAATGACTAAAATAGGACACATCTATATTTTTTAGGCCTGTGTGTGAAAACAGTCACTAATTTATCTGCTCTGTTTGTGTGAAGGTCAGTCTGATTTCTGTACACTGCTGCTAGCTAGTGTTCACTCACCGGAAGAGACCGACTGATCTCTAGATTGGCTACAAGACAGCCAGAGTCAGCTAACCATCCTGAGTCTTGACAGTCCGGTGAACTGTGGCTGGTCCGCATGGACTGTAAATATTCACATTACAGTCTATGAGACAGTGATGACTCAAGGTGGCTCATAAAGCCACCAATGATCTACATCATTTTTTACTTTACCTTTTTGTGCATGTTGTAAGGATTTGATTTTGAGGCAGACATTTTACACATACACATAACATTTAGCACAGATTTACTCAGAAAAGGTGCAAATAGGAAGATCAGTCCTGGGATTTAAAGAATCAATATTGGATCATTTAAATGAAACTTGAGAAGTTTTTTATCCAGACCTACTTGTGCATACTTAAGCTCCTCTGCTCGTGGATTAATTGATTTGATGTTACAGGAGGAACTAAAAAAAAAAAAAATGCACGGTTCATTTTTGTCTACCATGTGGCTAGTTGTTCCTCCTCACAGTCTTCTCTCCCCGTCCCTGGCCAGTTGTATTGTCCCTGCTTGTGTTTCAGTGCAGAGCTCTTGCAGGGTGAGAAGGCCTGTGGTTTGTTCTGTACATGCTTTGATCTGTACAGTCTCTGCCAGCAGCCCTCAGAGTGGAGGAGGGGGGGAGGGATGGACAGAAGATGAAGGAGAGGGAGGAGTGCAAACCAGGCTAGCGCCCTACAACCCACCCTACCCCATGCTTGGCTAGAGGCCATCTCATACCAGATGCCTGATGTTAGATGCTACATTTGATATGTCTATGCTATTATAGAACATTTAAAGGATTTCACTACTATTTACTGAATATGATATATGATTTATTCCCTATGCAAAACCACTGAATTCCCTATGATAACCACTGAACCACAGCAGCGGTTCAGTGGTTATCAATGCTGACTCTTCAGCAGGATCCTGAGTTTGAAACTCCTCCATGCTTTCTCTGTGGTGTTTGCATGTTCTCTCCATATTTGTGTAAGTCAATCTGTGGAAAATTCCCTCCTACTTCACCTACAAGCCTCACCTGACCTACTGGGTTCCTGTGGCTCCGCCCACAGAATCTATATAGGAAGCCAGCTCACCTGGAGCTCTCTCTCTCTGGACAAAGAAACCTGGCTGGTCTCATGGTGGATGCCTCATCCTGCAAAGGTTGGACTATGTACATGAAAATATAGGTTTGCTTTGTCTGATGGTTCAACAGTGAACAGCTTTGATTTAATTCCTTTATGGCTGTCTTGATGTTTTGGTACTATGGTTAGTTTTTATTCTAGTAGTGGATTTTGACACTATTTGAGTTAGAGTTTAGGTTGTCTTTGTTGGTTAATTAATTCAATGAAAGATGGAAATACATGGATTATATACATAGATATAGATGGATTGATATTGTATGTTATATTCCTCTTATTTTGTTATAAACTATTCTTAACAGTTATAGAAATAGTTATAAAACAAGACTGGAAATCCTGTGGCCTTGCTCATGGAGCCAGACTATCACAGGAAAATAGTGTTCAACCTGAATATTCAGCCTTCAACATAAATTCCACACAATCAGTATTTCAAAAATATGCAGGCCAGTTACAGTTCAACTGAAAATTTGATTGTTGAAGGTTTTTCTTTTTTAGAATGACAACCCATCTAATAGCTGTGCAGACATTTTTCTTTAAAACCACAAATGTTAACCTTGTGGTGGTGCTATGGGGAAAGTCAAGGGATCACAAAGTTAGTAGGACTTATCCTCTTGGGACTATGAATATCTGTACAAAGTTTCATGGCAATACATCAAAATTGTGACAGAGCTAAAATATTAAATCTACTCTGTGGCATGACTTTTGTCCACAAAAAAAATGACTAACTGTGATTTTAGTTGGACTTTAAGTGTCACAACTGCCTGTAAGTACAAATCTGATTGCGTTTGTCTGTTTATGCTAGTCCAGTGATGGACTGGATCTGACAGTCTAGTCAGCCATTCAAGGTCAACAATCCTTAAAGAGGTACCACAATTTGTTGATTTTTTTTTCTCACTCTTGAGTTGTCAGTTTGTTTAGAAATTAGCATACGCTGCATTTTGGACTGACATCTTGACTCTGATTTGGCATCAAGTCTGCTGTATGTCCTGGCTCAGCACAAAGTGGCCTTTGCCAGTCCATAAGGAACTGTTTCTTTCATAACATCCCCTCAGCTCCCTCCTCTGACACTTACAGATAGTCTATTATTCTTTTCTTTGCACCACCCCCTCTTTACTGCTTTTTTTGACAATCCAGACATGCTGATTGCCATGGTTACCTCCTAGAGTGTGACTGCTGGGTCGTCTGTTGTTGCTCAGTAATTGCATGAAGCCCGGTCTTTATACAGTACGTATGTTTTACGTGCTGCTTAGTATTTGTGCAGCTCCTCTTTCCCACTATCACGGCAGTGGGCTTGTTTGACAAGCTTGACGTGTGAAGACACAGCTGTGTTGTAAGAAAACCCGTGAATAATGCAGTGTGACGGAGAAGCAGTTAGGAGTTGTTTAGCAAACATCTAACCAGACGATTAAATATTAAAATAGCAGCTCTTCACAACCTCACTAACAAACTAGACGATAGACTGAGAAGCTGCTCTGTTGTGGCCACATCTTCACCCCACATGGATCAATACTGCCTGAATGAGAGACTGTGGACACTGGGAACACTCAAGAGCAAACCAGGAAACACTAAACAATTGCCATGGTACAAGTCCCCCACCATGCACCTGTCCTGTATCTGCTCTGTTTCATTACTGCAGCCAGTTTCTTCTCTGTACTTTCACTTAGTGTTCATCACCTTTGTGTGTATGTGTGTATCCAGTCAATGTGAGCAACTGATCAGGCAGCAGGCTTAAACAGAAACAGTTGTTTTTTTTCTGGTAGCTGACCATCAGATCATTGCTTGTGCCTTCTGTTAGTTCAGAGGGAACACAAGCAGATTTAAAATTTGTAGTAATGCAGCAGTGATGCACTGCAGCATAAACAATAAAGAGTGGGATCTGTGCAGGTCCGTGAGACTACACTAAACCACAGCTGCTTTGAGCTTAATACTAGGGTCAGTAAGATAACATGAACTCAAAGACAATGTTGCCTTTCCATCACAAACCAACTAACCACAAAGTAAAGCTGAGGCTAATATGAATGCCATTAGGTCTGCGGGTATTCGGCATAAAAAAGTACAGGACAAATTGCAGTGCCAACCTCATTGTGTCAAAGTAATTAAGATTCATCCTCTGGGAACCATAAGCATTTATACAAAATGTTGTGCCAATTCATTCATGTTGAATAGTAGTAGAAGTTGAGATATTTCACTGGATATGTGAAAACTTTGGTTGGCTGGTGCCACTCAAGTTAGGGGATCACCAAAATCAGCAGGATTCATCCTCAGTGAACCATGCATATCTGAATTACCAAACTTTTGTGGCAATCCATCCAATAGTTGTTGAGATATTTCACCTTGCACCAAAGTGATGACCTGACCAACAGGCCAACAGAGTGGCATACCTGTATTTCTATCCTTAGATCCCATTTTAATACAAATTGCAGCAGCTGTAGTAGATGGACAGTATTATGCACATGTTTGTGTGTGAGTGCAAACTGTATATATCAATCCACATGAAAGTTACAGTGTGTCAGTGTCTATTCAATATCTAAAGTGATTGACCAGTGGCTTATATGATCAGCTGTGAATTATTCCTGATGGGAGGAGAAAATGGCTTCCCAGAGTAAGACTTACCTGCTCCTGAGCTCTGTTGACTATAATGTCTGAGGTGGATTGTAATTGGATTATTGATTGCTTTCTGCTGCTTGACTGATACCCGTGGCAAAGGCGAGTAACCACCCGGATCTATTGTATCATCTCACAGAGGCTCTAACAGAAAAGTAGCTATTCAATTAGAGTGTTCGTGCTCTGTGCCTTTTTTTTACAGCACAGCTTCTGCTTTACATCCTAATGGGGTTCAGTATGTGGTGCTGTGTAAATGTCTTTTCTTACTAATGGAGGATGTAAATCTTGTTTTGCTACACAGTACACATTCTGGTCTTTTGTGTGCACCACAGCAACACTGTTCTGCATTGACTCAGTGGGCTGCTCAAATGTCTCCAGCTTTACAAAAACACTTTAGTTTCCACCACTTCGGCCAAAACTGAAATGTCTCAACCTGAACTACCAAATGCAGTGCCAATTTTGTAGACATTCATGGTCCCCTGAGGATGGGGGCTAAAGTGCTGTGGTGTTTCTCTGACTTTTCATCAAGCACCACCAGCAGGTAAAAGTTTTCACTTATCCAGTGAAATATCTGCATTCATGGCTGGGAATACTAAATTTTGAATGGATGTTTTTGCTTTGTACTTGATTCATTTGTTTGTGACAATGAATCAGTAAAGACTTTGGTGATCCCATGACTTCTCCGTTAGCACCACCATCGCATTTGTGGTTTTTAGTCAAATGCTTCAGGAACTATTGGATTGCCTTGACAGTTGGTATACACATTTCCCTCGGGATCAACTGTAGTAACTTTGATGATCCCTTCAGTTTTCATCTAGCGCCATCATCAGGTTTTGTTTTTTTTTATTTAGATTATATTTTATTTAGCATCACTGTGAGCATGTTAGCAGGCTGACTTTAGCATTTTGCTCAAAGCACTGCCATGCCTGTAAGGTTTACAGAGCCAGAAGTTTTACAAGTGTGTCATGAGTCAGCCTGAACATCATACTTTTCAGAACATGGATTAAATGAATTTTAAGTAAGAAAGAATTATTTGCTATTTACTTCTTTTTGTCCTGTGCATGCACATTACCTCAGAGTGAGCTACAACAGAAATGTTTGACTGCCAAATTGCAACCACAATGCACTAAATGTACTGTATTTTGGTTGTGCACTGTGGTATATACTTTACTGTACATTATATTACAGTAAAGTATAGTACATTAAAGAGCAAAAGTACAGTGAAGTGCAGCCTATGCAGCTGGAGATGTCCGGCTCTGCAGCCGCTGGGTCAGCTTCTCTCTTCCTGCCTCATATCTTAGCCTCTAGTCATGGCTGTAACGCACATAATGAAACGCTATGAGGCTGCAAGTTGAGAGTCCACTGCAGCAAAAATGTTTTTACTCCAGTGCAGTAATTACTCTTCCACTGTAGGACAGCAGAGGAAGGAATGGACGCTGACTCAGCACACACTGTCCCATCAGACCAGCCCAAGTTGTTTTATGTGTGCACCTTTTAGGAGCACCTTTGCCAAGATACAAAGTGCCAGTGATTGAACTGTGCCATAATGTGTGTCTGAGTGAGAAATTATTCATGTGTTGGCAGTGTGACCAGGTATAGGAGCGCTGTCTTGCGCCTCAGCTGCACTTGTTACTGCTGGGTATAGAACACAGATGAGTGGAAGACACTGCCGTCAGGTTAGGTTTGATTTTCATCACCTCAGAGTGTGTCACTATTTTTTTAATTTTTTATCAGAAAAAATGTAACAATGTTAAATAGAGAAATGATCAGGTGACTAGTAATTTAAACATAAGCTGTGTTTTATACATTGATTTATTTTGTTGTTTTAGCAGTACTCTGTACAAATCCTGCTTGTTTTAATAAAGGTGGGTTAACTGAGCTACCCTCTGCTGCATTCCTGGTACATTGTGATCAGGGCCATAGCTACTATGGAGGAATCTGCTGTCATGTCCTTGGCATTTTTTTCCGGGAATTTGAGGTTCTTGGTTTTTTTTTTTTTTCCTTTTTTTTCCCCCTTGACCTATTTATTTATTTGTCTGGTTAAAATGTTCAGAGGGGGTGGACTGGGGGAAATTAGACTCAATTAATATCTTCATGTTCTCTATAAATATCCATTTAAAAAATAGTCCTTTTGGTTGGATAGGTAGTGTTTTGTTACCTTGATGTTACTCCTTGTGCATGTTTTTTCTTGTGTATTTATGGTGAATAATTGTAAAATTGATAATGATATTTTAGAAACTCGTGTCACGTTCAGGCCAAGCTACAGGCCTATATTATACGTATATGGTATTGAACTCTGCCAGTGTCTCTGCCTGCCATTTCCAAATGGCTGGGTCAGACAGACAAGGACTAAGCTGCCAGAATGTTACATGGAGATCAGTTATCTGTGAAGTTCAAAGTCTTCCCAAATCATCTGTAATTTGATAAATGATCCTGTAAATATACATTTCTGTCACACAGTCACTTTTGTGACTTTTTTTTGGTCACAGCACCGAGGAACAGCAGCTAGTAAATAATGGAAATATTTTATAGTGTGCAGCCCCCTCCAGAAGGAAAACCCTGTACGGCTAAAAAGCCTTTGTATGTTTGAGATCTGCTCTTTGGGTGTCAGATTTCATTCCTCCCATGTCAACCAACAGTCTTCTGTGCCCTTTTTATCTTTTTGTAACTGTCTCTTGTAATACTGTATATAGCATTAGATTTTTACTTATGTTATATTGGCTAAAATGATTTCACCTAAAAATTGTTTTGGACCAAAAAATATATAGGTTTATTTAAAAAAAAGAAGCAAGAATTGTTTGGGAAAATGACTGATAGAACTAAATTCAAAGTAATGGAGGTAAGTGTTAAGTATAACAAATAGTGGCATGACTACTATATAAACTTTCTCAGGCTGATCACTCTCAGACGTTTTATAGTTTTATAGTCATGACCATCTCCCTGTACCTGATTCTGCTGACTTCATGCTCTAAAGCCGTCAATCCTTTGATATGTGCAGCTCCACTGTAGCTCAACTGAAAACCCTGAGAGCATCTACAGCTTTCATCCTTGGTTACGCTGAGGCAGAGCTGCAATCACTGAGCGGTCAATAAGTCCTGAGAGGTTTACAGTCAGTCTCTAATGAGCAATCAAAAGTTAAACCAGAGAAAATGAACCTATCAGAGGCATCGATTAAAAAAAAAATTATTATTATTATTTAAAAATGCATGCACATCACAATTACAAAATCATTATCGTGGATGCTTTAGTTTGTAAAATTGGTCGAATTACGATGCAGCAACTTTTAAGTTATTATGTAAAATTCAGGTTTTTAGGATAATTTTTTCAGATTAAGACAGATTTTGTCATTCAAAACGACTTGTACACATTACACAGGTTTTAGAAAACTGACTTACTGACATTATGATACAGATTGTTTCCCCCACATTACTTGACAATTAATATATATTTTATGTAAGTCATTACACAAAATGTTACTATAATTTTTAAGTTTTAGATCATTTTAGACAACAGTTATGGTTCTTAAAAGTCACAATGCATAAATTTTATTAGTTTTAAGCAAAAATGTAACTGCCACTGTAATGGTAATTATAATTTCATGTTATTTTAACATACAGAAACATCGTGCAGTGTTTGTCTCTGCAGAGTCAAGAAAACACGGCATTTGAATACTATATATGGTTTTTATTCTACAGTAATAAAAGTTTTACTGTAGGGCTTAAGTCACTTTAACTTTAAAGCTCACTTTAAAGCGTTCACTGCCATGACCCCTCAGTCGTGTCTCCAAGGAGATTTCCTCAGATGTACCAATTGTGGAGAACAACAGACTGGCATCGTTCCCGAATGCTTCTCCTGATGGGTGTCCAGCAGCTGTTACTATAGGATTATGAGCTTTCTGTCTTTTCTCACAGCATAAAAAAATCTTCCTGGTAATTCTCCCTCTTCATGCTTATTGCTGCTATTAACATCAGCAGTTTCACTTTGAAGGCCGCTCCAGCCTCACCTTATTCCAGTGTGTAAGGGACACAGAAAAACTGGTTCTGCACACAGTGAAGAATATTGAGCTTTGATGTACTGTAGATCAGACTGGCTGGCACCCAACATTTTCTGCTGGTTCACTGCTGTGCTTTTATGTGTGTGCCTGCCTGCATCACATACATTATGGATTAGTTGTGTTGTCCTGTGTTTGTCTGTGATTTGACCCCTAGTGGAAAGCAGAGCAGGAGACAGGAGGTTGTTCATTGGCTCGTGGTTGAACTGGCCCTGCTGTAACCTCAGACCTCTTCAGTCACCTGATTTCAGCCCCACTGGCATCAGTGACTCTGCTGAAATGACCATAATGTATCTGGCAGACAGAGGAAGTCAAACAGGGACAGGATGACCTACGTCTGCTGTCATAGTTAACATAATGATTTTTAGTTTAATGGGAAAGATATGTAAAGTATATTGTCTGTTATTTTGTTTAAATTATTTTTATTTTGATATTACCTTGTCTTTCCACTCTACTCTGTGCCCTGTGCTTCAGTTTACTAATGTTAGTCTCTCCTATTCTAGATTAAGAACAGTATAGCCACAATTTCTATTTAGTATTGAATTATATTATGTCAGTGAAAGAAAGCATTTATCAGTGGGTCATATTTTTTGTTCTTTTTTTTTTAAATTTTCACAAAATGGTTAAACTGAGCTACTCCATTACATGTTGTACATACTGTACCCACATTTTTATTTTATTTTATTTTATTTCACATTCTCTGGGGACGGCAGTGATATCTGTTTCTGACACTGATGGTATCTCCCACTTGTGAGAAGACCTACAGACACAACAAACTGTTGGCAGAGTGGCTGTGTCTGCTGGCAGTTACACCAAACTGAAATCCAGTACTGACACTAACACAGTCCATTCAGGTAATTTTATAGGAGCTCGGTAACTTGGTTTCACTTGGAAACAAACTGCTACAAACACAACTTCTACACAACAAACACTGATTTACGCTATTTATCTAATGTAACTGCAAGATTAGCAATACCTTGGAAAAATGTGTAAGCACTCCCAAGTCGGAATAAGTGTTGTCAACATGGCATGAATGCGGCATATTTACAGCCTTGTAGAGCCATTAGCATAGATCTGTCTTGTTTAAGAAAACAAAAAACACAAGCAAGGAAACTGGACAATATAGAAGCTGGTTTTATAGGCCAACAAGTAATGTTCACTTTCTCTATTGATAATGTTGCAAAATCTTTTTATGAAGACTTTTAATAGTGAACAGATTTTCAAATAGTGAGCAGAAATGAAAAAGTCTGACGGAAACTACTTTATTTTCAGCATCTATAGAAATGCATTGATAACACTGTGAAAGATGAAGCAGCCATTCTGCTCCCAGATTTGTTGCTGGTGATAACCACAGCTCTAATCATTACATCCATCACAGAGAAATTGACTGTCCATCTCATTCTGTCAGGGGGGAGCAGCCTCCTCTGCTCTGGGCTCTGTTATTAGCAGTGAGCAGTAACACACACACACACACACACACACACACACACACACACACACACACACACACACACACACACACACACACAC
>JBBMJY010000001.1:5403738-5431702 GCA_037833715.1 Toxotes lorentzi | reverse complement strand
CACACACACACACACACACACACACACACACACACACACACACACACACACACACACACACACACACACACTGTCCTGCACAGTCTGCTGCTTATTGGAGGCCTCTCAGCCTCTGGGCCAAAGCAAGGCAGCTTTGCATAGAAGAGGAAGTCAACCAGATCACATCAGTGCTTCCCCACTGCTCCTACACTCAGAACCCATTTCCTGCTTGATTATTTATGATCCTACTGGATAATCTAGTCTTAAATCAATTACCCTCTGTAAACCATGAGCTGCATATTACAGTGACAGTGAATAAATCTGTCAATGGGAGACATCTGGTGAAATTTAAAGTCCTTTCGCATGGATTCAATACCTAGTCTTTCCTAGAATAGAATACATTTGGTTCCAAATCATAGAGTGGATTTAACAAAAGTGTTCTCTGGGGTAAGAATATTCATGTTACAACATATTTAATAAAAGGGACCAGTAATAAAAACTTTACACTCTTGATACAATGCTGCCCTCTGCTGAAAGATCACGTGACATGCTCTTACAGCTGAGCCAAGCTAAACTAAATTTAATAATTAAAAAATAAATGTTGATTTTTATGACACTGGCTTTGAAATTGTTTTTTTTTTAAACAGATTTTATATTCTTCTGTCCCTCCTTGTCTTGCAGGTATTTTATTTTCAACATTAGTGTTCGGCCCGGCCTGTGGCTTCATCTTAGGCTCTGTCTGTACCAAAGTCTATGTTGATGCTGTCTTCATCGACACCAGTGAGTTGGAATTTACTTTTTGTTTGCATTTCTTGAGAAGCATTCTTGAATTGTATTCACTATGCAATAGTGACATTTGTAATGACCCTTTTGGGAAAATTAAGAATACCACAACATTATGCCTAAATGCAAACATTAAAAAGAAAACAGGAGAAACAGGCAGAATTAACTCCAGAATTAACTTAAATTCCCTTACCTCCTGTCCAGGTAAGCTGGACATCACCCCAGATGACCCTCGCTGGATCGGGGCGTGGTGGGGTGGCTTTCTCCTCTGTGGTGCCTTACTCTTCCTGTCGGCCCTCTTCATGTTCGGCTTCCCCCAGGCACTGGACGAGCAGGACATGGACAGTGGAGGGGAGAGTGAGCAGGCCATGCTGCCTTCTTCCCTAACCCTGGAATTCCAGGGCTCTAAACCCAATGGGACAATTCATGGCTTTGATATAAACAGTGGACTCTCAGTCTGTGAGCATCTGAGAGGTAAGGGGGAGGAGCCAAGGGTGCAGACTGTGAGAAAGTGTTGAATCAGAGAACTGATAAGTAAGAAAATATTCTGATCTGTTCTTCCATTTTTTTGTTTTCTTCTCCATTGACTCAGTAATCCCCCGGGTAACCAGACACCTACTCTCTAATCCGGTGTTCAGCTGTATCACGCTGGCAGCCTGCATGGAGATTGCTGTGGTTGCCGGCTTTGCTGCCTTCCTAGGCAAATACCTGGAGCAGCAGTTCAACCTTACCACCTCCTCAGCCAATCAGCTGCTAGGTAGGCAGTTTATAATCTTGTGTGTTGTCTTTTTAGATCAAGTATTCAATTTGTTTTACCATTAAAACATCATTGCAGAACATTATGCAAACCCAAAAATTACAAACTGCAATGACAAAATTTATTCTGTGCAGAATCCTTTGCTACGGAAAATCCCAGTAGAATGAGGGAAACATTGGACATGCCTGTCTCTCTCTCCTCAGGTATGACGGCTATCCCCTGTGCCTGTCTGGGTATCTTCCTTGGGGGGCTTCTGGTCAAGAAGCTGAACCTGTCTGCTCTGGGCGCTGTCCGTATGGCCATGCTGGTCAACCTGGTGTCCACTGCCTGCTACGTCTCTTTTCTCTTCTTGGGGTGTAACACCGGACCTGTCGCCGGGGTTACAGTGGCCTATGGCAACGAGTAAGAGCGATAACCTGCTGATGTGAATGAGGAGTCTTTTCAGGAATTTCAAGCTCTATATGGGGTTTATGGTTGTTTTTCCACAAACTTATGTGCTTGTTTGCAGTTTTACAAGAAACATATTCTACTTGTGCATGACTTGCACTCCAAACATGCAACTTTCTTTTCAGTTGTGGTTATTATTACTATTTTATTTCCACGGTCTCTCTCCACATTAATACACAATGTATTAATGCAGCATTTAAAGGAATAGTTTGACATTTTGGGAAATTGGCTTATGCACTTTTTTGACAAGAATAGATTCCACGCTCATGTCCATACGGTAAATCTGTAGATACAGCCAGCAGACAGTTAGCTTAGCTTAGCATAACTGGAAATAGGGTAAAACAGCTAGCCTTGATCTGCCCAAAAGTCATATTTGCCATTGAGTTATGAGAATGGCATCAATCTTCTCATCTAACTCTTATATTTCTTATTAATATTTCCTAAAATGTTATAGTAAATATAAATATTCAGTAAATATTCAGCCCATTTGATCAAAAATGAACTGATGTCCATCAGGGTCAAAAGGATAAAAAAAATGAGACTAGACAAATCTACATAAAAAGTTAACTTTGGTTGTAAAATTGTTCCTGCGGTTTTCAGTTGTTGTGAATATTGTCCACATAAGTCCTCCCTAATATGACCTTTGACCTCCTCCACAGGACATTGCGGTCCTGGCAGCGACCTGAGTCACCATGCATCAGTAACTGTAACTGCTACACAGCATCAGTGAGCCCTGTCTGTGGCTCCAATGGAGTCACCTACCTCTCAGCCTGCTTCGCTGGCTGCACCAAACCAGTGAGTGGAGACGATACCACGGACTGAAACCAGCTGTATAATGACTACTCTGGACACTGGACATATTCATACAGTGCAACAGTCTTTAGTCAGTGGAGTAACTAAGCTCCAATCTCTCTCTTCTCTTTGTGTCAGAACCTGACCAGCTGTACGTGTATATCCAGCAACAGTGAAGAGGCAGTGGCTTTGCCAGGGAAGTGTCCCAGCCCAGGATGTCAGCAGGCCTTCCTCACCTTCCTATGTGTTATCTGTGTGTGCAGTATGATCGGAGCTATGGCCCAGACACCCTCCGTCATCATCCTTATCAGGTATGAGACCTGCTGTTACACATTAACTCCACTGGAGGGAGCTGTTGACATTTGTGGCCGATCAAGAGCAAAATGAGGAGTCATATTCACATAAGTCATCAGAGAAATACAATGCACATTGCATTGTGGGAGAATAGTATCCATCAGCAGCACAGTTAAAAATCTTGCATTTTTTCTAGCATTTTGTGCATAGATATTGACTGACTTAGTTTTGTTACTTGCTTAGAAAGTAAAATAAAAACATAAAATATTTAGTCCATTGAAGGATTATTGCTGGTATTTTCGTTTTACATCCAAATAAAGTGGTTTAGATAATATGGCTTAACTGTTGGCTTTTTTTTCCAGCCTGACTGGATTCAGACTTTGCTGAAATGATATTGCCATGTTCCCAGATGTCAGCATCTGCTGTATTTTGAAAATTACATCATAACCAAAAGAACTAATGGCCAAAATGACCAAATCAGTCTAAAACTGCAGTAAACTGGAATTACTAGTTAACTGTAGGGTATCTTGCTTGACCCCCTATGTTTTCTTTGTAGTGCCTGGCTCGTCCTATTCTAACACAGATGGCCACTTGCTCAGATGCAGCATTCAGATTACTTGTACATATTGCTGATCCCAGATGTTTTTCTGTTTCAGAACTGTAAGTCCAGAACTTAAATCGTACGCCCTCGGAGTTTTGTTCCTGCTCCTGAGACTTATAGGTGAGAAACTTAAGATAACATTCAGTTCTTATACTTCAGTCTTAGTGTACTTCAAATTTGACAAGCATTTGTATCCCCAGGGAAACAGTTCCTTGTTCTCCTTTTGTGCTGGTACACATTCTGTATTAAGTCTCACCCTGCTGTGTTTGTCCTACCTGCTATTACCCTGTACTCTGTCTTGTAAATGTCAGAGCAATTTTTCACCTTGGTTGAAATGAACTTCATCGGCCTGTCTGTATGAGTGTGGATATAAAGGAAACCCCAGCTCAAACTGGTACTCTTTTTGACCTTCTGACCTGCTGTCTGTCCACAATCCCCTCTCACCAGGCTTCATCCCTCCCCCTCTGATCTTCGGCATGGGCATCGACTCCACCTGTCTGTTCTGGAGCTCGGTTTGCGGCGAGAAGGGAGCCTGCATGCTGTACGACAACGTGGCCTACAGGCATCTGTACGTCAGCATCGCCATCGTCCTCAAGTCATCGGCCTTCCTCCTGTACGCCACCACATGGCAGTGTCTGAGAAAGAACTACAGGAAATACATCAAGAACAGCGAGGGTTACCTCACTCCCACTGAACTCTTCGCCTCCAATGTGACTCTGGACAATCTGGGCAAAGAGATCACGCAGAACCCAGCCAACAGGACAAAGTTCATATACAACCTGGAGGACCATGAGATGTCTAACAACATGGAGTCAGTTTTATAGTGGCCCTCTGCACTGGGACTGCAGAATAGAGCTGTTAATGTGCAACCGACCTGATGTGCGTTTCTTTGGTGTTGTACTGGTTTCAAAGAATGTCCTCAGTAAGGCTTGTATCTTCTTCTCACCGAAAACATCAGACATAATGAAAATATTGAAGAGATGTTTCCCAAAATGATCTATATCTACATTGCACTCAAAGTTTTATGTTCTGTTTTTTACTAAAATATAAATTATTCAGTATTTTGTCAAAAAAATACCTTTTTTTTTGTTATTTGACAAATAGGGATTGAAAAGGAATGACACTAAACAGGGATGTTGCAATTATGTGCTGTGCATCCTAGACCATTCATCCACTAGAACACCCCCGAAATAATTTTCTTTATATTTAGATCACGAAAAGTTCAGTGGTAATAGTCATATTTGGTTCAGATTCACTTCAAAATGAGAGCTGTGTGAGAAGCAGAAATCTGTTTATCCATCGGCTTTATTAGACAGTTTATTTTCCTTTAGAAGGAAGTATTTCTCAGGTCCAAATGTCAGAGAGAAAGAATGAGAGGTAGCAGTTTTTCATTGTTGGATGATGCTTTTTTTCGCCTGTTTTCAGAGCACTTTTCTGAGAGAAAGAACATACAGCTGTAGTGCAACTGGGACCTTTCCATTCAGGGAGCGTAACTCTTGTAACTGCTGAGAAACCCAACCAAATACTTATTAACACACGTTTGTGCCAATATCCCCCTTACCCACACTCAATTTATGAATTATGTTTAACACATAGAGGGGTCATAACTCTAGGTGGGCCTGTTTCCTGGCTGCATACTTAAGAGTTCAAAAAAAAAAGGAAAAGAGAAAATAATTTTAGACAAAATATCTTTTCCTCTACTCCAAATAAATCAAATTAATTTCTAACCCATCTTAACACGACTGCACTTGTCTTTAACCTTGAACCCAGTGACCCGGACCCAGGTCATCACAAGGAGTGCAAAATAAATAAATAAAAAGCTGCTCATATTACTTGTAACTTCATTGTTTAATAACCTATAAAATAGCCCAGAAGTTAAATCTACAAAAACATTTTGTGGGGTTGACTTTTCCTCCAAAGGTGGATATCCCATTTTGGAGCAAAACTCTTCAGTCTGAGTTGATGTTGCACATATTGTTGAGATTTTAGAAAATAAGGTCACTCTTGTCTATCTTGATAACTTTCCATGTTATGGGGCTGTTCTTGTTCTAGTGGGCATTTTAGGACATTTGTTGATGGTAGAGGAGTGTTGAGACAGTATGTATAAATTATCCCTTTACTGTGTCATAGTGTGGAGTTTTGCTGTGAATGCTGGACGAGATTCTGAGACCAAACTTCTGTTTCAGAGCCACAGAGATGTTTTTTTTCTACTTCACACAATTCAGTTAATATCCTTTGTTTCTTGCTTTTTGGTGTATAGATTGGGGGTCAAAGGAGTATTTCATTACTTTGTCCTGTTGGCCACAAAAGGTACTTCATAAAAAGAAAAATAAGAAAAAGAAAAAAAAATCCTTCCCACTGTTTAAATGACGCTCTTACCCACAGTGACTGACCATGGGTGAGGATAAAGGAGTTAGGTGGCCTGCTCATGAATAGTTGGACTATACGCACATGTGAGCTGATTCGGTAACTGAACTTGTGACATTTCAGTTACATCACTATCTCTAACCACTGATCTGACCATACCACTATTATAATTCTGCCACTCATGTGAATGGCAAATGGAGACAGAAATACAGTTTGACTTGGTGGTGAAATTCTACTCTTGGGGATGCAGTAATGCATGGAATACAATGCAACATGATGAATAACAAACAGGGAACATTGCAAAAAAGACTCTCCAGGGTACATGTATGTAGTAGGGCTGACGCAAGTGGAGGCTGACTGAGAGTGTGAAGGCATTTAAGTAGAACGCCAAGTCAACACAGTGAGACGTGATGATTATGGTGGGCTAGCTGTCAGCAGACACAGCATAGCATGACGCACAGTGTCCAGCCAGAATTAGTTCTTTTAAAAGCATGCTGGTTATGCATGTAATGATATAAAATAAATACTCGATATGTCACTAAGTTGCACACACACTGTGGTTTGGTGGACATCGTAATGGTTAAATACACATTTAACTCTAATGGCCTGCAAATTCTGTTCTGGACCATGGAAAAGCTTTATAATGCATACTGCATTGTGATGTTGACATTATTTAAAAAAACAAACAAAAAAACAAAACAAAAAAAAAACCAACTGACTCATAATCACTCACACTGCAGTGATTGTCTAAATACAGATTTTTTTTTTTCTTTTTCCAGATTTTATTTTGTTAAGGAATTCTATGGGATTCTGATTTCTGACATATCCAGTTTATATAGAGTAAATTGTTTTTCCTGCCTTACTTTGTAAGTATTTAATATGTTTTGCATCAAAAATATGGACATTCGTCCAGCTACTCACATAGATTTTATTTCCAAAATGTAAAATCCATTTGGGGTTTGAGATTGGGGGTCAAAGGAGTATTTCATTATTTTGGGAAATACATTTATTTTCTTTCTTGTCTAGAGTCACTGCGCCCCACAAAAATAGTCATACACAAACCCCCTCATAAAAATGAGCCAGTCTAGCTTTCCCCTTGTTTTCCATCTTCATCTGAAATTAAGCGGACCAGCTGCCGGTTGCAGCTTCATATTTACTGTTCAGACAGATGAGCGGTATCAGTCTTCTCATGTGTTGGTGAGAAAGGAAACAAGTGTATTTCCCAAAATGTTAAACTGTTCCTTTAAGTTAGGTAAAGCCACCTACTATACTTTGAAATGTTCCACTGTTGGGTTTCAGTTTATGCCGCCACTCATATTTTATGAGTCATTCTTTTGCTAATGATGTAGATTATTTTGTAACAATCAAACTCATTAAACCAACAGTATAAGATTTAAACTATACACTGATGCTGCTTTAGCATCATAAATAACGCAGAAAATATTTATCAAGCGGAGAAAAAAGACAGTTGTTAGAGAATACTTGAGATCAACTCTTAATGGACCTACATGCAACAGAGAGCCATGCCAACGTCTGCTCTGTTTGATGTGAGTAAAAATACAGATATTTAGCACAAGTGAGACTTGAATCCTTAAAATGGAGGAATAAGTGGGCACTGATGCAGGTGGTGCCTGTAACAGTAGTCAAGCTCATCGTCCCTGCATCGTCCCTGATGGGAAGATTGGCTCCTAGCAGGACATTCAGGACGGCCGGACGTAGTTCTGAGATGTACAAACAATTAAAAAGGAAGCTTCCACATTTCTAACAGTGAGGAGGGTGATCACTAACATCACTAACTGGTTACCATCTCCTCCTTAGCAACCCCGACAGGTGGCACTGTCTTTGATATCTGTACCGTCCAGTGTGTCATTGTGCTGACTCCTCTGTACATAATAGTGCCATACAAGTGCCAAAGTGACACCATAGAAGTGTTCTGTAACGTCCTGCAGAGAACTTGGTCTCAACATGCTGGAGCTCAGAGCAGATCCTCCAGCTGTATGTAGCCTTTCTGTGATATCCCTCCACCTACTTTCACCATATCATACAAAAGTGTCCCAAAAAACATATTGCCTATAAAATATTGTATATTGGTCTAGAAAACAGTATTATTTAGGATGTAACAACTGTTAATATGTAGGAATTTTCTACTAGTGAAGGTATTGTCTAATTTAGATTAATCTGTCTTTCCATCAGTGGCAAAGCTGATAACTGTTTGTTGCTTTGGTGCAAATGAAAACAATACTTTGCTTGAAATAAGTGGCACCAATCTTGACCTATAGCCTGACATTGTACAGTAAATAAGGTTGACTGTAGAAAATCAGCCACACTTCACTGATAGCAGTCCTGCACCTGTGCCTGGATATTAAGCTCTACTCTGAGACTTTCTGACAGGAGCCGATGTTGTGCCATATCAACCTGTGCACTGTAACATTCAACACTCACAAAGAAGAAGCCAACATATTTTAGGTCTGTCTAATGCGCTGGCAAGCGTTACAGCACTTGCTTGACCTTGTATTCACCTGCGGCGACAGGACTGTTTCTTTTGGCACCTAAATGTGCTTGAGATGTTTTGCCTTGTGATGAGAAAATAACTTTGGAGCATAAAGGTTTTCTTACGTCCTATTTTTCCCATTATTCTCTTTTGATGACCAGCAGGTTGACTTTTATAGCAGATCTTTCGTGACAGAAGCATTGACATATGAAGAGTTTGCTTCCAAAATACAACGTTTTTGGGCAAAGATTCATCATCATCAATGTCCTTCTCATCTGAGGTGTTTCAAGAGACATAGCCAACAATGGACAGTTATCCTGTAAATAAATTCATAATTAGTTTGACCTCTTTGTTGCTGTTAATCATTTTTTACAGCCTGTCACTTTTTGTAGATGAAGCATTTGTTTTGGAAGGAAACTCTTCATATGCAGATGGATAATCCTTTGGTTTGAGCCTTTAGGCAGCATGTTGCCTTTTATTAAAGTGAAACCACGTACTAACCATGTTAGTGACGGTTTTAGAGTGATGTGTTTGCTTATGTTGTGGGTGGTATTCAAATATGTGAATTTCATGGCTCTTTGCAGGGGACCTTTGAAAAGGAAATGGGCATTGAAATAAGAAAATATCACTTATATTTTCAAAGCATCATGAGAGACTTTTAGATATGCTCTGTTGCTTCTTTGGTTTTGTTTTGTTTTGTTTTCCTTTAAATTACATGAATTTATATTAAAAGCTTTATGTTCTGTATATTTCTTGGAAAAGATTACATGATTGTATGTTTATTGTAAATACATTAAATATACTATTTTTGTTTTTAATACAATGTTTTGCGCCTGATTATTGTCAACAAAGCTATGGTGATTTCCGGCTTAATCAGACCTCATCAGACCTATGAATTATTAATTATGCCGGAGTACACCTGCACCCTTGAATCGGTTTTTCATCTGATGAAAATGGTTAACTGTGCAGAACGAGTCTCCAGCCGCACCAGCAGCTCTGTGCAGCTGTGCTTTGAGCTAAATGCTACTGTCATCATGCTAACATGCTCACAGCCATAAGGCTAACATATTGATATTTAGCAGGTACAGTGATAACCATGTTCTCCATTTTAGCATGTCTAAAATTTGCCATTTAGCATTGAACAAAAAGAACAGCTGAGGCTGATTGGAATGTAATTAGTTTTACAGGTGAAATATTTATCATAAAACAAAATATTGGACAAATTGACTAATATGATGGTGCCACATGAGAAGTTATTAGACTTGAACGTTTGTACCAAATGTCACAACAATCCATCAAAAATGCTGTTGAGCCATTTGGTTCAAAACTACAAATGTCAACCTCATAGCGGCGAGAAAAAGTCAGGGAATCACCAAAATCAGTGACATTCATCCTTTAGGGAACATGAAAATGTGTAGAAAATGACCACAGCGGAGGACCAATCAGCATACCAAGTTTGACATCTGGGCCACATGCTTCACATTTTTGACATTTACTAAACACCAATCAGTCACATCATGTGTGTTTTTTTACATGCACAACTCAAAATCTTTGCTTTTATCATGTGAACCACCCGATTGTTTTACCTTCTCTGGAATCTAAAAAGGATTCAAATCAAACAATCTGTGAAGGCAACATTTGGCTGAAGTGTTCACAGCTCATATACTGTAAATGACCTGTGAACCCTGTGGTGAGGCATCATGCGCACAAATTTATTGGCTGTAAGTTGCACTTCTGCACTAGATGATGACATGGAGGATACAAGATACTTCATTTTCATCTGTTTAGATATTCTTTCATACAGACACATTGTGTACATGTTTTCTATATGACATGTAGACCTGTTCTTGTGATAAACAGCTATATTCACTCGGTTAGTGTTAGGTCAGATAAGGTGAAAGGTCACATTTTCGTCTGTCTAAATGCACTGACAGAAGAAGATAAATCCTGACATCAGTTCAATAGAAATGTGCTTGTGCTTTGCCATGATCTAATTTCCTGTCATCCAAGCCCTCTGGTTATCCACGGGCCTCCCTGTAGAGCTACAACAGCCAGTGGAGATAATAGCCGGGGTTATGGATTGACCAGTGAATCACCTTGTATCGCTGCTTTGAAGGAGCAATGTACGTTTTCAGGGGCCAGGTTGCAGCATTGCTTTTATGCAAGAGCCGGGGCTGAGAGCTCTCCTGTTTCTCGAGTGCAGACGGGGTCTTGCCAGGGCCACGGTGCAGTGAAATGGAAAGCATGCCATTCCCTGTTCCGCTTGATGCCGAGTGACTGTGAGAGGTTGTGTCATGTTCCTTGGCTATTGACTCAATGACTTGGGACTTCACGACAAAAGCCTGAACCCGTGCGGGCTTTCTGCGTGCTGACAGAGAAATGTGTCTTCCACTTGTCTTCACATTGACCTGAGGACTCTGCTGGACTGACGTGTCCACATCCCTAAAGTCTCACCTCCTGAACCCAGAAATAACCTTTCCACGACCTGGCCTGTCTCTCACGCTCTGTTGGCTGCGGGTCTGACTGCTATCGAAACAATTCACTGAACTTGTGTTTTTTTTCCTGATATAGCTATGGATTACCTGTCTGTGGCAGTCAACCTATTCAGCTTCCGCTACATGGATGACATGACAGAGAATTCAGCCATATGTGCAGCATATTATTCACTGTCACAGTGGGTTGAAAAGTCAAGGCACAGAGTAAGCACAGGCCATTAGATGGTACTGAAATGACAGCACAAAGAGACAGAGCTTCATGGCTGCTTCTGCCCTGAGGTTCATCCAGGAAACAAAATCACCATATGCCCTTCATTTGTTGTAAAAATGAGGATATCTGGACTTGCCACACTGCAAATAAATGATGATGTATTCCTTCTTACATTGTATGCAAGAGGATCATTCTGCATATTTGACTAATGCCTTGTCTTGTGACGTGACAGCGACAGCTGACCTGATTTATTGCAAGGTTCTCCACATTGATAAAAAAAAAAAACTATCTCTGACTCAGAGACAACGGCCCAATTATCCCTTTCATGCAGAAAAAGGTCCATATTCAAAAGAGGCTGTGAATTGCAAATCCAGTTGATGGCTATCCTTGCTCCCCTCTAATCTAATAATGTGATCCATCATTTCAGCAGTGACAGCTCAACACCCAGGCATGGAAAATAAACCCACAGAGGATTAATATTATATATTAAACATAATGTTTGCATATCTATATGTGCAGTCTTAAGAGGCTGTCTGGAGAAAAAAACATATCATAATAACATATTTATAATAACGTGCCACCTCATTCCTTTGAGTTTCCTGTGATAATGTCTTTTAAAAGTATTTCTTGATTACATCTTTTAAATCTAAACTGTTACTGGCTATCACCAACCTAACACACACTTGACATCCATAACAAGCACAGATGTCTTCAAGAAAACTAGAAGCTCTGTTTTCAGTGAGGAAAACCAGTGAAACTCACTGGCACTGTTGGTTGAGGGATGGTCCTGTTGCAGAGTCATCCATTACCCTGATGAGCTTGCAGTCCCAGAGCTATGACAACACAGCCACACGATGAGCGAGACAGCCGACTGCCACTGTTTGTTCCACTAAGGCATTCATCACACTAATTACCCACGGTGCCAAGCAGCTCCTGTAGCCCGGTGAAGCTTTGGCTGCTCGTTTGGAGCCGAGGTGAGGTAAGGAAAGCTCACATGAGTCTAAACAGGAGGCTGTCCTCTTTTCTCTGGCTCTCCTGCACATAATTAATTCAGAAGTCCAGCAACTTGACAAATTGGAATGATGAATCTGGCCTCTATGAATAGATACAAATACATGATCAATGAAAATACCAAAAAGTATTATCAGTCTGAGGAAATGTGCCACTGTGAAGGACAAAAAAACTGTCTTTGCTTTAACATGACATTTGGCCCTCTGATGGAAAAGTGAGAGAGGTTTTGTGTCTTTGTTGTGTTTGTGCTGCAAAGATGCAGAGGCAAGCCAGTGCTGAGAGGGTAGTGCAGAGAAAATGGCAAAAATCTCACCATTTCATCATTTAAATGCCCAATTAAAACCATTATACTGTCTCCAGTTTCCCAAGCATAATGCCTGTTTTAAAGGACTGCACACACAACCTGCCTCCCGTCCTCTTGGAAAACCATAACTGTTTCCTAGATGCAGACAGATCCATAGTGACAGTCTGTCTGAATTTCAGCCATTTATGCCACTTGACCTTGAAAAGCACCAAGAGAGACTCATGTTTTTTGAGTTTCCATGTCATTCAAACAAGCCTCCAACTGCCTGTGTCCCTTCTGGCCTTCACACAGCCATCTGAACCAATGTAACATCCAGTACAAATCAAGGACAAGGAAACTTAAATTTCACTGCTGTTCATCAAACAGGGATGGAAAACTACTTGGCTAAAGAACTCATAGCAGAGTGAAACACTCTGTTAACCCTTACATGCATAGGTCATTGAAACCTAATGTGGATCAAAAATGGCTCTTATGGGAATAAATGTTTTTGTTAAATAAAATGTGCAAATTTAGCTGATAATGCTCATTTGAATGCCACGCCAACATTATTTATTGTAATGTTTGTCATTTTCATCATAAAGTTGTCAAACTTGAAAATATTGGTGTCTGTCTATTTATGCTATTCAGATAGTTAAACTGGCTAAGCTAAGCTAAGCTACAGCAGTTACTTATGTTGTACAGTTCATCCACATCTATAGAAATACTGTCTGGTAAGCTAATGTTAGCCAGCTCTAAAGTGTAGTAATTTAATCTTTCTAGCAGATTCTATACATAATATACATTTTATATACATTTTATCCAAAACAGCTAAGAGTAAAACAGCTATCGATTTAATTCTTCTGGTAAAATAGTTTTGCTTTGTAAAATAATGTGCATGCGTGGTGCACAGTAAATACTGTAAATGGGGTCATCTTTGATCCACTTTTAGAAAATTGAGGCAATAATACAAACAATTAAAAAAAGAGGTAAATAAAATCAGTTCAGTAATTTTTTTATACCACTTATACAAAAGAAGCGCATTTCCCTTTTTAGCATAGGGGGTATTTGGTATTCAGAGCTGTTAATATCTATGTCAGTCAGTAAAAGAACAAAAAATACAATGTTTATTTGTGTTTATTCGTGATCAGTCTGCACCTCTTTGTATTTAAAAATGCTGTCAACACAGATCCCACGGTTTATAATTTGTGTTTATGCATAACGCTGCAGAGGACAACATGCAGATGTTACTTTGAAACACCATCATAGAACATGAGCCAAACATTTAAAGGGCTGATGGTGCTTCACTGGTGACAGAAAAGCAGCAATAGTAAAAGAAATATATTTAAAATACATTTTTGTTTTAATTCTGACTCATTTCACTGCAAAGATTGATCTTCTTTTAAACTTAAGATGTCTTTATTTTGATCATTTACTCAGTTATGTGGGTTATTTGAGTTAATCTTGTGCTAGATAATGAGTTCTTGTCTGAGTGAGGTCAAAGGTTAAGTAGACTTTGTACAAGTCCTAATGAGGATCCCAACATTTTGCCAGGATGGCTCTGTTCACAAATGGAAAGACCGTTAGTGGTATGTTACCATTGCACACTGACCTGTAGCACAATGTGTCTCTCAAGCATGAAATTCACCCTATGAAAAAAGCTGCAGCAGCCCTGAAGGAGTCAGAGGTCGGTGGTCTGAGGTTAATGAAAGGTGAGAGATGGTCCAGCTGTCACAGGTGAAGCAGTGGCTGAGGTGAGCTAATCTATCTGACTGAACTATTGTTGCTCTCTGCCCAGGATTTGACCCTGCTTAGGAGACTAAGAGATTCTAGCTTTGTTTCAGCCGCTGCCAAGGTTAACAGCAAGGAGACCATCTCCAAGCTCTGTTTACTGTTTGGCATCCAGTGTCAGACTTTGGAACATTTAGAAAAATATAGTTGCTAATTACTGTATCAGTTATTACCATTTATAATACATTTTGGGTACAAATAACTTTTTAATAAAATTATTGCCCAACATATACATATACATGTGATCATCATATCAGTATTTTAACCTTTACTTGGTCAACTTTTCAACAGCAGACATTTTGACTTATCGTTGCAGGAAAAGCACAGGTGTAATTAAAATAAATGCTGATGGAGTTCCCTGCTAATAGGCGTGCTTCCTCACTGGCGTAGTTTACTGGCCTACTTAAATGGAATGGAGCCATCGTTAAGCCTGTGCTTTTCATGCTCTTACAAATCAAAATGTCCGCTGTGAAAAGGCTTGTTATAATAGTATAGTATTACAGCGGTCTACTGTGGTATGACTTTCAATATGAAGCACAATTAGTTGTGCTTAGTTTTAGAATTAGTTGTAAAATTGAAGCCTCTACTCACCCTTAGTCCTCCTACATAGTTCTTTGCATGCGTTGTCTTTGATTAGATCTCTTCTCAGGAATCCAGGGGAGTGTACAAACTGTGGTTGACAGACATCTTCCTTATCCTTCTGATAGTTTTGTTGCCCCTTTTAGATCGAGACAACTTAGACTGTTAGCATTTCCAGCTTCATCCCAGTTCACCTGACTTGATGTCTAATCAGCCAGCATGACAGAAAAACCTGTCACATTTATATCTTCTATGCCCAGACAGAGGAAGGCAAGATACAAACCAGCTAACAGGGTCTGAAACAGCTCATCTTAGAACAATGAAATAAAAAAACGCCTGGTATTGGGCATAAAGCCTGTTGATGTTTATGTAGCTTTCAGTGCTGCGCCTGTGATGGTATATACTGACCACAACTTAACCTTTTTGAACTCCCTTTAGTGTCCAAATTAAAGATCTTATGGATTAAGAAGACAATGGGGGACTCTGTATGTCACAATTAACCTTGCTTAGGTGTGATCACTTGAATATCTGATTATTTTTGCATCTTAGTTTATAGGTTTACCCTAATTAACTTCTATGGTTTCCCATCCTATTTTCACAGAGGGTGAATGCCCCATGATGTCTGGGTAGGTGGAGTGTGTAATAGTGCAATTGTGTGCACATGGCCACTCTCCAAGCATGCATTTGAGATCAGCCTTTTTTCTTTCTGTTTCACTCCCTTAGTAGCTCTCTGCACTTGTTTTACATCATACAACACAATATATCCACTACCAAACACCTTAACTGATAACCATTACATATACCAGTTAGAATGTTATGGTGTTTCTTGATTTTCCCATACAACTGTGAGTTTCACTTTCTTTGTCATGGCCTCTAAGAAAGTTGTTGTTCCCAGGTCTGCATACTCACAGAGGCTCTGCTACAACCTCAGCAGGACACATCCACAGTCTCCTGCTATGACAGCAACAGGCTGCAGTGTACTTTTAGATCACAACTAAAAATCTCATTAACATAATGAGCTTACACCACACTCATTTACTCTGAATGGTAAGAATAGTACAGCATATTCCTAGAAGACTGTGATGTACACAGTTCGTAAAACACTCTTAATATTCTTTTCTCTGCCCTCAATAATAGTTTCTTTGTCTTTGTCTGTCTGATTTTGTTTTTCCTTATTCCACCCAGACCAACGACATTTACTGTTGAAATTTGCAAGACCAATTTTTATCAGTTTCAAAATTACGACTGTGGTACTTTTTCAGCCCCCCTGTGTGTGTGTGTGTGTGTGTGTGTGTGTGTGTGTGTGTGTGTGTGTGTGTGTGTGTGTGTTACCCCCAGTGGACAGAACCGCATTTCTTTTAGCTCAAGCAGATCTGTCACACTTCTACTGTACCTGTCCAAACAAACAGTTGGTGGATTTAATGGAAAACCATATGGCATCACTGCTTGGTTAGATGGGGTAAAGCGCTTAGTGAGGAGTTGTATTCAAAGTGTAAAAAATTCTGCAGATCTCTGAGCAGCAAGCCAGCGCTGCCTCCCACACAGCCACATCTCGGTGGTTTTGCACACACAGCAGGTCTCTTCTGGCCAGACTCTCTCTCACTTTGTCTCCATTTAGCTCGCTTTCAGCTCCCCACTGGTAATAAGCCTTAAAGGGCATCAGATCACCACAAAAAAACAAAAAAGGGAGGGGGGGGGGTTATCATCTTTAAACTCCCAAATCTGTGATTAATGTCAACTGGACTTTCCACAAGATAGAACAGGGAGGGGAGAGTTCAGTGAATTAAACTGTGGAGGAATGAATCATCCCCATCCAGTGTGGTAAACACTTTAGCTTTGACCTTCCACTGTTGATTGGTCTTGGACGTCAGCCTTGCGTTTTGTTAGCAGGCAGAGTAAAGCTTGTTTTGTGTGTGAGCAGTCGCTGGATGACTGCAGCTCTGGCCGTCTGGAAGAACGTGACAGCACACTCAGCCTCAGGACTCATGGAGCATGAGTCAACGGTGAAATGGGCAGGCCAACATGCTCACATGGTAGAGACTTGCTATCAAAGGCCTCCATAAAAATCAACATCGTTCAATCACAGTAAGTAAATGGACAGGAATTAGTCTTGATAAAGCATATCAAGAGATAAAAGTAGTATATAAAGACACAGATGGCACAGGAGAAGGAGGACAACACTTCATGTATCACTCTACGTAAGTGCAAAAAAGTATAGTGCAATCATACTCTGTGATAGATTGCAGCTGTAAGTTATTGCACTGTTGCATGTATTATAAAACAATATACTACATGATATAAATTGTGCCAATCATGATCAGTGCAACTAGAGGGACACACACACATAATACATCTTATCACCAGGTCAGACACAGACAAACACACAAAAACGTAATGTGAGAGCTGGATCAGTCCAGTTGGGGTAAATATTACTGCACTGTGACAGTGCAGTGATGGCAGTGCCTTTGGTTTTAAGCAAGAGAGGGTGGATAAGATCAGACAAGCAATCAGATTTCTTATTGATTTTACATAAATTAGCAGTGCAAAACTGTGTGAGTGTGAAGCTGTTTTTGGTGACTGCCAAAATCTTTCATTAACAGTAATATAGAACAAGTTTTTTTAAACTGAGGGGCTAGTGTAAAAAGAGGTTTTAATTTAAAGAATACAAATGCATGCAAATCAGAAAAGTGGACTGTATTAAGATTACATCCTTATGATATTATTTATTGCGAGTGGCCTCACATTTGGTCAGTTTATGTCTTTAAAAAAATGATTAGGAAAAAATGTTAAAAATAAAAAAATAGATTAGAGGTCACATTTGAAGTACACAGTAAAACAATTATATATTATACAAATAAAATTACAGTCAGGGTTGATACAGCCTACTGCAGCAGACATGAGAGCCATGTGAGCCACGAGGTAGTTTTCTGTGTAATGTACTGATGACACTAGGTGGCATCAAATTACTGCAGTTGGGATCCACTGTGACTGTAACACTCCTCATGTGAGAATAATAAAGTATGAGATGAAGTATGTTTTGTCGTTATATTCCAGAGAAGGTTACACATAAGACAGATGCCTGTCAGGACAACAGCAAGTAACACACACACACACACACACACACACACACACACACACACACACACACACACACACACACACAGAAAGACAGACATCCAGAGAAGATCCCGCTGAAGGTAGGAACTCACACCACACTCTGCAGTGTGTATCAACACATCATATCCAGCTGAAGCCCCCACGCTGCTGCTCCCAGACCAGATTCTCCGGGCCTTAACCCCGCCCCAAACGGAGACGTCACCGAGTCACAGCCGTGACGTGCGGACGCACCACTCTCCTCCTCCGTCCCGGAGCAAAGCATCATCAAAATCACCATCCATCACCCTTTCTCCGTCTCTCTCTCTCTCTCTCTCACTCACTCTCTCTCTCCCCCCTCCGTTGTCTTTTTAATGTAACTTCTGACTGATCGGGGGAGCAGGGAGCGTCTGGAAAGCCTGGTCCGGCGACTCCATCACTGATTAGGGATCTGCTCGCACGGTTTTCTCATTAAAGCTGGACACACCGGACAGAGAGGATCAGATTACATATATTTCGGATAACGCTGCTTCCCCTTGTGGATTTTGGCTCAGTGTTGCCTGTCTTTATGTTTCCCTCTGAGGATGTTATTGCGCATTATCTCGGTCTGAATGAAGCTTTCTTTTTGGATTTCCCCCGCGCCGACGTTGTTTCTGGGTGACTGCCCATTCTTTACTTGTGAAGTCGCGCGTTATAATTTTATTGCCGTAACCTTATGAGCTCTTTTCATATTTTTAGGCGTACCTTGTATTTAATTTTGTCAGACAATGCCGCGGTTTCCTTGAACGCGTTTTAGCAGTTAATATCGACAAATCTTGTGTGTTAATTATTGCGTAAAAACAGGAAAGTTGTGCGCGCAAAGTTTTGGTGACGGTCGATATGGCTATGGTGGCGTGGAGAAACACCGAGGGCGTCGGGGATACCCAGGGGACCCTCTCCTCCCCGGTGTCCCAGGTCGCACCTCTGTCTCTGCCCGGGGAGCTGACGGGACACATGAACCCGGCGTCCTCTCTGGAAATACCCCAGGCAGCAGCAGCACCCCAGGGCGCACCGCCGCCTAATCCGTCCAGCACCAATACCGCGACCACCGCCACCAACAATAACAACACCTCCTCTTCCTCCTCCTCTTCCTCGTCCATGGACAAACAGCAGAGCCAACAGATCGAGTGCATCGTTTGCGGGGATAAATCCAGCGGGAAGCACTACGGACAGTTCACGTGTGAAGGATGTAAGAGCTTCTTCAAACGCAGCGTCAGGAGGAACCTGAGCTACACCTGCAGGGCCAACAGGAACTGTCCCGTAGACCAGCACCACCGCAACCAGTGCCAGTACTGTCGCCTCAAGAAATGTCTCAAAGTCGGCATGAGGAGGGAAGGTACGCGAGGGCATCCTCCCGTTGTTGCTATCGGTATTATCACATCAAATTATCCAGCACTACACGGTCCAACCCAGTTCAGTTTCACACGATGTTCTCTATTCACTGACATTATTTTTCTTTGAACACACGTTCGTCCTATAAACTCTAATGTTGTGTGTGTTACATTTCTATAGCCTAGCTAGTGTCTGCATAATTTCTTTCAGGACACAGCCATGTACATCTTGTTTTTGTCTCGTCCGCGATATTGTAGAAATATTTTTCTCCGCCTATTAATATTTCTGGAACACAGCATAGCCTACATATTATTATTCTATTTGTCTCAGATACTAGTCTCTATATTGTCTATATTGTCTAGCTTGTGGTTAGAGAGATTAGTGTGTTCAAGCTAGCATCCTGTAGCATGTTTAGTATTTTATTGTTGCTATTTGGGGCTGTGTGTCCGTCATACACGGCCATTGTGCGGCCGAAACAGCCTGAATCTGCCCATGTTCAAATTCGACAGTAGCGCTGCTGCATTTTACTTTAATTTCGATGTTTGTTTTTTTCGTTTAAATTGCAGCCTTCGAGTGTGTGACGTTTTTTGGTTAATTATGTGTGCGCATGTGGACTGTGTGTGTGTCTGTGTGTGTTGGTACATATTCATTATGCATGCGGGTCGTACAGGCCCAACGCAGCCCCGCGGTAGCCTTATGTTACAGCTTCCAATAACAGCGACAGTCACATCGCAGACTTAAAGGAACAGATTTGCTATAAATTTGAATAAACTTTAATCCAGATTTCACCGCCAAAAAAATAAAATAAAACAAAATAAACCGGGTCGCTGAGGGGGTGAAACTTGGTTGTGATTGGCCACTGAGTCCAGTCTCCGGAACACGCACGCAGCACGCGCTCGTGAGCACCCTGAATGACAGGTACACAGAGAGGGCCGGTATAATAAAAAAATACATAAATTAAAAAAAAAAAAAAAAAAAAAGGACCCACCAGGATTTGTCCCAGTAGGTCTGTATGCCCGATGGCCAGTCCGGCCCTGAACCACAATCACACAGAAACATCTCGCACGACATTATCTGCAGGTCGTGGCCTACAAATAGGTTTCAGAGCACCCAACTGAATGTGACATTTCTTTCCAGGAGCTGTCTAAAAGTTATGCGTGTCCATTTCTGAAGAGCCAGTCTACCAGTGGACGCAGGAATGAACTCTAATGTCTGAACGGGGGAGGGTGGGGGTGTTCTGTGGTTTTAATGAACACCCCTGTTGTTTTAAAGATGTCTCCCCGTTTAACTATTGCTGTTTCTCTTTAAATGTCACTTGTGCTGTTTTAATCGCCTTCTAGCTTGATTTGACATTTCTGTAATGTTTTGTTGCAGCTGTCCAAAGAGGCAGAATTCCTACCCAGTCTTATCACGGCCAGTTTGCCCTGTCAAACGGAGACCCTCTACAGTGTCATTCCTATCTGTCGGGATACATCTCTCTCCTTCTGCGGGCCGAGCCATACCCGACCTCCAGGTTCGGCTCTCAGTGCCTGCAGAACAACAACATCATGGGCATAGAGAACATCTGTGAGCTGGCGGCCCGAATGCTCTTCAGCGCCGTGGAGTGGGCCCGCAACATCCCTTTCTTCCCGGACCTGCAGGTACCGGATCAGGTGGCCCTGCTGCGCCTCACCTGGAGCGAACTGTTCGTCCTGAACGCCGCCCAGTGCTCCATGCCCGTCCACGTCGCCCCGCTGCTGGCCGCCGCCGGCCTCCACGCCTCCCCGATGTCAGCGGACCGGGTAGTGGCCTTCATGGACCACATCCGGGTCTTCCAGGAGCAGGTGGAGAAACTCAAGGTGCTGCACGTAGATTCAGCAGAGTACAGCTGCATCAAAGCCATCGTGCTGTTCACCACAGGTAAACTCTCCGTCCCTGCATCCAGACATGGAGGCCTGGATGGCCAAGGAGATTTGAGCCCTGCAGTGTGGACAGTGGTGTGATGTGGTAAATAAAGTCAAACAACCACCAGTATGAACAAAATAATAATGATAATAATAATAATAATAACAATACATACATACATACATACATACATACATACATACATACATACATACATACATACATACATACATAGCCTACATAGAAAGAAAGCGAGAAAAAGAAAATATAACTAAAAAAGCCAACATGTCACTCAATTGCTGCATCGGGCATGTAGATGAAAATACAAAGTGGATGAACCAAGGCCGAACTGATTATAAAAGACCAAAATATATTTTTTAGAAAACCCAGTTTTAATAGTGATGATGGCCTGAACATTAAACTTTGGTGTCGTGGGACATAAAAATCTGTTTGAAACCCCTTAAATATAGTTGTGTTTCACAATGTGTATTTTCGTGAAATGCGAAGAAAATAAAAAGGAAACGCCACCACCGTTAAAGTTAGGGTAAGGGCTTGTTTTGGGGTTTCCTCAGTTTACTTAATAAACAAACAAATAATGTATTGGATGCAAAAAATTACAAATATTTCGCCTGTTTTATTGCTCTATTTCAATGTGATCAGACCCCCAGGATCATTGTGTAGAATAAAAAAAAATAAAAATTAAAGTTAACAGAAGAAATAAAAGAAAAATCGATTTAGTTTATGTTTTGTTTCCCTTTAGAAAAAAAAATCATGTCTTCATGTGACTAAAGTAATTTCTTTACCACAGGCTAAGACCTAATGAGACATACAGTGAACTTACATGACCTCATGCAGTTTGTCTGCCCTTAAAGGAACATAGTAAATTTTTCCAGTATTATAAAGTGTGTTTTTATTATAACATTTAAGAGGTTTTGAATAAGGTCAGGTGGTTTGCACCAAATCCCTGCAGCCCCTAAAATAAAAATAAAAATAAAGATAAACACTAAGCATGAATCATCCAGTATGCAAATGAAAATAGGGCTGGACGTTTAACTTTTGACAGCATCTAATATTTTCTTCCAGTGCTGATGCATCTTTTATGTGAAGTGACAAGGCGCTTTATCAAATACAATATTTTATCCAGCTGACAAGTTTATTATTTGTATTTTAAGCCTCAAATAAAAGCAACTAAATTAACTTGTAATTAGTCAGCTTTAAATTTTGCATTTATCTATTGACCTATTTATCTAATAGTGAACTATAAAAAATAAATATGAGAATTATTTATTTATAATTCTGATTGTATTGCCTTAAACATACATTTGCATTGATATAAATATCAATGCAAATGTCATAAATATATTTATTTATGTTCTGAATTTAATCTGTTACATATCTGGATGTGACCGACAAGTAACTCTTATTTATCCCTTTAAGAAAGGGAGGTGGATGGCTGTTATTACTCAGATATTTCAGAGCCTTTTAATACAGTCAGAATGTTTGATGGCGAAGGAAAAGTAGCAACAGAGGAAAAAATAAAAAAGGTCTTCTATGTAGGTCTATTTCAGTCCCCATGAGCACATCTGAACACGTGTCTTTAAACTGGGACACAGTAACCGTTCTTTAACCCCTGCTGCCATCCAGCCTGCAGCATTACAGTGCAAACAGAGGGGTCTGCTGAGTGTAGAAATATTACACATACAGCGCTTAAAGGTCTGATAGAGTCGAGCAGTCAGTCCTCTGGTTATGCTATTGATCCATCAGTATTGTTTCCTTATCTTTACGTTCTGAACAGCCTTTATTTTTATTTTTTTTTAATTTTTTTTGTATTTGTATTTGATGGGAGCAATGGCGCCATCTTTGATCCCTGATGGCAATAGATGATGATGGGATATCAATTTATCTCAATGACAGGGCGAGCGTATTTGGATGTTTGTCATCATGTGGTTGTGTTTTCACCACAGCAGTGATCATGACTGCACATTTGGAGATTTTGTTCATTTCTTACATTTTGACGCACATGCACTTCTATTGTATATTATTACCTGACCATGTCTCGCTGACTGGTTTATTCTCCGTTAAATACTGAACACAGGGGGTGTTAGAGTATGTACCCTCTTTACTGTTCTATTTCTATCTCACCCAGACTATTTCAGATCTGCTTATTAAAATAATAATAAACTATGTGAACACAGTCACAAATGCTCAGGAGGGTGCAATCATGCTCAGTCCATTACTGTCTTGATCAGAGACATAGTGAGTAGTATCAAGCAAAAAACAATAACTTTGAGGAGCAAAACCACACCTTGATTTTTCTGAACAAAAAACTGATTTTTGTTTCTGGTGGTTTTTTGCTTTGTGATGATCACAGTTCTCCCCTTTCTCATGAAACACTATATTACCCATTGATTTTGTTCTGTCTTTCCCGCACTGCTCTGTGTTGTAGTCGCTCTGTGCTAACCTAGTTAGTGAAATATCTATTAAATTAAAGTGTTTAGAATTTTGCTGGCGAACCTTTCGATGCCTGGTCTTGACCACTTCTTCTCCTTCCTGTTGTTTGTCTCGCTGTTCTTCTCTCTGTCTGTAGATGCTTGTGGTCTGTCGGATGTGGCCCATGTGGAGGGTCTGCAAGAGAAATCCCAGTGCGCTTTAGAAGAGTATGTGAGGAGCCAGTATCCAAATCAGCCTAACAGGTTTGGGAAGCTGCTGCTCCGCTTGCCTTCCCTCCGCACCGTCTCTTCTTCTGTCATAGAGCAGCTTTTCTTCGTCCGTCTGGTGGGGAAAACCCCCATAGAAACTCTGATAAGGGACATGCTGCTGTCCGGGAGCAGCTTCAACTGGCCTTACATGCCTATTCAGTAAAGTAAAAAGCTACAGTGGTGCTGCTAAGGTCAGGAAAGGTCTCACAGCTCAAACCAAGTCATTTCAGCTAATGCAGCAAAAATCTCTGTTGCTTCAAACAAGGAAAAAAAACTGCCAGTGGAATGAGATAATTACAGAAATGTTCAAGTCCAAAAAATATTTTGTTTCACTAATATCCAGATTAATGATCTCTGTTTTCTGCATTGTGTTATTATGTCTTCAGAAAGGTTCCTGAAATAAATAAACCATTTTGGCATCGAAAAACAATCTGACCTCACTGGCAGAATTTTTTTTTAATGAGCAGAGAGAAACAATATTCCATGAGATGAAATGACTGGTTATGATGGACATTTTTTACAGCGTGGTGACCACTCTCAGTCTATTGTTTTTGGGATAACAAACAATATTTATTGGACCCTGTGTGTATATTTATCGTGTTTGTAAATTATGTTTTGGCTCCTTTTTTTTTAATGTTTTATGTATTTTTGCCCCGGCTAGAGAGAAAGCTGCAGGGATTGTCTCTTGTCCATCCATTTCTTTCTTTCTTTCGTTTGTTTGTTTCATACCTTCCAGACATGGCACTTTGGACTAAAGGAACGTTTAAGAAAGATTTCACGCAAATGTTTGAAACCCAGCATCTTCTGACTTTAACCTATTTGCTCAGTTGTGTACCAGCAGAAAGGCGAGGTTAATGCTCTGTATCGATGCTGAAAGAAAGCAGAGGAAGAGAGCAAAAACATATTTGGAAACTGCACTTCTCGTGATCAGTGTTAGGTTGCACCAAGTAATGCATTACTTGTTAATCATTGCATAGGTAGTTTCATTACTTTTTTACATTAATATTTCCTTACATATTTATTGTTTCCTCTTGCAACAATGTTCCATTTTTACTTTTTTCTAACCCTCTAAAAATATATTTTTTCTCCTTTTAATGATCAGAAACCACGTTTCTCATCAAATTAATGAATTTTGCCACTCAGAGAAATTAATCTTTTATCGTTACCTCTCATCTAAAATGAGAGTTGATGATGAGGCTAAATATGGAAAAAAAAAAAGACAAGCGGAAGGAGGCTGAATGTTCAATAGCTGTACATGAATCTGATATTTTTATATCCAGAGGTGTTAAAGAAAAAAAATTGTATTCTTTTCACTGGTAACTGGTTACAGTGAAAAGTAATGACATTACTCTACTGGATTAATGACTGATGCATTACCTCACACTTATACTTCATTTATGTTTCCAGGTGTTTTACACTGACTGTCTGAGAGAGAGCACTGGGCCTAATGTATAACTGCAGTTTCTTAAAGGGATAAATGAACTGTACACAACTTCCCAGGTCGAGTAAAAAAAAATCTATTTCATTATAATTCATGCATTTATGAGCCCAGGCCGCTTAATGGCACAATAGACCACTGCAGGGTATTGCTGAACTTAAAAGTATGTGTATGTGCGTGTGTGCGTGCATGCGTGTGTGTGTGTATGAGTGAGTATTTGTGTTTACTTCTTTTTGACAACCACTCTGATGTACTGTGAAAGCATATTGGTTAACATATTGGTACCGTATTAAATTATATCTCAAGATTTATAAATAAAGTGTATTTGGTTTATTTTACCATTTCAATTCTATGTTGTTTGTGACTGCCCTCCCTCCTAACAGAACAAAAACAGGAGTGTTCACTCACACACACGGTGTGTGTGAGTGAACACATGAGTTTGCTTACTGAAACTGAGAAAGAAAATGAAAGCCAGAGCTGCCTGGTGTTCTGGAGCCTGTTTCAGACTGGAATATTGTCACTAATCAGACATTGTAATCCAACTAATTGCTTTCCATGGACAGGCTTTATGTGTATGTCAGGATTTATTTGCATTTTCCTTATTTGAAGACCTCCTGCAGGAAAGGTTGTTGTCAGCTGTAATGCTACATTGGGCTTTATCAGGCCGTTAACCATGTGAAACACATTTAAAACTTTAGAAAACACACAAAAACAGAGCAGACTGTTGACTCTGCAGACAAGATGTATTTATTTTAATTTTTACAGCTGCTGCAGGGTTTGGATTTTGTAATGAAATGTAATTTCTCATTCTTTAGACAATTACTGGGCCAAATTGATTCTTTGCACATTAATAACTATTTAAAGTGTATAATAAAATGAAACAACCATCAATACATTCAAAAAGCAACATGTGGTGTAGGCCACACATAACACTACAAATAGTGATACTATATAGTAGAAAACTATAAGGTGTAACCTCCACCCAGTTACACAGTGCCAAAATAAAAGCATTAAATGATTCTTTTCCCCAGCAAAAGTCTATTTTCACCTAAGTTAAACCAGTTTTTAGTACTTGTCACTAACTTAACGCCTCTTAACAAACATGCTTTTCTGCTCTCAAGGATCCTATTCATTCATAAAGGTGGTTAAACTCTGCATAAGAGAGGAGAGGAGAATGAAAATGGAATTATAATCATGTCTGTGTTGCCAGATTGAGGGAAAGAGAGGATTAAAGCAGTTTCTTTGCTTCTTAGTGGACACAGAGCTAATGAGGGGCCCCTGAGTGCTCTGTCACTACAGTTTACCCTGAGGAGGATGAAGCTGGGGGCTCGACGGCCCCTGTGTTTTCTGAGCCAAAGAGCCTGCGTAAAACAATGGAGCATTTTCCCACACCTACAGGTCCAGAGGAAGAAAATGCCCGGGAGTATGAGGGCTGATCTGGTGGAAGAAAATCAGCTCGGGCTGAGATGTATAAGCAGGAGAAATAGCTGAACTGATGCTCAGATGGATTTTCATTAGCTTACGTTTTTGCGTCACTTTTCTAAGATTGGTCCAAGTCTGCAGCGTCTCTGCTGTTTGTGCTGGGCTGAGGCTGGAGCAGTCATTACGCTGCACGGCTTGGACTTAGCCAATCGGCTTTCAGGAGTTAAAGTATGTAGCCAATCACATCCCTCTGACGATCTTTACCCTTAAAATATGAATATTCATCGTGTCAAATGAGGACTAAAGACTCATTTTATAATCTGAATCTTTATTAGAATGTTCATAAATATGTATGTGTTGTACGTAATAATAAATAACGTTTATCAAATAAAATAATATTAAAATAATATCCAACAATGACCCATAGAAACATCCCTCTTCAGTGTTTGATGAGTGTGGTGATGTTATTTATCTTGTTTATGATGCAAATTAACCTTTTAGACGAAATTTTATTGACTATGATAACAATGAAATTTACTATAAATACAATTCACTGACATTGTTTTAAGATGTGGACGCTTCTGAAAATTACTGGACAAAAAGTACAACTGTTTTAAAGACAAGCAAAATTCTTTTTTACCAGTTTAGTTTTAAGATATATTTCATTTTTTATATTTCAGGGCTGAACAAAAATAATATGGCGTCAGATATTGTTACGGATATGTTTGTAGTTCATATTAATCTGTCATTATACGTGTGCGTTCATCCCGCCTGTTTCTCTGCTGTTGACTGTAGATGGAAGCAAAAAAATGACTGGAAATAAGCCACATGGCTCATTTGTGCTGTTCCACCTTTTTGATATTTTAGCTTTAACATAAAAATGAGTCAAAATTGCAATCTAATATTAATAAATGAAGTGCTGCTTGGTTGCTGGGACGTGGCAGCTTACTATAGTTTATTTGTGATGTGATGTAACAGCTGACTTCAGCTTTTGAAATCGCTTCAATTACATGTTTTAATCCAATAATTATCACTTTCAAATCTATAATGAAGCCGAGCGGGTCCATTATCCTCCCCAAAATCTGGTTTCAGCGCCATTCTGTTGACTTTACATATATTTTTTGAAAACGTTTAGAAATCGTTCGTGGTAATAAAAAAAAAAAACACAGAAATGATTGA
>JBBMJY010000001.1:5388095-5401634 GCA_037833715.1 Toxotes lorentzi | reverse complement strand
ATCTATCTATCTATCTATCTATCTATCTATCTATCTATCTATCTATCTATCTATCTATCTATCTATCTATCTATGGGAAAACCTAAGCTGCTAGGAAAAGAGAACAAGGTCTTTCCTTCTTGCTTTATTTCTCTTCCTTGTCCCCAAATTGCCCTTCTAATCCTCTTCTATGTGTCAGACTGACATCACGCTCCCTGCTCTGATGTCTTCAAGCTGACAGTGTGAATCAAGAGGTTTCCCCGGCTCCCTCTAGTGACCTTTGACCCCGGGCTGCCCTTTCCCTGACACTGGCTAAAGTGAAGGGTGGATATGATAGTGGTGAATAGTTCAGGAATGATGAGCTGTAGCGTCAAACCTCCAGAATCTACCACAGTAACTTCACTTTACGTCCTTTATTAAAACTTCCAAACCCAATGGCTAAAAAAGGTAATTATTAATCATCTTTAAAGGAATATTGATCTCAATTGATCCCACTGATGAAATTCAATTTTTATTTTGTTTTAAAACTGGGTCCTTTCTGTGATTATTCTCACTTGAATAATGCAAATTTACAGTTAGGGAGGCTAAGCTCCAACGAGTGTGCCACGCCTCAGGGAGCCCATCTGACGCTCATGGAAACAAAATCTTAAAAGCAGTGAATATGGGAAAAAGCCTGTCTGCTGAGGAGCCCCCTCACAAAATATTTCAGCAACCGGGAGGTGGGGTTGCGGGGAGGGGGGGGGGGTGCACCAATCAACTCAAGGACTGTACAAAGAGCGGTCTGTCGTTGCTAAGAAACAGATGCAGAATAACCTCCATGAGAAACCTGACCATGACCCTTCCTCCTCCTCCTCCTCCTCCTCCCAAACAGTCTCTCCCTCTCCTACCCAATTACTACTGAACATTAAAGCCCACCTCTGTCACATTAAAGCTGAAAGGGAGAGGGGGGTGGGGGTTGGAGTTGGGGTGGGGTTTGTTTTAAGAAGAAGCTGCACAGAAGATTTTGGATTATTACTTACAGCAAAAAAACAAACCAGTTTTCCTTTTTTCTAACATGAGGGAATGAATCTTTTTTTTTTGGGAGCAGCAGGCATGAAGGGTTGAAATTGGTGTGCTTTCTGCAGGCTGGCGTATGGGCGGAGTTTGGGTTGGATAAGAAGAGGGTGGGGGTGGGCACAGGGAATCTGTCAGACGAATGAGAAGATGAAGATCTGACAGAGAGGTGACAGAGAGTTCAGTTTATACGAGGCCTGTCGATTAGTGTGTTTGTGGTTGACAGGTGGAATCCCAGGGGCGCGTCTGTCACTGCAGTCTGCTGCCAGGCCGGGCCGCAGCACCACCGCCACCACCACGGGAGACACCCGTGCATGGGCGGGGATACACCACAGACACCACAACACCTCATTGGTCTGGCCCTGGCAGCCTGGCCTCCCAGTCAGAGCCTAGATTAAAGCTTTATTGTGCACAGAAAGCAGGGCGAAAGTCATGTTAATCCCCCACTAATACATTGCTATCAGTGATCTGTTTTTACAACACGATCCAAACAAGCTTCCTGGAACTGGTATTAATCTAACCAAGGGCACAGTAGATTTCTGAGCTCATGTGAAATAGTATTTTTTTCCTGTTTGTTTTTAATATATACTGTTGCAGCAGTGCATGTGACACTGAAAAGCACAGTGCTGAGAGGGCCTCTGCTGTTGCTAAGATCCATTAAGATGCAAATCTTCCTTTTGGGAAAGTTTTTTTTTTCTCTGAAAAGGCAACTGGGGCAAAAGGAAAAATCATACTGGGATGAAGAAAAACATGCCAACAATTAAATCAGACAGTATGGCAAAGTCAGATGGGTCCGGAGTCAAATGCAGGCATCTGGGATCCACTGTGGGTCTACTTAACATAAGAGATCTAAAGGAAATGTTGGTTTCTTGTTGAAGTTCTACAGATAAAACAAGGTTGTCTCACGTCTGTAAAAACAGTAATGACAGCCTGTGGGTCACGTTTAAAAAAGAAACTTATTTTAAAATAAAAGTCATAAAAATCATTTACTTCAAGCATAGTTAACAGTGTGACAGTATGAAATGGGCAACTCACAGTGATGAACCTGCAAGGAGCAGCTCCGCTTGGTTTCTCTGAAGCTTCACAGTGAGTTTCAGCTCAGTGTTCAGGTGACTGGTCTGCAGCTTATCAGTTTTCGGCTGCAGCAGGCTGCTGTTTTCTGTGAAAAAGCAGAAAGCAATGGAAATCATCATGGAAAGTACAAGCGCCTTGAGTTTGTACTTCAGAACGGTGCTTAGTGAAACACTATTTTCTTACTAAAGCTGCATTATAATGAACAAACTTCATGTTTCATTGCAGAGTATCCAGACTAACCTGACAAACATACATGACCGATGTTCGTGATGAACCACAGAGAGCTCAGAAACTTTTTTAAAGCTCAGCCATCATCCATGTGGTGTGTTTTTGTGAAAGGGAGCTGACAGAAGTGAACCATGGGAATCATATGTTAATTTTCGACACCAGTGAGCATTGTGGAGATGACCACTTCAAAAGGCCCTCAACGTTAATGGTTATAACAGTCTTACTAAAAGCCAATAAAACAGATTTGGAACAATGTTTTTCAGCATCAGAATCTCATTAACACTGAGATACAGGTAAACTCACCCATTTAATTCAGTGGAATTCAATTCATTTACTGTCTTTAAAGGAACATAAAACAGTGATGTGTGAAGACTGGAGGGGGAAACTTTGAACATGATGCCAAACTCTTCGATAAACATGTCAGTGAGTGGGACAGAGCTGATGGCACAGATGTTGCTGATGAACCCCAGTGTACATTTTTCTCCTGTGTTTGCTTTTGCCCACAGCGGCACATTGTTCGTGACAGAGACAGAGACAGAGACAGAAAGACTCTGATTTCCTTTTCAGCGCTTGTTAATCATCTATGAACATTCACGGGTCACAGGAATATTGTCCATGTGCTGTGACCTTTGACCTCTTGATCCCCTAACTACTGGTTGCTTGTAATCTTGCTCTCTAGGAAATTGGATGAAAGTGGACATGTAAATAAAATAAATTCTTCAGATTTAACTGGTTTTAATTCAAAAGTCATGGCCTTTGTTTTTCCTGTTTTTCTCTCATTTCTAAGGACTCTTCAGTGCTCAGACATCTGGGTAGGGCTTGAGGCTCTGGGTACAAATGGTGCAAGTAAAATGAAAATGTTTTTATCTTAAACTGACAGAAAATATTGTGCAATATGCAGTTTTGCATACATAAAAAAACCTGAAAGTGTAACAAAAAAACAGCTTGAATATTGTAAAACTTTTACGTTTGTGAGAATAAAGCGCGGCAGCCTCTGGTCTCTGATGCTTTATAAAAATAGATGCACTAATATGTTCATCTCACTCTTAACTCAGTTTAGGAGACATTCTTACAGTTTACATACACATACATTATCAGCTTTTCAGGAACTTTAACTGCATTAACAAGTATAAAAGCAATATTTTACATAAAACTAATGTCATATGAAGTGCTTTAGTTTTTAATTTAAAAAAGTGGAAGAGCCAGCAGAGGTCAGGGTTATTGTCTGTCTTTCCACAAAACTTCTCAGTCGACGGTGTTTAAAGTACATCTGGATTTTGAGTCTTGCACTGGGTGCAGTGAAAATAGAGTCTCTTCCATTATATGTGTTAACAAATAATAGGAGGTTTGTAATAGGAAGCCGTATCCTGTCACATAATAACAGAGCAAATTAAATTAGTGGGTTCCAGGATTTGTTTTTATCTCACGGCCACAATAGATAAATACAAAAGTTAAAGTAAAAAATAAAATTTTAAATTAACCCTTTTCACTCTGGATTCTGGTTTATAACTATAGCAGAGGACATGGTGTAAAATATGGGTCACAACATGGAATGTCTGTTAGTTTGACACAATTCTCACAGTGTTGCTGCTAAAATAATAATAATAATAAATGTAAAAAATACATAAAGAATAATCATGGGGAAAAAAGATTTCAAAGTTCAAAGCAAGCAGTATCTTGCCTCAGATGTTTTTGTTTTTTCTCTTCTCTGAGCCAGAAATGGATTTTTTGATCCAGCGTTCTGTGCATTAGAGCTTCACACACTGTGTTCTTTTAAGAAAGGCTTCTCTTGGTGTTTCTGTGTGAGGAATGTATTTCAGACCAAACAACGGGCATAAAAAACAGAATATGACAGGGTTGGCCCGATACAGTTGGGCAGTGTGGTTTAGGTTGAGCACACTGATTTAAGAAAAAAGCAGAATGTCTGTGTATCAAAAGCCTGAAACTTTGTTGTCAGGAAATCTCTGATGACTATTTCTTCATCAGGGACTCATACAGGACACATGGGTTATGTGGAGTCCAAGAAATGCAATCAATACGTTTATGGAATATGTACTTTAGTATTGATGAAAGAAGTGGCTAACACATTAACATCTTATTTTTGGCCCTCAGTGTTGTAATGACCACACTATGATGCTCTCAGTTAGTTAAACTGCTGTAGTCAAACACAGACTGAAAATTAGTGATTGTTGGTGCAAGTTTAACTGTGTGTAAGATGGATTCTGGGGATAAACCAGCACTGATTTTACTTTGATATAGGGCTGCCACTAAAGAATAGTTTCATAACTCATAACATTAACAAGTCTGTCTTAAAACAACACTTAACACATAAAGAGTGTTTGGTGGCTGTAGTAATTGTTCCTTCTCTCCATGCCGACCACTGAGAAATCCTTTCCTGCTGTGACTCCAGCATAAGAGATGAGGGTCAAAATCCACAGTCCTCATTCTGTGGAAAAATACATTGTAAAGTTCAGCTGAAGATCATATGAGGTTTCAGCAGGCTGAATTAGTCAGATATTAATTTTCTGTGAAACTAAGTGTTTCAGTTGTATTCTGATACCACACAGAAGCTTTTTTCATGAGCTGGATATGAGTTGAATCTCTGTCTGTTATGCTGTATACTGTTTTATGTTAGCAAACTTTTAGTTTAACGTTGTTTTATGTGAAAATGTTGCAGATCATTACTAGAATCTTTATGTATTAGTTACTGTAAATATTCTGTATATGAAACCCCTCATAAAACAGCTGAACAAAATGGATGCTTTTTTTTGTATTACGTTTAATTCATCTGACGAGTGTCATGATTTTGTGCATTTCACAATCCAGGAGGTCTCACAGAGCAGAAACACAGACCAGCGGCTCTCCTCTCTGTTACCTGCATGATGAAATCTGACTTCATCATTATGAATAAATATTTCTTGTCACAGTGAATCAGTGGGGAAAAGTCATTTCACCCTCATCAGACTGAATCACATTCTCTCACAAATGGTTTGAATTGTTCAGTGTACTCGTGATTTCTCTCTGCAGAGGATTTTTTTGGCTCTCCAATGTGGCAAGCACAGAGATGCACAGAGAAAAGAGAGAGAGAGAGAGGGAGAGAGAGTGATGGCTGTCACAGGGAGAGAGAGGTTCACAGAATTCCCCCCGGCAGGCAGTGTGTGAGATCTGGGGCCCCGGGGCCCTTTGGATGGCTCACGCTGAATGGGTGCCCTGGCGAGGTGACCAGGCTCATTGAGAACAGGTTACGAGGGGAAGGGAATTCTTTTGCTCTGCGTTTGGCCCCATGACCCACTGTCCAACGTCTGGCTTGGCAGCTTTGAAACCCAACATATTTATTTGCAATGCTCTGAAGAGAGAGGGTGGAGCAGCTGTCAGAATAAAGTCATCGTCCTGCTGACAGCTTCATCTGCCGTTGAAGGGCAGCTATGACAGGCGCACAATGTCGCTGCGTCGGCCAGCCCTGGGCGAACTGTCATATGTGGACGTGCTGGAAATCTAGCAGTCACCTCCCCTCTCTCCGCCAGAATTATTTCTTTGGCCCAGTTAGAAATGTTTTTCATCTCAGTGTACAAGGATGTCAACTGGGTAACATGTGGGAGGTCTCCATTTTCTTTGCTGGTCCATTTTTGACTTTGTTGTTTTAATCATAATGAGAGAAACAAAACATCAGGCAGAAATATATTTGTAAAACCACATCTAAATATAAAGTTATATCAATATAAATATCTATCAATGTTCCATCTAAGATGAAAAGTGTTCTGTGATCCTCATCTGATAAAAAACTAATTGCAGTAGCTTCACATCAGTCTACAGTCAGTGCACCATGTAACACTGCACAATGAGAAACTCTAGCCAAGAAGCCACACAGAGATATAAACAAAAACAGCATAGTGTGAGATTTAAGCTTTTGTTTTGTTGAAGTTGAAAATCTGGTGCAAGCCATCTTCTTCTTATTGTCTTTGTCTTGGAGTTTAAGTGACTGATGTCTCGTTTAAACAAAAAAAAAAAAATTTCACGGCAAGATTAAGATGTTTGAACAGCAACATAAAATGACAGCAGAGCGACTTCTGTGAACACCCCATCTACAGGTAATTTCATTAGCAATGCTCTGGGTGGTAGAGCAGCAGCACCGCGACCAGCTGGCATCATGCTAATATACACAGGACACCCAGCATCTTTTCCTATCAGTAAGTCATTATCTGAGCAATGCCACTGATGGGCATCCTGCAGCCCTCAGTGCAGCTCAGACAAAGAGGAAGGGGAGGGGGGGGTGGGAGGGTGGCAGCACTGGACTGTTGCCCGTGTATGAGGTGTTATTCGTGCCACAGATCAGCAGGACCACCACTGCCACCAGAAATGGGCATCCAGACTGAAATTAGCACTGCATCTAACAGTCTAAACAGTCCGTATTGGTGTTGGTGTGGGCATGTTCCTGCAGATCCTGATCTAAAAATGAAATATGATCACAGACAAGGGTATAATTCCCAACAGGGAATTATTTTATCCCTCCTCTCCACTTTTTAAGTTTCAGTTCTATTTACTCACTAAGATCTGTACAAACACTGTTGCTATAATCAAGATGAATTAAGCTCTGAGTTTACAAAAATCTTGACACACTGAGTCACCTTAAATTACTGCTGGGTGTTCATGGCAATTAAGCTTTATGCTTTGTGAGTAGTAGCAACTACTGTCTGTGCTGTTTTGTTTTTGTTTTTATTTTTTGTAATTTGTTTTCCTTGAATTTTGCCTCTCTGGCAACATACATTTACGACTATCTTCTTGTCGAAGGTTGTTGAGGCCAAATACAGAAACTGCCCCGCGCTGTAAAGATATTCCATCTCTTCTGCATGTTTTTTGGATATTATAAGCATTTTAGTTTAGACAAGAATTTTTTTACAGTCAAGATTGTACTAATCAAGTACATGGTCTCATTAATCATTAAGTACATGGTCTCAGTTGTGTTTATTGGTGTTGGTTAAAGAACTCCTGAATTCATTGTTTCCCCTCTAACTTTTATCCTCCACCTCTATGATCAGTAAACAGTTACAAATTAGGGATGTCCCAAACAAGTTTCTTTGGCCCCGGCCTGATCCAAGTCTTTTAATCCTGGGTATCTACCAATACACAGTCCAGTTGGATATTTATATTTACATTCAAATAGCGATTCAAATGATGTAGGTCCTGGCTCAAAGCTGTAACATTAAATTACACATACGATATGAATGGTTATCAAGAAAAAGGATGTATCACTCTGTCGGAGTTGTTGGAACTACAAAAACATTCAGTCCATTCATGGATGTACAGTGATGTTACAGAGAGGAGCCTCTTCCCTCATAAACGACCTTTGGCTGAGTACAGTCGATGGCTGCAGAGAGCACACAAACCAACAACAGAGCAAGTTTAATTCTGGACTGTTGTCAAGTTACCCATAGGATTAACATTAATTAGTGACAGCTGATGTGACCTGCCGCCAGCCATGCCGTTTTAAGCTGCTTAAGCGACGGTCAGCTCCACCTAAAACTGAAAAGCTGGTACCTGAATGTTTTGGACACCGCTACTCAAATGAGAAACAGAGAGTAGAGTCAGAGCTTAGCACATTCATGGTCACTTGCACAGGTGTGCCCAAATAATTTTTCACACTCACATACAGCCTGCAGTGAAATGCTTCCACTGCAGGCTGTGGTAAAGGAGAGCAGTGCTGCAACACTAGCAGGCTGATGATACACACAGTACGTGTGTATCATCAGCCTGCGTTTGATCAGCTTTAATTTAGCTAATACACGTCCTTTAAAATATCCTGATGTCCCTGATACCAATCCTTAGGCTCAGCTCAGGAAAAACCCCATTCATCTTACAGAGTCATTTAGCAGGAATATGTCTTGCCTTTAATTCACCTGGCACACACAGTGCATTGGCAGATAAAATGTGTAGCCACTTACAAGTATGCCAATGCAGTGCCCTAAGATGGACGTTTTCTTTTTTTGTTTGTTTTTTTTGTTTTGTTTTTTTGACATAGAGCTGGTCCGAACATGACCGAGAAAGTAAATACAGAGGAATGCTTCTTCACTCCACATGCTGCCACAAAAGAGCTGAACAAAAGGTGGACATTGTTGTGACATTAACTGCCCCCCATACACCCACAACATCACCACTAAACCTCTCAGCACTGTCTCCACCATCAGCTCAAATTACCGTCCACCTCTAATTGATACGAACAATAACAGAAGAAAGCTTGTTAATGGTGAACATAATTGTCCCAGACAAAAGGCCAAACACTGCAAATCACACTTTACAGCAGGAGCGAGCAGAAGGCGATGTCTGGGCTGCAGCCAGTGAACAGGGAGAGATATTTCACTACAGATATCCATCTACCACCTGAATCACATTTCATTACTGGGTTACCCATTAAACAGAACACTGGACTCCAAAAGCTCCACTTTCACAGCCAAATACACAACAAGGCATCAGTCCTGTTGGTAGCTCTAATGTTAATAAATGCACATGACATAGTAGGAAACATAGTGACTGTGTATGTGTGTGGATTAAGCATGTGTAGGGGTGTAGAGGCATGCTGTATTAAAACTATTTACATAATAAAATATATTCAGATTTCAGGTTTAGATACTGAGCCAATCAAAAGTCAGAGAGGCCATATACATTAAGGGTTCATTATTGTACTAAAATGTATTTTCACTTATTCTTACTCTCCTGTGGAGTCCTAACTGGTGTGTGCACTGTGTGTTTTTCATTAGGTACATTGCATTCAGCACTACGAGGAAAAGCACCACCCTGCTGGAGATGTTAAGCGAGGTAGACAAGGCTTAAATCCTCCACTGCGTTGATAACTGGCTCGCCACTCTCTCTATTTCTACCACACTGCTGAAAGGAGGAGGGTTAACTATCAGCCATAATATGTAACTGAAGATCAGCTTTCCCCCGCGGCTTCACTCCTCACCCCCCACCACCACCACCATCACCGCACTCCACCCTCCTCCTCCATCCCAGCACCCCACCCCCACACACACACCCCCAGCATCCCCTGCTGCTGTTGTTGGGGTGGTCTCTACTTCTGCTGTCACCAAGCCGCTGGTCTTTCAGCCGCCCTGCTCCCTCCCAGCTTTTTTTTCCTTTTTTTTTTTTTTTTTCCTCCGCTCTCTTAGGCGTCACAGGATTACTGAAGCAATGCTGACATCTCTATCAGCCTGACCTAACACTCTGCCCTTTTCCTCCCACCCTCCATCTCCTGTCGTCCTCCTCCTCCTCCTACACTCCAGGATCCATCACACTCGGGCTTGAGCCACTCACTACTACTACTTCACATACAAAAAAAAAAAAAGTAAAAGGGGAAAACAAAAACTAAAAACAGAACATACAGAAGAAAAGTTTTTTTCTCTCTAGCACATGGTGGTACTGATAAGACTGTTCTGAGTCTCTCTTTCTCAGTTCAGAGAGACATTTCCAAGAAGATTTTTATTTTAGTTTTTTTTACTATTAGTTGTGTAACAGTATAAATATTCCTAGAACTTTTTTTTTTTACAGTTACACGTACTGTAGATGCAAAAAAATATATGTTGCATGCATTTCTGACTTGTCACCAATTGTAAAAATGTAATCTGAATTTAACAACCTTGAAAAATGATCAATACTCACAGAGAAGCAGTTCAGAAAAACAGTGGTAGAAAGTAATTACCTACATTCACCTTACTGTACTGTAAGTGAAAATATGATTCTTGTACTTTACTTGAGTATTTCCATTTCTGCTGCTCCATGACATTGATTTGACAACTGTAGTAACTAGTGACTTTAGAAATGAAGATTCCACACAGAAAACCTATGAGCTTATGACACATGATGCACTGAAACAGATAAAACTACCCAACAGATTATAAAATACTTAAAATTAGCCTCACCTCAGCCAACTACAACGGTAAAATGATATTTATACACACATGTATCAGTTACAATACTGTTAAATAATATGTAATAGTATAATACAAGGGTAATTTGTCTGCATTGAGTTGTTTTAATAGTAGTAAGTAAAAGATGGCAAACTTCTTCAAGCACTGCAAGAAAAGCAGTTTCTATTTCAGTCTTTCAGAGAGTTTTCATTCCACTTTCATCTACAAGAAAAATAGAAAACATGAGGAACATAAAGCTGGAGTCAAAGCACGGCTGATAAGGGGGTCTGTAGGCATGAGGCATTTGGACAATTTAGGGAGTTTTTCTCTCAGATTAGCAGTGTAAAAAAATGGAAAAAGACATGGATGTAGGAACAGATGTAAAACTGTTTACATGCCACATTTTCTGCTCAGAGTTGATGAAGGAAGCCTTGTTTTTTCACGCAGAGGATGAAAACATTCATGTGGCCTGAGCCCTGCTGAGTAAACACAGACAGCAGTATCCTAACAACATGACAGCTAATGCTCAACACAAAGAGTCTAAAAATTCTGTCATATATACAGTATATGCTGACACTGATTTCAAAACTTTGACTTTAATATGGCTGTTTTTCCTGTATTTTTTTGTTTGTTTGTTTTTTGGGTTGTTGGCCACATATAATAGGACTGATGTCACATATTTGCCCTTCAGAGATGTTTTGTGTCCTTTTCAGCTCAAAGGCTCTCAGTGTTAATGGTGAACAGTCTGAAAAGCAAACCAAGGACAACAACACAGTCCACACCACTGCCTGTATCCCTCACAGTGGCTTCAACAGTATTAAAAGTGCACTTATGCTATGAAAGTGCTTGTGCATATGAATAAAAAAAACAAACAATTTGGGATATGCACAAAGTGTGTATATTATGTACGTTCCCTGGGACTGCATTTCCTTCATCCTTATGGGGAACAAGAGCAGCCGTCAGACAGACGACAGCTGTTACATCAACTCTAAGGCTGGTTTGACTGATCCCAGCGTTGGCATTTACATTTGCTTCATGTGCTTAAAGTGTAATGGCAGAGTGATATGTATGGCCTTTTCTTGTAGGGTCTTGCATTGTCCTGCACCTTGTGTGTCAGCATGTACAGCACCATCATTAGCTGTCAGTGCATCTCTGCTCTGGTTTAAGAAAAACAAATGCCTGTAATTTTATAGCTCCTGCTGAATGAAGTGATTCTCATTCTGGTCTTCTCAGTCATGTGACCGGTTTCTTCTTTTCATAAGTTATATTGAATTTCCCCCCGCTGAATGCTGTCTTTGCTTGCTGGCTGCATTCATCCAATCACCCCCCCAGTGTTAGCTTTTGAGATTTGTGAGGGGAATGATTTTCATCTGCAAACAAACTGCTGTTCTTGATAGAATTCCTCCATCAGTCCAGCCTGAGTGTTGTTATTAAGCAACCTAAAATGACACAGTCTGCTGGGGGGCCTGCCAGTAGAAAGATGCTGTCCATTAGCTGTCAACAATGACCACTGGGTCTACCCTCCCATGGGACTGGCAAGCAAGGCATCGTCTCATCCTGAGTCTGGCTGAGAGATCACACAGGCCCCATTGTCTCAAACAGCCTGGGGTCTTATTGTAGCAGTGCCTCTGGGAAAGGACAAGCCTTCACGTCCGTGGTCTGTTGAAGAATGGGCTTTCTCTAGGCTAAGGCCATGAAAACTGTAAGGGATGAATCTAGGGGAACACAGAGAGGCTACGGAGTAGATTTGGAATAGGGGCACCCCTCCTTAGACGAGTTTGGAGTCCCCATCCAGACCTCCCTCTCCCTCTCCCAGTGCTGACCTCCCTTCTCCACCTCTGTTTAATAATGCCTGGGCCTTGGTCATTATTTTGGGCAGATGGAGACGGGGGCATGCAGTGAAAGGAGCTGGTGTCACTCCTGAGGAGAGGATGGTAGGGATGACAGAGAAGAAAAAGCGAATCAGAGAAAAGATCAAAAGCAGAAGCTCGCCTTTCACTCGCCTGAAAGCGCTAAAGAGGATAAGGAACGATCGGGCCTGGGGTCTCCTGTCCTCTCTGGCAATTAGACTCAGCTGATGGAGAGAAAGGCGTGAATGGCAGGGTTCAAGGCCCTCTCTAGGACTCACACAACGGGAAGGAGTTTTTTCCCCAACGCCTCCTTTATCTTCTTCTCCTTTCAGAGTGTCAGAAATGCAGCTGAAATATCTCTCCAAAAAGACAGCACAATCCCCAATGCCAAACCTTAATCACAGTGGCTGATGAGATTGAGAGGGGGGGTGTTTGAGAAAAAACACATTCTTTTCACAATTCATCTTTACACTTTATATGAGGCCAGGATTCAAGGGAGGTGTAGTAGGTTTATATGTGATAATTAAATTCAACAAATTGGAGTTCATATTTTCATGAGGCAAGAGAACATTTTACATCCAGGGCACATTGCTAAATGCCAATAACAAAAAAATAAAATAAAATAAAATAAAATAAAATAAAATAAAATAAAATAAAATAAAATAAATAAATAAATAAATAAATCATTAAACTATCATAGAACAAGTATGTTTTCAAAAGCTGGAGATATCTGAAATTATTTGAAGATCATTTATTTGGCTTAGCCCATTCAGTTTGAAATGAAGAAAACAGAGTAAACGGGAGAATTGAAGCTGCTTAAGTTTAAACCCAGATGCATCAAAGTAATAGAAAACAAATTCAGTGAGAATATATAATAAATCAGCCTGCTTGCATCAGTAAACAAATGTTACTAGTATACACTGTGAGTGTCCCCGATGGAGGGGCAGCCATGATGGATTTACACAATGGCCTGGACTGTTTCATACAATTTAGTTTTCTCTCTTTTTTCTTTTTTGACTAGAAGAGCCGTCTCAGGCACAGCCAGAGCAACATGTCCCACAGGAACCTATTACCATCTTCTACATATGCAAGAGTTTCAATAGGCCGTCTATCATCCTCACAGAGGGACACGCAGCTTTTGCTACAACTTTAACAGCTTGTCATAAAAGGCGCACAGGGGATTTCAATTACGCAGGTCATCAGAGAGTGAGGGAGCAGTATTTGGGTCACGCAAATTTAATTTTAACATATATGCTTCGGTAAAGGTTGTGAAAAAGCCATTTGTAAAGCAAAGAAACATAAAACCAGCTGAGAGAAGTGTAGCACATAAAGAGGACAAAGTGGACAAAGAAAAACTTAGATTAGATGCTGTGTTTGAAAAGTAGGTTTGTCTGTGGAGTCCTCCCTTCAGAGGTTTATTTAGGCCTAGCAGTGTGGACCCCAACCCATAATCCTCC
>JBBMJY010000001.1:5351006-5383863 GCA_037833715.1 Toxotes lorentzi | reverse complement strand
TTAAAAGGGAGTTTTTCCTTGCCGCTGTCGCCCTAAGTGCTTGCTCTGGGGTCAGGCTCTGGGTCTCTGTGAAGCGCCTTGAGACAATTTGATTGTGGAAGGCGCTATATAAATAAAATTGAATTGAATTGAATTGAATTTGTATAGCATTTGATACAAAAACTAGCGGATTCTTAATGAGAGAAGTTTTCCTCTAATTTAACCAATTTCTCATTTAAGAGGCTGCTGACTGAGAGCCCACACGCTCTGACTTAAAAGCCATAAATCCCAGGGTATTACTCTGAACGCCAACATCTTAACTATTCCAATTCTCCAATCCCTAAATTGATGCGGCTGTTGTTGCTTGTGGCTGTTTTTAAAATCCGGAGGTTTGTCTGGCTGCTGTGCTTGATAGGATGCTGGCTGCAGGCATCTCGTCACAGCAGCTGAGAGGAGGTCACAGAGGTCCTCATGCTCATGGCGATGCCCATGGGCCATCAGCACAGCGGGAAGCCCGGGTGCCAGTGAGGTCTCAAACAGGCTCGCCTCGCTTCATGAAAGCCTAATGAAGAGAGGGGGCTCGAAAACTGTGCTGTTAGACGCCCCCAATCCTGCAGCACGGGAGCGTTGAATACGACGTGCAAGGGAATTCAGAGAGACGCAGCACAGAGACGAGACAGAAAGGCAGATAAAAGATGCTACACTGTGTGGCTGTGTGCATTTATTGCTGTTATGAAATGAAAGATGCAAAGTCTTCATCAGTGATTGTCATCAATAAATAAAGTTAAGTGTGAACAGAGTATAGCCCATCCTCTGTGTAGGATGAATGCAAATCTCAAACTAAATGCAGGCACTCACCTCTGCATGTAAAAATAATTCCAAATTGTCCCACTGAAGGAGAATCAGTGTCGTATGCGCAGAGCTGTTTCTCCATTTTAAAAAGTTAATGGGAGAAATACAGAAATATGATGCATAACATTTAGACATAGAGTACGAAAGCTTTGAAAAATGATTGCAACCTAAAACGCATCATTAATATTTAAAACTGCAAAGACCATGAATTTAAAAACATAAAACTAAAACAAAAAAAATGCCTGTATGATTACTCCTACTTTTTAAGCAGCCCTTAATTAAATTTACTTTTATCCCAGGAAGAATTCTGTTATTTTGTCAAGTGGTGAATAATCTATTTTACAATTAAAGTCATCATATCTGTTAATGTAAATCATGTAAAAATATACACACAAATGTTACAAACTATACATATACATTCAGTATAATACAAACTGATATTTCAGTTGGTGTCAGGAGGACAAAACCTCCTGGAAAATCATATAAAATAAAGCAGCTTCTGATCTAAAATAAACTGTACGTACAATAAACACATACAATCTTTGGAAATAATATTACAAAGTGCTCCAGAAAAGCACAGATGGAGACATTAGTAAAATGTGTTACAGCAATCTCTGCAGGGTCCTCAGCATGGACTTCTTTGGTTGACAGGTCTTTAGGTGCTGGTTGATATGAGCGGTGCGGAGCTGTGTATCACCACAGCAAATTAAGATTCAAACCTACCACACACCCTGAAACTGACAAAAAGTGGGATTCTGCTGACCTCCAGCAGATCCACTGGAAACAGTTTTTAGGTAGGAAGCCCACCAACAGCAGCATCAGGCCCCGTTTACTAGATTTTCTTCTTCCTGCTTCCTCTCACCTCACCGTACTGAACCTGCAAGAAAATAACAGTCACTTTATTCACCAAAAGAGTGAAGCAGTTAGTCTATTTCTTTTCACTTATCTTACGGTGCTTTCATTGAATTACTACAGATAAACAAAAATAGTTGTACTGAGGCAGTGTAGGCTGATGTGTACTGAGCGGAATGACTATACTCAGTTATAGACAGAACAAGAGAAATCAGCGGAGAGACTCCGGAGAGTCAAACAGAGGGGGCATCAAAGAAGGAAGGGGGAGGAGACAAAGGGGTCAAACAACTTAGAGAGAGAAGGACAGACCGAGAGGGTGAGGAGGAGAGACGACGGTGTGTAAAAAGAGGGGAAAGAAAGGAGAGTGGGAAGAATAGAGATGGACTCAGCAGAACACAGACGGAAGAGATCAATTTCTTGTGAATAGTTCATATTTTTAAAAAGAGGTGTTTGGTTTTTGGACATGAGGTGGTTAAAATCCTGCAACCGTGGTATTAAAGTGACACAAATTCTTCTTCAAAAGCAGCTGAATTCACTAACGTATTTCAGTTCTTTTGGGCTGATGTGAGTTGGAGGAGATAACAGTCTGCTGGCTGAGAGTTTGTTCATGCTGAGTTCAAACAGGAGACAACAGGAGCAGCGTCTCCTGTCTCAGCCTGGGAACAGCCTGCGCTACAAAGCTGCTAAGCAGCAGACCTCCACCAGGGATGTATCATGACCAAAACACAACAGAAATTATACAGGGCTACGTAATTATACAGATGAAGCTAATTATACAGAGTGAAGAATGCCTGGGAGTTGTTGTAGTAAAATGCAAAGCTAGTGGGCTCTGGGATTTTGGGCTTCCTGGCCAGCTGATCCAGAGGGGCTTACCTTCTGCACATCTGAAGGCACCCTCGACAGGAAATCAAGCACTTCATTGTTGTCGATGCTGTACGGGTTCCGTAATTTCTTGGTGAATTTATTGATACCTAAAACAGAAATTCACACCAACATATCATTAACAGTAGTCTCTTGTGGCTGCGCTCTTTGTTTCCACACAAACAAATACATGTGGAGGAGGCTCATGCATCCAAGAAGCATTTCTTCATACTACAGTTTGTGTCTTCTTGTTTTACTTTCACTTTTTAGAGTTGCAACATCATAAACTCATTTAACCAATATTTTTGGTAAGCCATTTCAACAATAAGATATGCTTCAATTTATTCTTATAAGCAGCTAATGTTAAAGAGATAAAGGGGACGAAGTCACAGCAGCCAGAAAATACAGCCAGGAAATAATCCTGTGACCTTGTAAATCCGATGTATAATAGAAAGATGCTACAGTAAGAAATGGCTAAAAAATAAGGAGAAGAAAAGAATTTTTCTATGACAGCAAATTATAACAGACAGTGGAAGGGGGATTTTACAGGGTGATGAACTAAAATGGAGGCAGACAGACACATAAACAGAAAACATAATAAACAGAGCTTGACACTCACCCCATATTAAAACTATGTAGCGTAAAGGGATGTAGTATGTGAGGATTGCTGCAGTGACAAAGACCAGGAAAGCCAGTCCAGACAGGAACGGCACAGACCAGTTGAACGTGCTGACAAATTAATATCAGAAACATCACTAAGTGTCAGGGAAGAACTGAAAAATACAGTACTTTATTACTAAAAGTAATAATGAACTGTAACTGACACCTCTCTAATGCAGACTTTTTTCATTTATAACAGATTAATTACTGGACAGGACAATTAAAATATATGGTAAAATATTCAGCACATATTACATTTCCCAAAAATTGCATTATAGTCCCTTTCACACTGTGATCATAAACAAATGAGATCCCTCCAGCTGGAACAAAAATAAATACTCAGTAGTTTAGAGCAAAACTTTTTGATGGATCTTTACATAATTCTTACTTTTTAATTCTCTCCCCAAAAGAAGCAATCTCGTCCAGTAGGTTTTGGAGAGTGATGATGGTTTCCTGTACCATATGGATTTTCTCCATCAGCCCTTTCCTCTCCGACTCCTATAGCAGCAAACAATAACAATTAGATGCTAACTGCTCATATTTTTTGTTGTGGCTGGTATGTGGATCATGAGTGGAACAGATTTATTCACAGATGTGATTTACAATGTAATGAACAGTAATAGTAGAAACTGTACTGTATTTGCATTTCAGTAAATTACAAATTAAACTCTCCCTTCATTAATCTATTAAAAACTGTTGCTATAATTCCATTTGACAGTAACAGACATGTAACACTTTAACTATTAACTCTCCAAAGCGCTAAAACTGAAAAAAGAGAGAATTAATATTGTTGATTTATACTTTTCTCTTTGCATGCTCTACTTTCACATGGTCAGTCGCACAATTCTGAACACACTATATTACAATAGTTCTAATATATCCATGAGATGATATGATAAAAAGGAAGATAAAACTCTGATACATGTAGAATTACATTTGTACCTTTACTACATGTTGTCACATGGAGTTGTTCATTTTCAGGTAATTCCTGGTTAAATAAAGTTTAAATTGTAAATTTACCCTTATTTATTTTATTTTTTTTAATGGACAGGTTTTAGAATTATTCATTACACAGCTTAAGTAAAGCAGAGTTATTCTTAAGTAAATGCAATTTGAATATCTAAAACATCTTGGCATGGTTTGGTTTGTACAAAAATAATGTTTAAAAAAAAGCAAAACTGAAGAGGTCTGTCAGCTGAAATATAAACTAACGGAGCTTGTACAGCTTTGTCTCATCAGACTAATTCTCGAGGCCACAGGTTTGATCCTTACTACACTTCATAATAATCATAATCATAAATATCCAAGTGTCTGAGAACTAAACCCACACTGAACTGACTTATTCAGCACCACTTTGTAGAAGAGTGTCTGTAAAATGTTAAGGTAAAGGCAGATACTTTAAAAAGCAAGTCTGAACATGCCTTTTTGAAGTCAAGGCTCGTCAGTCTGGGACTGGACTTCACATTATGAACGAAACCGCTCTCAGGCTAGTCTAGATCTCAGGAGGGAGGGGCCGCTTTAAAGTAAACAGAGGAGACCAGATTCTCTGTAGATCGCTGCCGTGAGAGCCAGACTTCAGACAGAGACACGGCCACATGTCCACATCAAACACAGAGGAGGGTTAGTGGACTAAAGAAGCGAGCTGGGGTCTGTGGGGATGGTGGGGTGGCAGTAGTGGTTACTGGAGGAGTGTTTACTGGACAAAGCCATGGTTTTTGTCCATGGTCTATGTGATCTGGGTGATATATGTTCACTTCTGCTTGGGAACACTGAGTGATTGCTGGCTCAGTGCCATCAAGTCTCTGAGGATGACTCTGGGAAAAGAGCTGTGGAGGGGATCAAACCTGGGATATTCCAGATGCACACTGACTTATCAGTCTGAAAAACCACATGTAAGGCAATTTAGCTTCACCTCAGACAAATATCCATCACCACACTAAACCACTTCAGCCATTTCAGGGTCATGTTCCCACTATAACCAGTATGAGAACCACTGCATCAGGCTGAAGCAGGCCATTCAAAACATTTACAATAAACTGCTGTCATTCTAAAGAAATATTTCATTGCCTAAAAGCATTGTAACACTTTAAACACAAACTCTCAAAATGAGCTTTGAAAAAGCATTTCCAAGAGCTGCCATTAGTTCCATATTCATTGTATTATATGGTGTGTTAAGCTCAGGGACTTTCCCAAATGCAGCAGAACCTTTTTCCCCACCCCTCTATTACCATATGAATGTGTGTGACATGTGGAAACGGGTTGCTGAGGTCTTCATTAAGCCCAAATGTCTTTTGGTAACCACAAAGAAATACAACTAGTTGTTGGCAGGAATCAAAATGCATCAGAAGATTTGGTGCTGAATAAAGAGCTTAACAACATGGAACCATAGATCACGGGCAGATACCTTTGTCAACATGAGAAAAAAAAATAAAGCTAAGTTCTTTTCTATTCATCAGCATACAAAAATACAGAGTCAACAAAGAAGTGGAAAAATAAACAGCCAGCACATGTACGCACCTTCTCATCGTCCTCATCCTCATCCCCCACATCCATGTTGTCCTGAAAAAAAAAAAGAACTGTAATGGAGACATGAGATTCTAGTGATTACAAGATCTTCTATATGATAAACTTTGTCTCACTGTGACACTGGAACTCCACATTAACTCCAGTGGCTCAGTGGCGACACTAAAGTCAGCTGCCTGAAACCCTCAGCACTACAGGACACAGCTGACTGACAGCCCAGGCTGGATTTTTTACAACAAGCCAAGGCGAGTGAAGGTGAGACAACTTCCACTTCCATACCAGAATAAAGCAGCACACACTGGTTGGCATTGAAGCAGCTATAATCAATATTTTCACATTAACTGCTATATCACATGATTACTTGTATGTGAAAGGAGTTGCTCAAAGTGACAAACCCACAGAGAATTATCACCTGGCTGCAGCTCCCCTCAGCTCTACTGAGCATTCGATTTTAGCAGGTAAAGAGTCAGGTGTTTCTCATTAGGGGGTTGATATCAAAAAAAGAACATGAATTCAACTAATACACTACTAATATACTAATAAATATAATATAATATAATATAATATAATATAATATAATATAATATAATATAATTGTTTACCCATTGTTTAACCTCAACTGTGGCACATCTAGTCTATCTGCTATTTCTCATACCTGATCGTCTGTTACACATATTTATCACGGATTTTATGTAATAGTAATGTCTTTGTGTTTTGGACTGTTGTTTTGGTCAAAAACAATAAATAAATCTGAAGACATAATCTTGGGCTGTGATTTTTCCCTATTTACTGACTTTTTTTTTTATTAATGATTTGTCAACAGATAAATTGATCATAAAAATAATTATTAGTTGCAGCCCTATATAGTTATACATCAACGTATATTTAATTGATTTCACATCATAATAAAGTACATTGTTGTCTGAACAGTGCTGTGTGTATATAATTTGCTATAACCTATAGTCTGTGTTGAACTACCATAACCGTATACAGTAAATACAGCTGTTCTTCCACACTGGATACAGGCAGGATACATTCTTTTTCCAGTGAAAAAAATGGTATAAGTAAGAAAAAAAACACAGTTAATTGAGACGTTTTCAGAACAGAGTACTAAAAACTTTCTCTTATTTGACCAGTCACAACAAGAAGAGGCTAACAGACCAATTACAGTGAAGAGGAGGCAGGATTCAGGACAATAACTAGAAGTGGACTGAAAAAAGGAAGCAGAGTTAATAAAGGACAAGCACTGCAAATTAGCTTAGGCTATAATGATATGTTGCAATGATAGGTTTCATAGTCTATTCAGTCAGTTTTCTATGCTTATGTATTATGTGTTATTTTATTATTATGTGTTATGTAGAAATGGGCAGCCGGTTGCTATGGAAACAAACCAGCTTTTAATTATGAGAACAAAATGAGGTTGAGATAGTTGTTTTTTCTACAAAATAAAGAAAGGAGTCCGAACAGGAGCCAGTAGGTCACTGGGCTGAAGGAGAAGAAGAGGCACGAGGCCGACGAAGCTGCTCTGGACTCACCAGGTCTTGGCTGACTCGACCGGAGCGGAGCTGGAGGTAGTTCCTCAACATGAGCAAAACCACAAAGAGGGGCAGCATGTAAAACTCCCAGTACCACACTGTCACGACAAACACCTGCAGGCAAAGGGTTGCGGAAGTCAGATATCGGTCAGGTCAGACACAAAGGTGGTGTGAGGACAAAACACACTGCTCTTCATTAAGTCACATTCAAAGGCATTTTCAGTAGTTCCTGAATCCCTGCTAGCTAAAGGCTGATCCAACCTACTATTGATTACATAAGCACTGATCAAGCTGATGAGGGCAACCCTGCCACTATCAAAGCCACACTTGCTGCGTACTGTTATTCTACTTAGCCTGTGCAGCGGGACCACTGTGCTCAGCAGGGACTGACTCTCCCTCCAATGCACATGCATTGACATTAACCACGTTAGTCTAATTGCTGTGACTCTCTCATCGTGTGTACATTAAAGCTGACTGCATGATTTACAGCAGCCACGGGGGCCCTGTGTGTGAATGTCATTAAAAGCCATACTGGCATTTGTGATTCACATTCCACCTGTGTGGCTCAGGTAAAATGGCAGAGAGAATAAAGAAATTTGGCATGAGATGTCTCGATTGCACAGCTAAATGGAACTATATAATAATCCTGTCAGAGAGGCAGCGCCGGCCAAAATGGCAGCAAGCCAAAAGGCGTGCGGAACGGTTTACAGGTTTTTAAATGCTAATAAAAATAGAAGTGAACATCTGGTAAAGACATCACTCTCCTCTGAGGCACCAACTGACATAAAAGATGGCAGATCCCCCTCCTCCCTGCCTCCACCACCACTGCCACCATCAGCTTTAATGTGCAAAAAGCCAAACATGCTCTTGTCTGTGTTATCACAAGCCAAAACAGGGCCTGGGAGAGGGGATCAAACCAGTCCCTCACTGAAAGGGTTATGTTTTATTAGTGAGGACTTTGTAATGAGTGGGAGGGCAAGGACGAGGGGAAAGCCAAGTCACGCTTTGGTGGAAATGTATACTCAGCCCATAAAGATTGTGATAACTGCAGCTCATTTCAGCTTGAGAGGCATTACACAGTCTTTGACAGCAAAAAGGGATGTGGAAATACAATCCAGATCAGAGAAAATAAAACATTTGAAAGGCTACCTAATGTTGGGAGAGCTACTGAAGGGTAGCAGCTGGATTTCCACACTAATGCCTGGTGGAAGGGTTTGAATGGCACAGATGTAATCCAAGAGCACAGAAACCACTGACATCATTCAAACCATCCATTGTTTTAAAGCAATAACAAGTAAACTTCACCACAAGTTGTGTGGGACAACACTAAATGTTAAAATGCTGTGTAACACTTGCACAAGTGTAAGGAGTAAGTGAACTGCATCTGGCCAAAGTCTGCAAAAATTAGATAGCATTAGCTGCCAGAAGCCAAATCATGCTCAGTGAAGAGTGGAATGCATGAAGAGCCTCTTTTTCAAGGCAGAAAAGTTGCTGTATATGAAAGAATGTCATATTGTATATGTAAGAGAGATAAATATTTCCTCAAGTACGGTGCAGACATTTCTTTTATAAAGTGAAAGGATGAGGTGGAAGCACAGCGATGACACAACTTCCACGTGGGAGTTATGCTTTTGTTCTTTCTCTCCAAATTATGTTGTTTTCTTCTTTTTCTCCTCACTGCTAAGAAAGCCACTTTGTATTTTGGGTGACCTCCCTTGTTTCTCTGTTTGGGTGGAGAGAGAATGGGAAACTCGGGAAGTGCTATTTGGAAATAGGCTGCATCTCTTTTTTCTGATTTCTTTACAATACTGATATTATATGTCAAAATAAAAATTTCAAGAAAAAAACAAGACCCACACCTTTTACAAAATAAAGTGATAAAGGACAACTGAATGTAATCTATAATAGTTCAGAGGGTAACTGAGGTTTCTCGCTGAGATAACCTGTACCGAACAGTGTACACTACAATAACTGAAGCTCTGCGCGAAGGCGTCTGACAATCGACAGATGTTGCAGATCGTGACTGTATCCTGTCATGTAGAGTGAAGCTTTGATTCATTACTCTTATGTGGTGGTATTAAGCAGGCATTTATTTCTTCTCGCTGAGGCAAGGAGCATTAGTGTGAAAACATGAGTACAGATGGTACTGTCTTTCAAACACGGATATGCAGTGAGAGGATGTGTGCTTGTTCATGCTTGTATGATTTTTACTTCAGAGTTTGTGTGTGTGTGTGTGTGTGTGTGTGTGTGTGTGTGTGTGTGTGTGTGTGTCTGAGCTGTCAGGCAAAACAACAATATCATCCTTAATTATTAACACTGTTTATAAGAGAGAGGAGATTGAGTCTTCTTCAGCATTACATGATGTAAGAATCTCTTGCCATCAAAAAGTAGTGTTCCTTTGTCAGTATCTGCACATTAACTGGGCTTTGAGTATTTAAATTGCAAACAGTTTCTGGTCAAAGTACACTGACCCTTTTACCCCATCCTGGACCACATAGTTTTTTGAGGCCCAGGTTATCCTAAATTATAAAACTAAATGCAGGACCACAAGCTAAAGCACAGACAGTGGCTTCTGTTCTGATAACAGATCTGTTTCTGTGCGGCAGCTTCCATTTTCACAGCAAATTGAACAAACTGTACAATTGGCTGGCGTACAGTATCTCTTTACCAGTCTGATGAGAAAGTCTTTGGAAGCTGAGCAAAGCTTTAGTGCCATCTACAGGACATCTGCTATAAAAACAAAAAGAACTCTGCATGACCTTGATTGCCTGTATCCTTAGTGCACAACTTGCCATATGCCGTTCTGATGGAGGTAGATTTGGGAGAGAATAATGCCAAAAAGATTAGCACCCACTTCACTTTGCACTTCAAAGACAAGGGCTGAAAGGCTACTCCTGTGTTTCTGTCTTTACACTTGCTGAACACTTATATTGAACAATGGCAGGATGGAAAATCAGTCTTATCTCTGAAGAGCCTTTTAATTGGACTTCTGTCGGCATAATGGGGTCTAAATCAAACTGAGCACAGATTGGACAGAGGGTTAATGAGTTGTCAGGGAAGTAGAATAAAAATAGACTCTATCTCGACTCCACTGGGACTCTACTCTCTCCAGCTGAGGCTTAACTCTGCATCTACGACACATGTACACTGAAAGCGTCCACTCCGACACAGAGCCGGGGCCAAGTCTGCATTTCTGCTGAGCCCAACACCGCATTGATTAAGATTCTCGCTGGGAGAGTTCAAGTAGGGGTTGGCCAGACTGTGGTTGTCTTCCGCAGCCTTGGAGGTAAAACAGAGGGAAATGCAGATAGTGTGTTGATAAGCAGTTAAAGCACTTCACCAGGAAGGCTAGCAGGCTCCTCTGAACACTCTCCCACTGGAAGCAGCTTTTGATGTACTGCAGAGTTGACACGATAGCCCTGTACAGTGTCTGAACACGCAGCACATTCCTGGCCAGAGCCTGAAAGACACAGATTATAAACAAATAAATACATTAGTACAGAATTTATGTCAAAAGTATAGATAATCTTACACTTCTTTATGTTTACGTTTTATTTTTATGCCAACAATAAAACAACCAGTCAGCTAGTGAAACAGTGAGAGAAGCTGGTATTTTTGGGCATGAGCCACTGTGGTCAGGGGGCAAAAAAAATGTCAGTAATCTGACCTGATTTTGTCAGCCAAGACTTTCAACATTTAAAACAAACTAAAAACCTGCACGCCACAGTCGGAGTCCTCAGTGTGTAAGCCAATTTTGGCGTTAGTGAGCAATGTATTGTCTCATAACAATGAGTCTTTGTGTGATGTACAGACAGTCAGGCACCCCATGTTGCACCCTGTCTTGCACACTGTATTTCAAAACTAATGTTGAGGAACAGTGGACAAGAACTCGAGCACAGTAGGGGTAAATTAAAGCTTAATTCAACCAATTCAGGCAAAGGAAAGCCTTGCTTTTGGAGTTGTTTTTATCCATGTGAGAGCTAAACGGTAAAAAAATGTGGTGAAAGTTGTACAACTTTTTGCCTACCTTTGTCTCTAAGCTCTTAATTAAAATTATTCAAGAGTTTCACAAAAACTGACAGAGTGCAATGACATCTGACCCCTAAACTCCTCCAAGAGAGGCAAATAACTGCTATCCTATCTGCCACTTACTTTTTTAATACATTATTTGTTTGGTTTATAAAACATCAAAAAAATGTGAAAAGTAATTTTTTACAACCACAATTTTCTAAAATCTAACGAATTGCTTAAATCACTTACTTTGTCCAGAGTCAAAAACTTAAAGATTTTCAGTTTATCATCACATTAGATAAAGAAAGAGAATGAGAGCATGTTTGGCATTTTTCCATGAAAAATGACTAGAATGCTTCATCAAATATCAAAACAGCTGCTGATTAGTTTTCTGTCAAACTAATCCAGTCTGAACTCTGATGAAGCTGAATGACATTTACCATTCACCCGAATGTGTGCTGCTCTGGATAAGAAAAATAAATAAATGACTTAATAAATTAAGTATATGTAGCATGGGCTACAAAGGGATTTTTTAGTTTTTTGACTGAATGCAAACAGATTCCTCAGCTCTGGACTAAACATTAAATTTACCAAAACTGTGACAAACCTTTTTGGAAAATTTGGGATTATCCTCCATGAATCTTCTTTCTTTGGGCTGGAAGGTTCGTATGCTTGCTCTGACCTGATAAAAACAAAAAAGCAATGAGAAGCAGACAGGCCCATATTTCATTTCCATCATGCCCTCAGGTCCTCATTGCAGGCTGAACTTTTACTTACGGGGTTAAAAATAACCTCCAGCTCCAGAGTGACGCTCCCCTTCGACAGTCCACCTAAGTCCTCTTTCTTCAGTGGGAAGGAGATCTGTTGTCCCCTGCGGATCTGCAGGACAGAAAGGGCATCAGGTGCTGAACTCGGCCATGAACCTGACCATCAGTCATGCTGGATTACATCTTAGCAAGTCTTCAACCCACTGGAGTGTTATCGCCCTCTTCACTTTAATTTAGACACAGAGTGTAAATAGATTAGTCTATTGTCTGCATGACGGACTCTTAGTGAGGTAGTGTGTACCGAGAGCAGGGGAATGCCAACTTTTCCCAGGAAGTCTGGCACCTTGTCTCCATCCTCATCAAAGATAGTCACCACCAGAACATCATGAATGTCTTTGACAGGGCTGCGGAGACAAACAACGAGGTCAGGCACTCTCTACAAACCAGCACACACAACAGGATTGTGTCCCAACTTCTAAATTTGGTAAAACATAAAGCACACATGTGGCTCAGACTGCATACATCATATAGTATCCATGATAACATGTGGATGGAAAAAGAAAGTCAAACTGACAATGTGAAGACTTTGTTCCACTCTGGGTGGAGGCTCTTGTAGACGGTATGGGTCTGGAGTCTGTCATTCCCCAGTTCCAACACACAGAAAGGGTCACTCTTGCCTACAGAACACAACACACAACACTTTAAAGCTGGGCTCCGTCCATTCACTTTATTGTAACAACAAAATAAACACAGAGCTTAAAGCTAAATGTGTGACATACCATTTAAATCAGCAGCCATCAGATCTGCAGCCTTGATTACTTTGACTTGAAGGAAACCAACATCACGCAGGTTTTTCAGGGACCTTTTTATACCCTGTGTGGACAGTAAGAAGAAAAGAGGCATGAGAGCGTGGAAACATTCAAATGAGAAAAAATACAGAGAGCACACCTCCTCCATAATTATTTTTTAAAATCTGGATCTGAAACAAAAGATATATATATATATGAAATGGGACACACACACACATATATATGTTTATTTATTTATTGTGTGTGTGGGAGGCTGTAACATCTAGGTTTGGAGAGATCACCACTAAGAATCAATGCTTTTGAAAAGCTGAAGTGTGTTGCGTGGTAGTCCTCGGGCCAGATGCATGCTGAGGGCATGAAAGGATTCAGATAAATTGGTTTGTTTCGTGTTAGAAAGGTTCCTCTTCAGTGTTTTCTGGAACAAATTCAGGAACAAAAACACACCAATATGTCTTGTTCTCCAAACAGTCAGTGCTTGTTATTGCACTGATCTACTAAAACTAACCTTTGACAGTTAATCCAAATAAACACTCACCATGATGGATTATCCATCTGAAGCAAGTTGCTGCAAGTTTATTTTCACAATTACAGGCGTGAACTGAAGCCAGTGGCAGCAAGAAAGGTGTAACAGGATGTAAACATTAAACATAAATGTTATGCTTTGGAAAAGCGGATGATAGCAATGCAAAGTATGTATGGACTTTATTTATTGGGCTAAAACATGGTATGCTAAATGCAGCTTTTGTTAAATGTTAAAGGCATCTGATAGCCTGGTGCACTGGCATGGTATCTCTGGCAGAGTCATATTTTTTTCAAATTTTCCATTACATGATAATTTACCAGAGGGGATTTTTGAATATATCTTGTTTTAATTGTGTGCACCCTCTCAGGGCAACCTCACTTACAGTTATGGCATCTCTTTTCATTGCTAGACCCAGTCGCATCTTTTGGTAACAGTGACACACCTTAACATGCTGAACTCACTACACAACTGTCTAGCTGATTTTCAAAACTGGGTGTTAAACAATGTCTTTAGCTCAACACTGATAGAGCAGAAATCCCTGCCACAGGCTTTCAGCACTTTGCCAGACAGATACTGCCATCTCATGGCCCTTCAACACAGCACACTGAACGTGCTCTCTTCAAACTGTCTCGAAAGATGAACCTCTTATTACCACTGTTCACTCTATAGACACTGAGACTAGTATCACACATTGAAATCTTGGTGTGCTAAAGAAAACTGTAATGGTCTTTACTTGGATCGACCAACAAAATGTGGACTGACTCCAGATTCTCCAGAGCTCAGTTTACCTCGGTCACTTCCTGCCTTTATATATTAAAACTGAGTCAAACATTTAACTGATGATGATTAAGAGTGCTTTATGGAGCTGTGCTGAATTTTAAAGCACTGGTCAGGACCCTCTGTTCTGATCTACAGTTGAGGCTAAAGGTTAAAGTGATGGTTGAATAACTGACACATGGGTGTTTTGTTACTGCCTTGTGTAAATACAGTGGATGGAGAAAAAAAAAAGAATCTGGATTTGAGCGGGCATCATGGGACTCATATCAATCAAATGACAGAAGTGTCAGGCAGACTGACACTTCTACTGGGACATGTAGGGAGTGAAGTGATGCAACCAGACAGTACAGATAGAAGATACACAGCACAGAGATACTGACATAGTTGTCCAGCTGGTTCTGTCGTTCCTGAGGTTCATCAAGAGGCGCAGCACAGAGGTCAGAGATGGAGATGCCGCTGCATGTGTTCAGCGTGACGAGGAAAACTAAGCGTCCTCTCCCCTGTTCCAGGGTGTGTGTGAACAGCTGCCTCTCATTGAAAGGGACCCTGGATAGGTCTACTTCACACCTGCACACACAAACACACATGGCACAGTTTTAGTCATGAAACATATACACACAACATTCAATACACAGGTGTGCACAGGGATAGATACAAATATATGCATTTTCACACAACAAAGCAACAAGATATTGTGTTAAACAATAGCAACTACTCTGGAAATTCTGCCAGTATCCTCTTAAATATATAACAACACCAGCTTCTAAAGAGGAGAACAACAAGCCATGCATTTACAATATAGTGGTTCAGTTTATACTTATAACACATTGAAGTGAATGGGAAAGTGGTCTTAGACTTTTGGACACCTCTGTACACAGCTGTTCACAAGGTTCAGGCATTTTTTTGCACAGTGAGTTGGACTCAATTTTCATTAAATGTTAACCTGGAATAGACCAGAATACTGTCTGAATTGAGCTTGTGACATGTAGTCAGTTAAGTACAAACTGCACATACAAACACATAGGTTCAAAAACCTGAACAGAGACTCACGTTCCCAAACACTCCTCAGTCCTTCGTCCTTCCTTGGACCAGAGCTCCACCTCCAGGATTTCTGGACTGTCCAAGAACTGATTAAAGGTGAATCTCTCTCTCCACTGAGGATTGGCCACTTTGCAGTGATTCTAAATCAGAAAGAATCATGAAACAAAATATCAGAAATAATTTCACATTTATGCATGTGTGCATTCAACAATGACAGCAGCCATTCAAATTCAGCTAAGAGAGTCAGACATTGCTTCCCTAATTTCTTTAATAATGTTATAATAGTGATTAACTTTTTCTACATGCTGTAAAAGTCAATTTTGTATCTTTTTTGTTAAATGTCACAGAATATGGACTTTTCTAACAAGATTGTAGTTATCCAGATGTACCTTCACTGCAAATATTTAGAAAATCAACTTGTTGGCCTATGTTGAGACTATTAACTACACACTATGTTGTAAATTCGATTTTACAAGAGACTAGAGAGTAAACAAAAGAAACTCCTATGGCACATGGAAGTATAATACTAGTATAATAATTACTGTCACTTTGAACCTGCATGCAAGGAAAGAAAAAGCAAAGGAGCAATGCTGCTCATTAGCATGCAGCCTGGATCTGTATTGGATGCTGTTACAGAATAGTAAGATAATCATCAGTGACAGTAGCCACAGAGCCTGGAGCTCAAGAAAGTGAGCATCGCTGCTAAACATCAATGAGCAGCAACGAGAGCTCGGGCATTTTACGTTAGACACTAAAAATCCATTTCATGTCTCTCCTTGGCTCTTATTGCATGTCTTTTACCAGGACATGATGTGCGATCACAGAAAGGTTTTAATGCTTATGAGGGCTTCACATTTGCACTGTCTGAAAAAGGTTGTTGACTGTTGTCATGATCATAAAACACTCTGTTAGCACAGCATCAGCTACATGATAAACAAAAACTCTAAATAAGTATATATTGATAAATATACTGCATAATCTACATTCAAATGACAGCAATATCAACATGCACATAACATGAAACTAATATTTTTTATAGTTTATTAATAGTTAATTTACATATTTATTTATTTATTCATTTTTTAGTATTTAACACATATATTAACAGTTTCCTGTTAAACATTTTACAAAAGCAACAGTAAACCTGCATCAGACCAGAGTTAGAGAAACTCTGTCTCCATGTGTGGGTAACTCTACCATCATGACTTTGCAGATAAATTCTGTTATTAGTGTATAGGCATTAACTGTAAAACACGGAGATATGGCCTTTTGCTGCAAATATATTTTAATGCAACCATCCTAAATTCATTTGGACTAAATGATCCCAAAGTTCAAGGACAATTTTACCTTGCACAGAATCTAAAATTTACCTTTCAGTGATAAACTTAACCAACTAAACCTCTGGTAAATGTCAGGAACGAACTGGTCAGGGTTAACATCCACTTTCAGTTAAAATCTGAGGGGGTACAGCATTAAGTTGGGGGCACCTGTGAGAGAAAATCTTTCATGTGCCATGTAGTATGTAATGCAGGGTTTTTAGTCACTAAGTCCAAGCCAAGATAACCCTGAATAACCCTGATGACGCCATCATGGTACTTACAAACTTACTGAAGCTGTACCAGAAACAGGCAGAGGACATTAAACAACTATTTTCACATGCTGAGTAGTAATTGATAATTATAATAATGATTGTTAGTAGTAGTAGCAGTTTTGCCTTTCTCTGACATATTTTCGTAAGCAAATAAACCACAATCAACAACATAGAAAGTTAGAACAGAAGAATCTAAAGGGGACAGGTAAAGGAAATGGAATGTGACTAGAAAGGGAAGGACAATAGGGGTTTAAGTAGAGAAGAAAAGTTCAGAATTGGAGGTGAAAGGGGAAGGGGCAGAGGAAGGAGAGCGTGAGAAGAAGAAAGGGGTAGAAAGAAGAAAAGATGAGAGGGCTTAAGAATAACAAGGAAAATTCAAGAGGCTGGAGGGGATGAAAAGCATTAGTCCTCCATCCAGTACCTTGCTTTTGTATCTCTGCTCTCCCAGTCTGAAGCGAACAAAGAGCTGACCTCCCTGAGTGTCCAGCAGCAACTCCTGACCCTCAACCAGAGTCACTGACACAACAGAAGTCCACAACTGGCTCTTCTTCAGTGTTTCTGACAGCCGAAAGCTCTGAGAGGAAGCTCTCGACTGCAGGAGAGGAGAGGGGAGGAGAGGAAATTAATTTGAGAGAAAAGAGAGCAGAGGAAAGAGAGAAAGAAGGAGAGCAAACAACAAAATGCATAATACTAATAGAAAAAAGGAATCCAAGTTTTTTTTCACATTTTTCTCAATTACATTTTTACCGTTTAACATTGCACACATGCATCAGGCAAAGACAGAAGAGAAAGAAACCAAAACACAACCACCTACACTATTATAAGGCTTAAATTAGATGGACACATGTTCCAGACCAATGCTTTGGACATCACAACCAGCATCCTACAAAGATGGCCACTTATCAGTCCAAAGCACTCAGACATACAGCTGAACACCATCATCTCTTTTCTCCTGTGAAAAATTAATTGATCCTTCCTTTCACTGATATATTAAGAAAATATAGCTACAATGCAGAGCAGCATCTCTCCCTTCCATATATAGTAGGAAGCCAAGCCATATTCTAAGATAATTAGCTGAACTTACATGAAGACACAGTGCTGTAGGGAGATAAATTTATCCCAGATTTAATTAACACAGATCAAGCTGACAGTGCTGTCTTGTCTGACTCTGTTCTGCCTCATGCATAAGCAGAAAATCACGTTTCAATTAACGTGCTGCACTGAATGTGCTTGGCAGACTACAGTAAGCATCTGCAGTAGATAAGATAAGATAAGATAAGATAATATAAGATAAGATAAGATAAGATAAGATAAGATAAGATAGGACTTTATTGATCCCCGGAGGGAAATTAGGTAATTAGGTAGCAGGGGAAACATGCACACAGTGCACACTTTGTTAGGTACACCTGCAAACAACTTACAAATACAGAATCACGTGGTTGCAAGTCAGTCTATAAACATGCTGACACGGTCAACAGTTTCTTGACTAGGAATGAGCAAAGATGACTGATACCAGGAAGAGCTGCTTTTCACAGACTGACAGATTCATGCACTACAGAGGATGATGGCACGCACAGAGAATGGTATGATAAGCGAGAAAACACAACATGCATTTAGCAGCTGCTCTGTAGGTGAAAACTACATACACAATGATAAAGCCATCTGTCTCTCTCTCTTATAAATAAATATATAAAAATTAAATACATATATATATATATCAGATTTATACAGATTTAATTTGTCACAAAAGCCACACTGTTGTTTTTATTTTCAAAAAAATGTGGTGATTTGCTGCCCACTTGTGCAAAGAGACAAAAATTATTCAGATCAACTTAAGCACAGGCAACTGCCAGTGAAAACACCAACAGGTACTGTCTTCATGATGCTGGAGGTGGAAGCTCTTTCAGCCTCTCACTATATACTCTTATCCTTGATGCAGTGAAGTCTCTCTTTTACATTTGACAGAAATATGTAGAAAGTTAACCAAAGTAAGTGTTACTTAATGTCTGTCCAGTGTTTTCCCTCCATCATGCCTTACCCTAATACTTCGTTTTCGTTTTTGGGGCCACCGCTGCAGACAGGAGCATACAAGTTAGGTGCAAAACAAAAACACTCTGGTTAGTAGCACACAGACAGAAAAATTAAGTAAAAACTTAAACATTGAATGAATATAATGCACAACAACAATCCCTACTTCAAGAAAACATGCAGTAAACAAATATGGGAGCTTGCCATACTTGGCTTTTTTTGCTGTCTCCACCTCTGAGTGACAGACTCATGTCCACCAGCACGCTGCCCATGTCCTCCTCTAGGCTGTTTGGGTCATCTAAGGGCAAGGACAGCTCATGGACTCTGGGGGGGAGGGGCGGGAGCAAAAAATTTCAGCTTCAATTTAAGTTTAACTGATCTATATTAGATGAGCAAAATAGTGAGGTGACCAGCAGTCGTCTACTACTGGGCACTGTGTCACAGCACTGGATGTGGGTTATGTGGTTTAGTGTTACATTATTTTTAAAAATATGAGCCTCGAGTTTATTATTAAAGTACACCTCTGTGGTCCAATACAACCCAATACAACTGCCCTACAGTAAATGTTACTTTTATTCCATGTTCAGTTTTGCTGACATAGTGTCAGAGAGATGGCCTTAGTTAGTCATGTTTTTGTGTTGGTCTGTAATAAATAAGGGGTCAGATCTGTAACATAGTTGAATCAATGATTCTGCCACATAGTTCAAGAAAAATGCATAAAATGAACTTCACAAATACAGAATTTTTTTCAGGGTAACTTTACACAGTGGTATCTCAGTGTGTGGATTTGTGTGTATGCAGAGATAAATTGTGCACAAATGGGCTGACTAAGAACTGAGCTGGACTTTTGGAAGAGGAGGAGGAGAAGGCATATTGTGTACTGTATTGCAGTATTTTAGTCTTTATTTTCCTTATTATTATTAGGGCCCTAATTTCAGCCGCCAACAATGTATGCAATACTCGCTGTTAGCCCATACTACACAACATAAGTAAAGAAACACACATTAATAGTAAGCACATCTGGTATTTTAGTACATTACAGCGGTTCCAAACCTGAAGAACAGGTTGCAAGATAAACCTGAGGGGTGAGATCTGAGATGATAAACAAGCAGCTGCTGAGCAAAGCAGAAAAACACAATTCTGCCACACAAAATTACAGTAATTTTTTCACACTTTTACTAATCTTTACTTTTTGCTTGTGAATTTTACATCTTTAGGCCCAAATCAAACAATCTGAGTCTTCAAATGAAATGTCCACCATCTGTGACAAGGGGTCAACAAGTACACAAAGTCTGTGTTTTAAAGTGTAACAAACTGAAATGGTTGGGAACCACTGGTTCAACACATTTAAACAGTCAAACTGTAGCTTCACTGTTCATAGTTAAGGGACAAGCATTACTCCTCCTTCACTACCTGCACTCTGAATGAATAGCTACTGTTGAGCTTGACATATTGGCTGATAATAGCCGATTGCATTCTTGTTAGCATAAATGTCAGTCAGTAAGTCATGAGAAACTGAGGTACAAAAATGTCAAGGATGTGTTTAAAGTAATCTTGAAAAATGTCTCCATTACATGGTTTGTCCACCAGAGAGCACTCGTACATGTCATGGTCACAGTTTTAGGAAAAAAAATAAAAATTTAAGGGATCGTTAACAAAAATCTTCATGTATATTCAAAGTTCAAATATATGCTACAGACTCAACCACCTTACTCTCACTAAGGTACTCACTTGCCAATCTCCAGATCACTCAGGACGACACTGGCGGAGCCCATAAAGTCATCAGTTGTCAGGTCACGGTCATATACCTGTGTTATGTCAAACAACAGGAGAGTGCTGAGATGGAGAGCATCATGGAGACAGTCGTCTGAGACAGACTGCACTGCACCTCATTCACTGTGATGACAGCTGTTTTATTACTGTCAGCAATGGGCAGAAACTGACCATGCCCGGGCTTTTATAACAGTACAACACAAACTTGTACTTACTGTAAATATGATTCACTGAACTGAAAAGCTGCAGAATGGAAAACATGCACTAGCATGCTCTAAGGTTTCAGCTCGAGGGGTGGGAAGCTGAAACTACAGCTGACTTGAGGTTTAGTGCTGTGGTAGCAAAATTCTTGCAAAGAGAACTGATGAATAAAACATTTAATTCATGTGTTGACTTCTCCCAAAACGCTGAATTAAAAAAAAAAAAAAAAATCACTAAGCTAATCCTGGTGTGTGAACACACTGTGAAATGCAAAAATGCAAAAGGTAAACACCTTTGCAGGGCTTCTCTGACGTTGGCTGACTGACAGGACATTAACAGGATAATGCACTGAACTCATAAAGAGTGATGCAGTCGTTACCTTGACGTACAGCTTCTGATTCAGATCCTTCACAGGTAGAGAGAAGGTCTCATTCCATGTGGGGTTGAGGTTTTTAGAAACCACTTTGCTTTTGTAGAACGTTTTCCCATCCAATTTAAATTTCACATAGGGGTCACTGGTACCTGAAAATGATATGCAACATAAAACAATGCAGTTTATATTATTTTCTGAGACTTCTTGCTGATGCTCGTTATACTGATGAGGCTACTACCTTGTACTAGCTGCTCACTCAAAGTTGTTGATAGAGATAGCTTCTGTGACTGGGGATTAAACATTAACCAACTGGCCATAGTAGAGCTGTTGATTTAGCATGAAAATGAGGGATTTTATAAGTTGAACTGATTGATCAGACCAAAATTAAGTCATAGCCAACAATGTTTTAAAGGTTTTGTTCAAATTTATAGGTCACAAAATATTCTTCCTAAACCATAATGTTGGTTTGTTTTGCTCACTGAATTCATAGCGTGTCAGAACGTAGTTCACATATCACTCCATCACTGAAAAGCAAGGCTGGCTTGTCATCATGACTGAACACATTAAATACCAATGAAATCACCCTGCCTCTAATTTCCAAACTAAGTTGCTTAATAGCCATTTACTCTTGTTTCTTAACTTCGAGGGAAATGTACCAGTTTCAGTAAAAGAGAGGACCGGCCTGCTCAAAGTGTCATCTCATTTCTATATGAAGGATGTGGCTTTCTATTCCCCACATGTGTGGACCACAACTTCCTGAATCAATAGCCAATCAAATTCCGGCTTCCACTGTGAGAAGTGACAGCAGCAGTGAGGGTACATGTGTTTATTAAGATGATCTTAGGACTACTGTATCACATGCAGGCAGGGCAAAAGCTAAAGGTGAATGTACCGGCATTAAGAATACAGAATTCCTATTTTACTATTTATTTATCTAGATTTTATACTTTTAAATCTTTTAAATCAAATAAAATTTGTTGCTGCTATACAAATTATTTCCTCAACATAAAGGAAGTACAGTCTGTGACTTTTAGCTGTTCTATCACGCGACCAGCTGAGGGCAGCAGGCAACCAAACACAGTTTGTGGACCATCAGCTTAAACTACTCTGCATCCATGTCCTGTAAGATCATGCCTGGTTCTGTGTGGTTTTGATGATACACTAACAGCGTTACACAACATACCAGTGTTGTCCATCAGCAGATGTTGGCATATGCCTGCAGTGCATGTAATCTGATCAGAAAGGGAAAACACTGCACTGCTTTTAAAAGACCATATGGTTTTAACAATAATGTGGTGAAACTCTTGTCCCTGGATCCTCCCCCTCCATTTTCTGCATTATCTTTATCCGGAGTCTGGTTGTGTAAATATGAATCCACGCGAGAGGGAAAAATGTAATCCAAATATATGCCCAGAGTGAAAGGCCTGGCATACTGAATGCTGGGTGTGGCTCTGGCAGGTTATAATATGCTTTGTGGAATCCTGCCCTGGCTGTTGGAAGAGCTTCACAGCTAACCTAGCACTCGGCTGTCTTTAGTGTCCCTGGAGTCAAACAAACACACATTCCTGGGCCGTCATTAACAAGCCAAGGCTAAAAGCACAAACTGAGGCTGATGCAAGCAGGAAACATGCACTGGCAGAGGACACAGTGATGTTTTATGGCAGGTTCAAACATCACAATCACTCCTCTGGGTACAGACTCAAAAGTTCTCAGACGTTTCTTGAGTTTAGGAAACTAATCTAAGATGAGGCGAGATGAGAGGGACAAACAACAGGGACAAATTAGACATGAAAAGGGGGTCGAAGAAATCCAAGCGTAAATCAATGACAGTATTAGCACTTACGCACGGGGACAGCTATGCACATGAAGTACATGATGCATGATGATGTAGGTGGCAAACTGTAAAACCATGTGTCAGAAGAAACAGGAATATAAGAACAGGGCCAATGTGAGTGAGCACAGTATGTACTACACCTGGTGGGAAACTATGCTGCCAAGTGTGCAAGTTTTCATTTCTAGTTTTAAAGCTCATGAAACCTCCAGGTTAGAGACACTGATTTTCAGATTGAGTACGGAGGATAAAGCAATGAATGAATATTCCACTGAATAATTCCACTACTACACTTTTTATTTGCTGTTGTGTTTTCATGACATGCAAAAATATTATTTGCTCCTGCAACATCCCAGCTTCCTTGTTCTGACCATTAAGGAATTATTTACCTCACAGCCACTGAAGATCCTGTTGATTTAGCGTTGTTTGCTCAAGATCAGAATCAGAATGTGTTCCAGGTATTTCACCGCTTAACGTCTACCTACATTAAGTCGGTTCATTTTATTGTATGAGTCTGAACTACTGAACAGCTGCCACCCTCTGAATACAATGTTACATGATTACACACAGAAAGATCTGCTGTGTACATTATACTGTATTGATCACATGTAAAATGATCTGGGTTCCTTTTTCAGGACTTCCCCGTTGTCCTGTAGTATCATAAGTCACCCCATCATCATACACACACTTGACTAAGCTAATACAGTGGTACTGCTGATTGTGACAGCCTTAGTAATAGCAATAGTGTTAGTGCTGGTACAGTAGTTGCAATAACAGCAGTGCAAAGATGAGGTTCTTACCACAGCGGTCCCTGATGACCAGGTTGCGTCCTTCCTTCAGGTTGACGGTGAGCAGGAAGGACCTGGGAGAATCCCTGATGCTCTCCGACACACTCAGAGTCTCGTTGCCCATCTCACACTGGACACACACACCAATACATTATTATTAGTTATTTTATTACTACTAGCAGTAGCAAAGCACTAGTGCATCTGATTACATCAACATGTTCTGAGCAAGTCTATAGCCATATCTGAACATGACCATGCATCATATATAAACGGGACTGAGTACTGTCAACTACAAATCCTGAGTTACTGAACACATAAGTATAAGATTAAAGACTTGGTCTGCCAGCTTTTAATGGTTGGAGCTACAGATACATTTTCGTCAGTATCAAAAAAGTGAGATGGATTTCCAGCCATGTGGAAAGACAGCTCCAAGTTTCTTTAATTTGATCAACCACAACCAACCGGTTCAGAATCTACTGTGTTGTTCTGATTTCACCACTTCATTTCAAAGTCACTTATTACATGTTATTCACATGCTAGAATTTATTGTTTGCATTACATCCATTACACCTAATTTGTACTTTTGACCATGTTTGTTGATACAGTGAAAAAGAACACTCCATGGATGGCTTTCTGCAGTTGTATGCTATCTGCATTTCCTGTCCATGCAATGGATTATTTAATCGCTTTAAGCCTCTCCACCAAATCGAGCATCTTTCAGTGAATAAAACCCAGTTGCCTGGAATCACCTGGCTCAGAGTCTCAGCCCTGACCGGCCACAAAAGCTGAACCACACACAACCTACTGTCCCATCATGTCATGAACGCAGCACAATAATCTGGAATTAAACTTTGACATGATGACATAATGCTGCTCTCTGCATGATACACAACAAAAAAACACTATCACAGCCACTTGACAGACACAGTCTGTCAACACATTCTGTTAAAAGAGTCCTTTTAGCCACTGAAATGTAGCTCAGGATAAACACCACACCACACTAACCCACACTTGCATTTTCAGCGTGAAGTTACCATTTGTGAGATAAATCCTCACCAGAAACCATAAATAATGTTAAAATGACATCAGTTCAGTAACACCTCAGAATCATCTCACAAATGAACAAATCCGCAAACCAGATAACAGCACTTACATTTTGCGTGTCCCCGTCCTTTAACACATGACCGCTGAAATCATGATTATCATACTACAAAGACAAAGATAAATACAAGTCAAAACCGCATGTCATACAAGAAAAGGATTTTAAAAGCATGTGAAGTCCCAGATGATGAAAACGTTTCAGTCTGCTGATCAGATTCAGGAACTGAGCTCTCTTTGGCATTACTACCACTGGGACAAATCCTCCCAGCATTTATTAAAAATTCCTGTATCCTGGGGACTGAACAGAGTTAAACCAAAGAACATAGTAATGAAAAAAGGTCATTTGCTTTTCTGCTCTCTTTCTGCCGTGTTGCTCAGTTCAGCGTAGCTACAATTCAGGCCCTCCCTGTAGAATTTAAACCATGAAGGAACGAGCATTTTGCCCTAAATCAAACTGTTCAGTTTGTTTTGGAAAGATAATTAAAAATGTACAGTATTATTCCTTTCTATTTTTCATTATAGCTGTGTCTGGAAATATCCAGTATATCATATATTATTTACAGAAAAACAGTGGTTTAATGTAAATGAAGGATTTGTTGTTCATTTATTCAAATACTGCACTTAAGTACAAATTTGAGGTACCTGCACTCACAGTACTTTCTGCTCACATTTCAGAGAGAAATATGTTATAATGAACTACATTCATCTGACAGCATGAGTTACTAGTTAATTAAGATTTTTACATATAAAAACATATGAAGAGCTTATAAAATATGATCAGACCAAACAGTACACAAAAGTGGAACTGAAACAATTAGAAATTTGACAGGAAATTAGTTGGCAACAAGTTAAGTGATCATTTAAGTCATTTTTATGTAAAAATGACAACCATTGCATGGTTTCACCTTCTCAGATTCATTTGCTGCTTTTCCATTTAATAATTTTGATTTATTTTTAGTTACTTTAAGGTTTGGACTGGTGGTTGGACAAAACCAGCAGTGTGAAGGCGTCACTTTGAGCTCTCGGTAATTGCGATGAACATTTCTCTCTATTTTATGAATGAATTGAGAAAATAATAAGGAGATTAAAGAGAATAATCATTAGTTGCTGCCTCATGAAATAAAAAATTTCAACCATATACAACAGTTAAAAGCTGTTTACACATTAATGCATGTGATAGTTTTCAAATGTGTAAAATACACTCTCCATTGTGTACAGCAAATGTTATGTATTTGACTTGACTACAGTATTTTTGACCTTTAAAAGCAAACATATGCATGAGTTAAATCATTTTTTGAACATTTAAACTGTGTAAGTGAAAGGATAAAGACAAAGGTTCATTCACAAGGTTCATTTTCTTGTGTTCAGTATAATTTGCACAAAATATGTGGGACGATTGGCCTATGTATAAATATTTATATCACGATAAAATATCTATATTATTAAACATTTTTGAAAAAAATTGAAAATTGCCAGTTTTGAAAACATAAATAAATATAAAACAGTATAAATATGTTTACAGACTTCTTTTTTTTTTCATTTGGGAGCCAAAACCAGTCAGTTCCTCAGCTATGAAAATGTTGATAGAACTTGTTGGTTACCATTGAATTTACACTTCACAACAGACAAGATCATAGTCACTCAGCGATAAATTAATCTAACCATGCAATCATATCAGGAGAAACACTTGAACTAAAGGTTGTTAGATGGGATATTTTAAATTTCACACCATGTCAGTTTGACACTCATGTTCAAATTTACATCCTTGTCACTGTCAAAAGTGTCACGATGTTCCAGAGATGTGAGTTATTGAATCTCACGCCATGGCAGTTTAAAACACACACAGCCACACAGTTTACCCTGTGCTGCTTGAGACTGTTGAGTTTGGAAGGACCTCCAATTTCAACTCTATCCAGCTCCTCCAAGTTAAACTTCATATGTCCTGTGCAAACACACCTAACACCTCAGACCCGCCAATGTACAATAAACCAGCCACTTCATTAGAAGCACCTAGTCTCTTTAACTGTGTGTTACAGGAAAACAATATTCACTCCTTTACAAGCTTTCTACTGGCATACTTGGTGTTAGTGTTCAACAAAAGCATTTATTAAAAAATGGATACACAAATCCAAAATAAGATATTTTGGAAACCAAAATCTTTCTCTGAGTGCTACCACCTGAGAAAACTCTTTATTAGGCCATCTGCACACTATTGCTTATGTTTTAAAAACTGGTCTATTTTTTAAAATACTGATACAACTTTTCACATGAAGTTTCTGTACCTGTGAGACCTCCACAGAGGGAAGGTCTGGGCTGTAGACAGTCATCATCTCCGGCAGAGCCAGCTCCTCAGGCTCCATGCCCCTGGCAGGTCTATAGTTTGTCTCCGGAGAGCTCTTCTCCACCTCACAGAGACTGCTGAATGACTCTTGGGAGGAAGCCCAGTCTGTGGAGTCTGCAGGCACGCTGAGTCTGTGTTCACTCCTCCCAGATCCTCTACCAACTACTCCCATGTTCAGGCCACTCCCAGCTCCTTCCTGGCCTCTAGAAGGTTTGACAAGAGGTGTGGAGGGGCTGCTGTAGCTGGAAGTGTTGTATTGTTGGAGCTGCGTGCTGGAGGAGATGCGGGTGCACTCCTGCCTCATGTCCCTCATGTCAGGTACGGAGGAGCTCATCCGATGATCCATGGTGTGCTCCAGCTGGACAAGCTGCTTACTTGGACTCGCCTTGCCTCGCCGGAGGTGTGGCAGTATCTTCTGGCGGAGGTGCCGCAGCATGCCCGGCTTTTTGGAATCCATGATGGGTGAGGGGTTCAGTCTGTGTCTAAGATCTGGACATCACTGACAGCTATAATTTAAAAAAAAAAAACAAGAAAAGCAAAAGACAGAGGAGTCAGCCACTGTCACCTACAGCTATGACTGACATCAAGCTACAATTCAGCAATGTCTGTCTCACATTCTCACAACTCCAGATGTTCACAGCTGAGTGGGAAATTCTCAGTCGGTCTAAAATCTTCGTCCATCGACCATAAGTAACTGACTGAATTCTTATGAACATGCAATAAAGCTCAACTTAGTCTTGATTAGCATGAAATAATTACAGCAGTAGAAGGATGACTGTATTTATATGGAAATGAAAAATATAACATTTCTAATTAACTATAACTCTAATATAATTTTGCCTTAAAACCTGTGTGGAATGACAGACATATAAAACATGGGAAAGAACTGAAACAAAATTTCCTTAAGGGTTTGCTTTCATGCCGCGAGTTAAACAAAGCAGATGTAACATGTTAATTAGCGAGAGAGAGAGAGCGTGGGCATGAGCGTGGTATCAATCTTCTGATCCAACACTCACTAATATCAGGTAGTAGCCTTTACTGTAACATCCGTTATTACAGTGTATTTACACTACCAACACCTGTTCTTAATTCAGGAACGGATGCTTAAATCGAAAATGCTTCAAAAAATGATAAAATATGTCTACAAAAGTGACGTCTACTGTAATGTTGAAACCACTGCATATTAACTGAGGAGATAACATTATCAGTTCTTTGAATAGGAAGAAAAGAGCAAAAAAAGAAATTCAGAATTATTGCTCAAGATAATTGTAAAATAAATCACTCTCCATCAAACAGAAGCAAGAAACGTTACCTCTTCCAACTGTAGTGTGCACTTAAAAAAAAGATCACCAGATAACAGACATTACTTAGAGTAGCAAGCAACACAATCACTATCACAGATTACAGCATCAGTAAAGTAAAGAGCTAAAAATGATCCGCTGTATCTGTGTTAAACACATAGTAACACATCAGCAGACAACCTAAACCACAGCTCTAGCATGTGTTTTACTGTAGGTACAGTTCTCATAAGTTACAGTTAAAATGTGCTGTAGCAGACGAAGTTAAAAGGTCCACGTACAAGCTTTACTGGACCTTTCAACTACATCTAACGATCTTCTGAAGAGGGTCTTTTTTTTGGTAAACTTGTACGGTTGTTAGATTTTGTTCAGAAATTGTACAGTCATACAAGTTATCCACAATGTAAAAACATAAAATATACTGTACAATCCTTTAGAAAAAACCAAATCCCCCACAACCTCCAGCTACTCGTGTTACAACATATACATACTATAAAACAGAATATGGTTCACTCCATGTAATGCCCAGAGTACAACATATGAAAACATAAATGAGTAAATAACAACAACAACAAAAATAAATAAATAAGTAAATACATAAAAGAGATAACTAGTCTGGGACAGAAGAAAAATTAGTTTGTCCTGCTAATTGCAACAACGGTCTCCATATTTGTAAAAAATTTATCAGAGGATCCTTTTAATGACATTCTAATTTTCTCAAAAGTAAAAATCTCACTGCTGCTTTAGTCAGCCACATAAGAACATTTTTAATTAGTTTTACATGAAGGTATTTAAATGTTCCTGTTATTTTCAACATAAAGGAACTGTTCTGTGTCATTGATCTGCTTTGCATTACACTCTACAGGTATTCTGTAAACCTCTTGTTTGCTTGCATAATGTGATCATCAGGAAAAACATGGTGTGACTGAGGTCTAATCTCATGTTTGGAATGCAGCCACTACAACGTTTTTAATGGCTTGCGCCCAAAGTCTTTGTGAGGGTCTGTGTGTCTGTCTGTGTGTGTGTCCATGTATTTGGCTGAGTAATCTATCACTCATTCATAGCTGACTCACTGCAGTCAATCTCATTAGGTAAAACAAGATCTGTACTTCACATGAAATGAACAAACAGCTGCCAGACAAAGCAGTCAGTGCATTATATGATTCCTCATTAATACATCAAGCTGTCATCTTGCTGAATGATCTCTGTCATACAAACAGCAGCACTACCTGCACAGAATTGCTGCTGCTGGTGAAAAAAACCCTGATTTTGTAAAGCAGCGGGCCCATAAGCTTCTTAACAGCTTCATACTTTGTATTGTCATTAACTGGGACAGATGACCTGCCATGTTATCAACTGGTAAGGGGAAGTTGAGGAAGAGGCGGGGGCGTAACAGATTTAGGAACAAGATCGGAATCAGTGTTTACAAACCCAGCAAAGATAATGACAGATGTAAAAGACTGAAACTGAAAACAGTGTCTGAAAATGAGAGTCTAAGCATTTTCAAATCTGATGCCTCATCTCTGACACTAACATATCTTGTAAATAGCAAGAAATAACATCACATTTTATCCAAAACACATTTTAGTATCTGGAGCAGCCAGAGGTGAGAAGAAGTAGTTTTCCCAGGAATTAGTTGGTTTACAACCATTTATATCTATATCTAGTTTGGAGAAAGCCTAGATTCAGAATTCTCTAGCCTGACCCAAATATAAGGATTTAATGGTGGATCACTGAAACAGTGAGAGACAGAGACAGCAGGCAGAGGACAAGGATGATGGCCACTAAGGCCTCATAGTAGACTGACAGCAGATCAGTCTGTTATTTAAATGACAGCACTAATGTTAACAGTTCATCTAAAGTATACCACTTTGTCTTCATCTACTAATCTACAATATGTACACGTAACATGTAACGTTTGTATGAAAATGAGACGAAAAATATCTGTGAAGTCTGTTTTGCTTTCAGCTCACGGTTCTCGGTGTCCCTGACTCTGATCCAAGGCTGGTGGTGTTGTAACAGACTGCATTCTGCCTACTGCTGGAGCTGGAAACAGTCCAGAACTACACATCTCAGCTTTAAAGCTGCACTAATCCATGTTTTTATATTGACCATGGATCAAATGGCTATGTGTAAAGTGAAAGTGGTCACTCACAGTGGCAAAACCACAAAGAATTATCACCCAACTTTTCAACTCCACCCAGCTAACAGGTGTTTTAGTGTCTTTTAGCTTCTTTTAGCTTCTTCTTTGCTTTGGTTTAGCTGCCTGCAACTTTAATGTTTTGATTCAGTCTAAACAGCATCATTTTCAGCAGCAGCAGCAGGAAGCTGCCAGACAAAAAGCTCTTAACAACCACTGTTATCTTCCTGTCCAGCACCAAACAGCAGAAAGACATAGTTATCAACTAGCCTGTTAACATAATGGTGCATTTGGCAGCCGAAAAGCCAGATATTTCCTTCTGGAGCTGATAGAGACCAAATTAAAAACTAAAAAGACAGTTATTTTTTGACTTACACTCATCAGGTGAACAGAAATACAAATTTGAATGCAAATGAATGCTGATGTTGCTCTGTGTCTGCTGGGTGTGTAAACAAATGCTGCTAAAAAAGATGTTACCTTTTGTTGGCTCCAAAACACAATTATCATCCACATCATTCTTTGTATTGTCTAAGCAGTGTTACTGAAAGGTGCTATACAAATAAACTTGCCTTGCCTTTCCGTCTTTTGTCTAACTTTTCATTTGGCCTCTAATACCACATTTGAAATGTCAGACAATTTTCTAAAAACCCCCAAACTTGCACAGAGACAGAAACTGGTGTCATGAGGTCAGGAGAAGGTGGATAGACGTATTGTTAGAGCTTTTTCGTTTTAAAACCCCCACTCCAGACCTCATTATTCCAGACCTGTTAAATATGCCTACGATAGTTCCACTGTAGTTTTAGCTCTAATGTGCTTATCCAGAGAAAGAGCCCCGGAGGGAGAAGCAGTCTGAAAACAGGAAACTGGAACGCCTTTACTTCCATTACTGGTGTACTGGTCACAGTAGACAAACCAGTCAATCTGCATGACTTGCCTTACAGAGCTAACAGCCTGCATTCTCATAACTGCATGTTACTGTTGGGGTGTTTCACTAGAGTAAGACTCACATTGGAGCATCGTACTATCAACTTGTATTCCAGCATCAATAACAATATAAACAACCAACAGAAATTAGTTCAAAGATCAAAGGAACTAACAAATATGTCTATGACCCCAGAGAGACCACAGAAAAAGTGTCCAGACATAATAACCATGGAGAAAACGATTTTACATATTCAAGGCATTTAGCAGCTGTTTCAGCCAAACAAATGTGTGCGTTCTTGCTGCACAATCAGTTGTACTCATCACCGGAGTGACAGAGTTATTCTCAGGCACACTTATTTATTGGCCGATATGGTGATCAAAGCTGCTGTGAACAGGTGGACCTTAGCTGTGCTCTTTACACCGCACTCTGGAGTCTTTAAACAAAGACTCTCTACATCAATAATTAATAGCCCCATTAACCAGCCCAGTTAATGAAGATTAACAAAAGCCATGAGGATTGACAGAGAGCATCATGGGAGCAAAAATAAATGACCACAGTAGCTGGAGAGTCATTTAGCAGGGCCCTGGATCCATGATTTCCCCATCAAAAAAAAAGTTACGTGTAAACTGTAATATGTATAAGCTGTGGTTCCAAAAGCATTTAAGTAACAGTGCCTTGCTCATAAGCAGGATGCAACTGAGATAAACAACCAGGTGGCCACACATCTGACTGGGCCATGACATTCATTCAAGTGCCAGCCAAGACAGAAGGGTCAGCCCCACTTAACCTGAGACAGATGCAACATGAACACACACACGCTTTCATCACATATTGATTTAGAAATAGGAGCCAGTTTAAGCTTAAATGGCAAAGTATGTTCATTTTTCTGTCTCTTTCACTTAGGGGTGGTGAAAAAAAATCGATTATTGATTAATCGCGATTAAATTATGGACGACTATGAATCGATTATTAAATTTCCAAAGATAGATTTTTTTTTGGTAATACACAGTAGTGACTCCTCCAGTTACTGGCTGTCATACAGGATTTAACCGCAAGGCGGAGCTGTTGACTAACAGTCATAATAAAACTCCTGTAACAGAACCAGCGAGCGAGCTAACTATGCTAGCGAGGCGAGAGGCGCGTGACGAAGATAAACCATTAACCGGCAACCAACCAATCCATCCAGCTCCATCTGGGCTGAAAGCGAGCGTGTGGATGCATTTTGGTTTTCATGGCAGGAGGTTTAAACACGTCGACAGGACGGACGTTGTCTGCAA
>JBBMJY010000001.1:5337065-5348248 GCA_037833715.1 Toxotes lorentzi | reverse complement strand
CACACACACACACACACACACACACACACACACACACACACACACACACACACACACACACACACACACACATAGTCGTTCTAGTTGTTCATATGCACAACAATGCATAGAGGGATGTACATATACTCATGCAGCAGGCTCAACACACACACTTAGCAGCCATGATTCCTGTCACATCCTCTGTTTCTCTGTATTAGTGACTCTGACACAAAGGCTTGCATATTCCAAAAACATACAGACACACACACACACACACACACACACACACATATATATATATATATATATATATATATAGAGAGAGAGAGAGAGAGAGAGAGAGAGACATATTATTTGTACTTTAATATTTTTCCCGGTAAGCTATCAGTCCAGCTAACTGGACCCCACAGTGTGTCCATGTAAACCTGAATCATAAGTTTATTAGTCCAACTGATATTTTCACCATAAATCTAAAGCTTCTTTTTTTTGCCAGACCTATTTCTAGAACGGTCCTTTGTGGCTCACATAAACCTAATCCTTTACTCAAACAGATGTTTGCGCTCATCGTTCCCATTGACCTTGGTACATTTAATACATCCACCCTCCAGTCCTCCACCTATGGTTTTCTTTCCATCTGAACAAGGGTTATTCTGTTACTCCTCTTATTCCCACAAGCACATATGCTTTACTTTTATTACATTTACTGTGATCAGTTAATGTTTTATTTATTATACCTAAATTATACTGACACTTCATATATGTTTATCACACTAAGGACATCTTGTGTCTTTTAAGAACTGTTAATTTGACCAACAAAATAATCCCAGTATTAAAGATTTTACCATTAAGGTTTCTGTGACGTTTTTCCCTCCTATGCTCACAAGTTACCTCTACACAGTCACCTTTTCACACAATAGATCATCTTCCTGACAGCTGGCGTCAGTGCTTGTCCGACCAAGCAGAGGTGTTACTCTTGACACCTCTCACATCAGACAGCCCTCTGTTTCTGAATCGTAAGCTTCCTGCACCTCAGTCATATCTCACCTCCTGAGTGGTTATAATAATTCCAGTCTTCTTCCAGTTCTCTACCACCTTACACACACAGTATATGCCCTTCTTTTAAGGCTGGTATCATTAAAATGCAGCAATTCTTCTGGTGTGTTCTGATGATGCTCCGTTATGTACTGTAATTGTTTATGAATCCAAAATGTGTTTCCTCCTCCTCTAAAAAAGGAATCTTACACATTTTCTCTCTTTTTATGTCTCTCTGTTCACACTCAAGACTGGTATATTTCCCATCCATGCTATTGCTCAGTGTAACCACTGTGGTTAGTCTTGCAGCTTTTGCACTCCTCACCACATGTGCTACCTTGTACTTACCCACATGTTCCATTTTTTCTGTTTTAATCATTAACTACTCAGACACACAACTGTTCAGTTAATTCTCATCTCTAAAATTTACAGTTGTACTGCGTGATGGATAAGAAATTACACATCTTAAGTGACTAAAATGTCTATAACCTAGCCAATCTGTCCCTCAGAATGCTTTAAAATTCATTCAACTGTTGTCCCATTGTCATATTAATGGACATCAGTCTATAAGACAAACACATTAGCATTATGCTCGTTTAGATATTTCAGTTAATCACCTTTATAAAGTTAATTCCTTCATTGTGCCTAAATATACACTACTGGAAGTGACCTCATGTACACATGACATGAGGTCACCTGTTCCTATTTTCAGGGTGTTCAGTCTGTTCATTGCACATGTCTATTGTAAAAAACAATTTCTGAGGAGCTAATTTCTTTAATTCATCATAAGTTGTTAGAGTGCATTAACTTTTACCGCTATGCTTTGGAGACATGGTTTCAAGAGAGTGCAGCATGGCATACTTCACAAAACAGATTTATCCAACACATCCGACACTTGATGAGATAGGAAAGGACAATGCCTTGAAAATATGGCAATCATCCACAAAAATATACTTTTGTAAAATCTGGTGGAGGTGTCCTATTTCACCCGGGCAGATACAACAGACAGATTAACAATATATAGTTACACCAAAAAGTGATATATATTAAAGACACTATATACAAAACAATAAAGACAAATTTCGGTAGTACATACAAAGTGTCCATGGCTTTTAGTTTTAAATCTGAATGAAATATTGTTTTTTAGTCTGTGCACAATATAAAAACACCCACAACATAAAAACAGCACATTGCTTTGGCTGAAATATAAATAAGTGTTTTTGAAAAGAGAAGTTACAGGGATGATGATGTGGAGGGAGTATTGCTTTCATGCTGGACTCAACGTTTCCAACCCTGAGAAGATCAGAAATGAATTGGGTGACACCCAGTGGGAGACATCCATAACCACTTCCCCACCAAAATTTTTCATTCTTCTGTGTACAGTACTGCATCCCACTGGATAAGAAAATGACAGATTGTACTGCAATTGGACCCACATTTTCAGTCTGTGACACTTAAAATGATATACATATTTCAAAAGGACGGCATCTTAATGTTTGTGTTTATGTAAGTACCACTGAAAAATATTACCAAAAAACAAAACAAAAACAAAGATAACTTAATGAAAAATAACAGAACACATCAATAAAATCTACATTTCATTTGCATAACAGTGTCCTTCCTGTGTTTGCCCTGGTGTTGTGTCGTCATGTGACTGCAGGCTCTATGTCACCCAGCTGTCCATTCGCATTCGTTTGACCGTCGGACTCTCCCTGCCCTCTGAGCGACTCACAGAGAGCAAATGGAAATCCGGCTGCTGCTGCTGCTCCTCCCGGTCGCTGCCGCCCTCGTGGGAGCTGCAGGAGGAGCTGACACTGTCTGCGGGAGACCTCCCCATCTCTGCTCGGGTGGATGATGAATTGGAGGGGTGAGGATGAAGAGGAGCGTGAGCCTGGACCATGTACGCAGACTGGTTGAGGTGGTCACGGGGTGGGGAGATGGGTTCGGCTTTGATGTTGATGTTGATGTTGTGGTTGGTGTTGATGGAGAGGTTGGAGCTCCCCGGACTACAGACAGAGGGAAAACAGGAACGGGTGAAGACACCACCTAGTGGAGAAACTAACAGGTCTGCTTGGCTGAACAGTGAAACTTACCCTGTGATGGAACGTAAGTACATCTACTAAAATTCAGTATTGTAATACAGAATAGAGATACTTTTACTTTACATGAGTATTCCCATTGCATATATAATATATAAATTTATGATGACCTTATGAAATATTATTAATTCTAACAGATTCAACCACACAACAGTGCATAAATAATAATGTAATTTACAACATTGAAACATTCTCAAGGGGAACTCTTTTACATTTAGTGCATTTACTTTTCATACTTAAAGAATATTTTGCTGAGAATACATACTTTTATTGTGACTAACATTTTTAATTCAGGCCTTTAAAGTGGGAAAAAAGGAGATAAAACAATGGTCTCTTACAAATGAAAAGTTGAAGTTGTTTCACCATGTTTTAGCATTTTCCATCATCCCATGACTGTCACTTGTGGCTCCTGCTCATCAGAAGTTAGACATAGTCTTACTTCAACTTATAATGGCATGTTTTTTATAGCATGTTATTGCTACTTTAATTTAAGTAAAGCTTCTGATCACTTCCTCCACCACTGAACATGTCAGTGTGACGTTTCCATCAGTGGTCAATCACAACATTAATCCTGCAATATGTTCAGTTTATTACTTAAATCATTAGCCTTTCGCTTCATTACATCACCTCTCAAAAAAGTCCTGACAGATTCGGATAAACTCCCTCAGGCTTTTGTCTTCCTGGTTTGTATGTCAGCTGACGTTGTTTAACTTAGTGTAAATAAACTATGTCAACTAACAAAATGATGTAAACAAACAGTGAAACAGTAAAACCTGTTACCTGTCATTTAAAGAGAAAAGTCAACTGTCTCGGATGCTTACCCCAGGGAGCCCAGCTGGTGTTGCTGCCATGCTGCCATTGAGCCCAGAGACGGGCCTGCAGGAGAGCTGAAGCCTGACAGCTCCGCACTGCTCAGGGAATAATCTGACAAAGAGGAATGACACACAAACAGCATTAGACTCATACAGTCAGTATGATGCACCTTTGATGTCAGTCTAAAACGCCAAGGTGGAACTTTGCTCACATCCCTACAATGAGCTGATGCACCACCTGAAACCATTTCACTTTCACTAACTTTTGCTGTTAAGTTTTAGTGTGCCACAATGGCCCACACAGAGCCTCTTCTTCCCCAGGAAGAGAAACGTTCTGATGATAAAGATGATGTCCAAAGAAGCTGCTGTTCCTTATGTAACGTAACAATGTGCTACTGTCAGCAATACAGTACAAATAGTAATAATGCTCAGGTACCGTTGTTGTAGGCAGAGCTGATGCTGACATAAAAACAGCACATTGCTTTGGCTGATATATAAATAAGTGTTTTTGAAAAGAGAAGTTACAGGGATGATGATGTGGAGGGAGTATTGCTTTCATGCTGGACTCAACGTTTCCAACCCTGAGAAGATCAGAAATGAATTGGGTGACACCCAGTGGGAGACATCCATAACCACTTCCCCACCAAAATTTTTCATTCTTCTGTGTACAGTACTGCATCCCACTGGATAAGAAAATGACAGATTGTACTGCAATTGGACCCACATTTTCAGTCTGTGACACTTAAAATGATATACATATTTCAAAAGGACGGCATCTTAATGTTTGTGTTTATGTAAGTACCACTGAAGATTTCTGAATATTGATGAGATGTTTCTGACAAATCAGCAATTTCCAAACCAACGTTGCTTATTCCTTCTTAAAAATATTACCAAAAAACAAAACAAAAACAAAGATAACTTATATATCAATAAAATCTACATTTCATTTGCATAACAGTGTCCTTCCTGTGTCCTCCCAAATAGTAATAATGCTCAGGTACCGTTGTTGTAGGCAGAGCTGATGCTGGAGTAGACCAGACTTTGGTGAGGCAGACTGGGTGTGGTGATGGACACCACTGGGGTGGACAGAGGCTGGTTGGACTGACTGCTGCTCAGCCTCTGATTGCTCTGGAGGAAGAAAACAAAAACAGGATTAGAGATTACTAAATGTATAATCTCTAACATTATTCACTTAATTTCAGTTACTCTAAAAAACTGTCTTTTCTTTGTGTGTTGCTTTTCTTAGACTGTCCACAGATGTACTATACAGAGCATTGCTTTGAGCAGAACTTGGGTTGTGATGTCCCATTTCAACCACATGATGTCAGTATAAATTCATTTTCCCGTGGAGTCTGTCTGGAGGGAGCCACATCTGTTTTCCTTTCAAGGATAAAATCAAACCTCAGATACTCAGCCTCCAGAGAGTGAGCAGGAACTTGCTAAGGTTTGACATCTTGCTCAGAAAGAGCACAAAGCTGGTGAAAGATCACTTCAAACATAACTAAGCATTTTCTAAACACACAGGGTCTAGCTTGTAAACCAGTTCTTGAAATTTAAATTATTTGGTTATTGTGCTATTTTGCAGGATTAGGTGTTATGCATTTAAACTGGGAGCAGTCTCATTAAGGAGTCGTAATCAGGGCTACTGCTACAACCTCAGTGCTAATTTACTTGATTGAATGTTTTAACAATTTATCAGCAGACCACTAAATAGCAGCTGGCAATTCATTCTTAATCAGTTGCTGTCTCAAATTAAGATAGAAACCATGTTGGCCTGGCACTCCTTATGTCTGGCTGGTAAAGCTACTTGTAATCAGAACTGGTGGCTGTTTAACTGGACACATTTCTAACAGTAATTTTAAGTTTTGCGTCGCTCCTCTCTGGGCCGTTGGCGTTCCAGCCTGATAATGTCGGTAATGACATCACCCCAAATGAGGTCATTCACTGCTGAACATGCACACACAAACAGTGGGTTAACTAACCTGTACATGCCTAAAACTAACATCTTATCAAACCTAACATTGCATTGTGTTTCCTTCCCCTGTACCTGACTTATGTGTGGGGTAACCCTGTCACCGTGTACTGGGGAATTCAAATTCAAGCTAACATGGTAACGCTGGCAAACACTGACAACAATGCAGCCTGTGAAAAAAAGGCTGACCCGCTTAGTTCTTTATGAATATGGCTTTATACAAACTCTACGAATGCATTTAAAAATTTGCAATCCAAAAGAGTTATTCTTGCCTGTTTCTGCAAAACACACACACAATACACAAAGCATACTGAACACACTAGCACAGAGGAGGAAGTGAAAGGCTGTTTCAAAATGATCAAACTGAGGAGCAGCTGTGTGACCACAACTCAACATGTTTTAATGCAGTGAATGAAAAGCAGAAATAAATACATGTCACAATACCAGCAGCTACCATCCTCCTCTGCTGGCTTAAACATGGCTGAGACAGTGGCAGGCTATTGTTTCTGCTTTAATGCATGTTTCAACTGCACGCCAGTGTCAACCTGTAAGAGCTGACATTTAACACACTCTCACACAACTGAAAAAGACCATGCTAATTGCTAACTGCTTATTTGTCACCCAGTGATCCCCACTAATGATGCCAGAGAGAACAGGATGATGAGAAATAACGACGACTGGCAAAAATGTAATTAAATGTGCACTAATTTCTGCAGAGACTGACAACCACATGTGAAATGACAGGCTGTTAGTTTATAATTTCCCCACCTGAAAGTGTCTCTTATTGGTAATAATGACCCTTAATGAGTCTTAATAAGAGGCTTTTAAGAGTAGCCCATAATAAGCTTTCAGTTTGTGTTCCATGTATGTAAAGTCTCACAAAAGTCGCAAAGAATTATTATTTATGTTTATATCTGGATCTGCGCTATTCAGTTACTACCATATCTACCAAAAAATCCAGACTTTTACTTTAAAGTTCATAACAACAGAAATCACAAACTCTCCTCGTGTCCTTTCATTGATGGATCACTGCGAAATGTAAAAATGCCCTTGATCTCACAGCCAGCAGAGTAATGAAGCCGCCTGGTGACCATAAAAAAGGGGAAAAAATAAAAAAAAAGAAGAAAAGTCTCTGTTTCCATTGTTTGCTAATCGTTACATCATGTTTGAGCATAGTGTGGGAGGGAAGGGCAACAGTAAGGGAGTTAAGGGCAAATCAATAACTTCAATAACCCAGCACAGCTGCTGAGTGTACAATCTGAAGGAAGAGAAACAAACTCAGGAAGATCTGAAGACTCCTTCTACACTTTCTGAGCACGGAGTCAGTTCACCAAACCATGAACTCTGTTAGATTTCATGCATCTAATCACAAGATGTGCTAGTACTGCATAGTCACTTGGTGAGGGTTTAGTGGTGTCACACTTTGAAACGCAAGATGAATGTAACAGCATATTATTTCTGCATTTCCGTTCTATTGGTATTGTGTCTAAATCTGAATGTGCGATCCCACTCCAACAAAGTGGATGAGTTGGCAGCTGACTTGAAATATTATCAGTCTTGTTGTGTGTTGTCTTCCAAAACTAATTGTACTGTAAATGACAGTAGTGGTGTGTGAAGGAAAAACTAAGCACAGCTTTCGCGGTCTTTGCAGAGATGATACCTAAAGTTAATGTTTTTTAAATACCACAGCCAGGGTTTTAAAAAGCATAATTAAATATTAATAATAAAGCAAAAACACCTTTTTTAGTGGGGACAGATACTACATGGAAAAAAAACTGAAAAGGATAATTATAGTAGTAGTTTCCAGAGTTTCTGACCACTGGTGCTACAATGTTTTGATGAACAGCTCCCTGAACAGTGCATTTGGGTTAAGAAAAATTGAATGTAAACAAATCTGTTACTCTATTCAACTACAGAAATACTAAGAGGAACTATGGATCATGAGGAAGATTAGTGGTTATGGTACTTTGCAGTTCAGAACACAGAGATCTTCCGCTCTTTAAAAGAACAATGATTTCACTTTCAAACCCAGTAACCATCTGGTCCAGATGGTGTCAAACCAATTGTTCTGAAAAGTTGCTGACCAGCTCTGTGGTAGAATGCATCATCTATTTACCCCGTTCTTGTCTGCATCCAATATCCCCCAGGCTTGGGGGACATCGTGTACTGCTCTGGTTCCTAATAAAACTCAGACTCAGGCACTGAAAGCCTTAAGGCCCGTGCTTGTCCATGAGCAGCTGAGAAGTGAAACAATAAATCCACCCCAATATGCTTAAAAAGGCCAGAGTAAAACATGGTCTTGTTAATGTGCTTGTTGCTTACAAATGCTTAACATGATAACTTCATATGATGGTGAGAAGAAAGTGGCAGTGAGAATGTCAGCGTGTTTTGACGATTTTCTGCTCTCATCAATTTATGCAGCTTTAAGTATGAGTTTAAAAAACTGTCTGACATTGTTCTTTGTTATTAACCTTTGTGAGGACTTTTGTTGAGGCCCTAAATATACGAACCAAACACACACTTACCAGTGCTTGCATCATTCCTTTGGACTGGGGGATGACCACTCGGAGGTCAGACTTGCGGCTGGTAGGGACCAGGCTATTCCCAGGAGGTGGAAGAGGAGGAGATTTTGGTGGTATGATCTTCCCCAAACTGCTTCCACCAGGTGAGCCCACAAAACCATTCACTGAACAGAGACAGAGAAATATACACGGACATTTTAGGACTGATGGTATGGAAATCCTTACTAACTGATGGAGAATATGAGCCTGTCTACATGGTCAGGGAGTCATAGTGTATGTATGATCTATAACTCCATGTCAATAAAAATTTTTAAAGGCATATTTGCAGAGTCACTTTTTTTAGTGAAAAGCACAAAGCATCTTGGCCAAGTTTGGACATATTTGAAGATGCTGAAAGTGTTTTAAAATCAAAACTGCTGGCCACCAGGTTCTGAATGCAGAGAGGAGAAAGTACAGCTATATATTATACAAAAGATAATAATGAATAATTGATCTTTTCTTGCTCTTGACTCTTGACATTACATAATGGCAGTGTTCATATGAGACATGCTGTTCTGGGGTAGAGATGACAGGGTGGATAGTGTGTAAGGATGAAGACATACAGTAAAGATAAATACAGCTGACAAACCAGGAGAAATGACAATGAGGTTCTTGGAATAACACAGATGCCTCCAGTGGCCCTTAAGCTGAAGCTCTTCAAATGTTCTTATGTGAAGCGGTGACCCTCACTCAGCAATGAGATATCTACCATCATCCCACAGCGACTCAAACCACTCAAAGAAACATATTCAGAAATTTCTGTAGTGAAGTGGATCACTAAAGTTCTCGGTTGGAAAATGATAAATTTACAGAATTCATTGATTCCTAACCCGGGGGGCTGAGGTCCCATCTGAGGGGCCATGAGAGGGCAGGAAAAAAAGTGATGTTTCCAGACATTCCTCTAATCTTTGCACTTCAATTTTTCAAAAGAATTATTGGATAATTTATCATTAAAAATCCTCTTTGGTAACAAACAGTAGACATATCCAACTTCATATCCAATTCACTGATTTCTTTAACTTCATAAAAACAAACCGCTTCATTTGACAAAAGTCCAGAGTTATAGTTAGTGAAAACATGGAATTTTTCCCACTTCAGGTAGGTTTGCCTGACTGCGAATATCAAAAACTGAGAAGTGCACTGAGCACTAGAGTTACTGAGCATTTTCAGTGACTCATTTCAGAAACATCAGCTGAACCAGTCCAACTGCATTAGTTTTACAAAGTTCTCTATAAACACAGATACACAGTATTTTCTATAGATAAAATTCTAAATATAATTAATAAAAATTAGAATTGTTAGTAATAAATTCATGTAGCTGGAGTACATTTAAAGGCTTGGCATAAAATCCCACCACTGAATGTCTTTAAAGCTCAGAGCACAATTTTAATAAAATAGTACAATATGAAACATAGTACTACAACAATATGAAACATTTATGCACTCAGGCATAGTAGTATGTTGTTCATGGTTATATTATAAAAGCAGATTTCCCAACAGTAACTGGGCTGAGCTATTGGACACTAAACATAGCTGTAGACTGGCAGCTACAAACACAGAGAGTGAGTGAGGGAGGGAAACAGAGAGAGGTTATAGAAGGTAAGCCTCTATCAGGGAGGTTGCTGGGTACAGACAGTATGTGTGTAGTCCAGAGACTTGGGGCATTGTGGAGTTTGTAGTGAAGAAGTGTGATGTATGTAGGCAGACAAGATGTTTAAGAGACTGTCAGCCTACATCCTGTCTGTCTACGCCAGCCTGAGGAGGAGGAGGAAAGGAGGAGGAGAGGAGAGGAGAGGAGAGGAGAGGAGAGGAGAGGAGAGGAGAGGAGAGGAGAGGAGAGGAGAGGAGAGGAGAGGATTTTCCTCCTCTCAGAAGTGATTCTCCATCCAGTCCAACTTTTAAAGGGAGGAAGAGATGTAACTGATTCATGAAGCCAGCTCAGACACTACCTGGTGGAAATGTACTCCTCTTGTTATAATTACATTCAAAAGAGTGGTCAGTATGTATGTACTGTGTATGTTGAAGTGTGTTTGTGAGACTCCTGTGAAACACTGTACATACCAACTGGTCCAGATCCATTCTGCAGAGCCAGATCAGAACTGCCCTGCAGGCCACCTGAAGATAAAAACACACACCGACACACACACCAGTTTGTGTCCTGTAACCACTGAAATGTGTGCAATGACCTTCAGAATTTGTTCGCTAGTCCTTCTCTTTCCCTGCTGATCATTATCTATTTTGTCTGTTATATCTTTGCATGTAAAGTAAATACAGCCAAACTGCCTTTTTGTCAAACAGGCTGTAACTCACTACATGGAAGAATATTCGCATGGAAAGTAAGAATGCACTCTAAATGTAGATTTAAACCCCATTATAAAAATGACATGTGCTTCTCAGTTATATTATTCCTGTCCACTGTGCATGCGTGCATGTGTTTTTTCTCCCCCTTCTCTGAGAAGTAATACAGTTCACTTTGCAGAGTGTTTTTTTGCACAGTTGCTGTTCCTCCCATAAGTCCCATCCAGACAAAAATATGAACCTCTAAATGTACATGCCTATAGCATGTCCTATGATTGAATGTGTGTTTAACAATGAGTTATTAGTTATAAAAGAGTAATATGTTATTACACTCCATAACCCAGAATATTAAGCACACACACACACACACACACACACACACACACACACACACACACACACACACACACACACACACACATACCCACAC
>JBBMJY010000001.1:5296704-5336622 GCA_037833715.1 Toxotes lorentzi | reverse complement strand
CACACACACACACACACACACACACACACACACACACACACACACACACACACACACACACACACACACACCTGTGTTCCCAGTGCTGGGAGGTCTTTGTGGAGAATTTCTGTGGAGGTGTGTGTGATGTGAGGAGAGGATCCCGCTGTCAGCAAGAGCTGCTGTGGCTGCAGCTAGAGCGTGCGAAGTCACACCTCCGCCTCCACCTCCCCCTCCTGCACCGGGGCTGTACGACATGCTGCCAGGTGCTACATGCATGTAGTTCTGCTGTGGAAGGCCTGTGGACTAGAGAGACAGTAACAGAAAGAGGCATGTTAATGTGAGCTTGAGTAATAATGGAATTGCTAATCAATGACACACTGGTTTTTCATCTGCTATTTTATCTGCATCCTAGATCATGTTTTGGTGATAACATCTTCACTGGTCAGAGGGGGCACACAGACAAATATATGATTAATAATATGAATGTGGCCTTTTTCCCCACATTTTGTTCTTTATAAAGAAAAAAAACATGGAAGAAAACTTCCATCAAATCCAAAAGTGTATCAGAGTCTGTGTGTAAGATGCAAAAAAAACAACAAAAAAACAATTACACAGATATAAGGTGGAGACGTTTTTGGTGCAAGTCCCTGCAGAGAACATGTGGGTAGGAAAAGCCAATGGGTTACAGTCATGAAGGCATTAATAAGCAAGGCTGTGATCTGTGTCAGTGGATTTTCAAGTTGTTTTCAGCGAAATGTAAGAGTAAATAAAAATGGAGAATAAGAAAATAAAATGCTACTTACAATTTTATGACTTTTCATCATGTTGTCAAATTCTTCATTAATCTTCTTGTATTTCTCCTCAGTGTTGGGGGTGAGGACGTAGGAGGCATCAGCGTCAGGGCTGTCACAGCCTCTGTGCTCCTTCTTGTTCAGGGCCTGTGGGTGAAATAAACACAAGGCAAGTTTAGAGACAAAGTGATTAAAAAGAAAGAGACATCACAACCATATATACAGACGCAGTGTCCTGTAGTTGAGATTCATAATAAAGACGCATTTTCTCAGGCAGAATGGTGAGCTGACTACTGAGAGCAGAGATCCAGCACAAAATTAACTTGTGTTTTGTTTTATGGTAAGGCACATGATTTACAAACGTATTTGAACTTCTAAATGAATTCTTTCTGATGGGAAACCCATTCGTTCAGACAATGTCTACAGTACAGTTCTTTCACAGGGCACCTACAGATTCAAAACACATCAGTTTAAGCTCTATTTTCACAAAAAGGTTTGCTACAAAGTAAAAAAAAAAAGTTTGTCCATGTCACAAACTGAGGTATTGTAGAACACAGGATGTGTATGGTTCTGGCTGGTCCCTATTTAATATGTGGTAAAAGAGTAGGAAGGACAACTAACCACTAACAAGACTTCAAACTCTATCTGATTCACAGGAGGTTCAGAAAATACAGACACTTCCCTAACACTGAGGTCATATTTACATTCCTGCAGTTCAGTAAATACAATCCCAATAAGTTCTTTGTTTTGATTCTAAAATCAGTGTGGATGGGGAAACACATTTTTATTCGGTGGTAAAATGCCTCTAATGTGTTAATCACTTTGCAGAAGCATTACAAAAAGTAGCCAGTGTTTGGTTTATTACACATTATTTATTTTTTATTTGGGAAAATGCTTCCAAGGACTTCTCAGGCGGACCAACTGGTTTAATTCACGTGTTTGTCAAGCATTTAATTACCTGAGCGTCTCTCTGGAGAATAGATTAACAACAGTCATAGACCAAAAGCTTGCAGCATAGAGTTGGTAATCTAAAAAATAAAGCTCAGTAATTCTTTAATTTTTAGCCACACTGGCAATGGCTCTAGGAATGCCATTGTCTGTCTGCCAGTCTGCGAGTGGGTGCACTTCTTTAGTCCAGGCTGAAATACCTTGCCAGCTATTAGAGGATTGCTGTGAAGTTGGTTGCAGGCATTCAAGGGCCACACAGGACACATCCTGATGACTTTGACAATGCCCTGATTGTTCATGTGGCGCTGCCAGCAGGTGAAACTTTTCACTTATCTATTGGAAATATCTCTACATACCCAGACGGGTAATCCTAATTACTTTAATGATGTCCCTCTAATATGTCAACCACCATTTGGTTGACATTTGGTTTTGAGCGAAATGTCTCCACAACTAACTGGATGGATCGCCATGACATCTGGTGAACACATTCATGTCTCCCTCAGGATAAACTAGTAACTTTGGTTATCCTCTGACTTTTTGTATGGTGCCATCATCAGGTCATTTGTCCAGTACTTTGGCTTATGACCAAATACCTGCACATCTAAGCCTAATGGCATTTCCATCAGTCTTAGCTGTACTTTGAGTATAGTGGAGTCAGCATGTTAACATGCTATGTTATTATTAAACTATTAATTATCAATTACAAATGGGCAAAAGCACTGTCATCTTAAGTATGTTAGCATGCTGGCATTAACGTTCAGGTCACACCTGTGCCTGTGCCTGTGCGTAACAGCCTCACAGAGCTGCTAGCATCACTGCAAGACTCATCACTACAAACAATATCTATTAAGGTTGTTGATGATGGCAAAAAATATCTAAATATGAAAACTATTCTACAACTAATAACTAACTAATAACCAGTTCTGGAAACAAACTAAGGCTTCTCAGTCTGCTACGAGCAATAAACCTCCTCTCTAGCTAACTGTACCAACACAGCAATAAGGAGAGTTTGACCTATAGGAGGTGTAACAATCAGTATGGGTCTCACTAAGGTCAAATGGTAAAATGCTCTCAACTGAGACACTGAACCACTTACCTAATTATTCTCTGGGAGATACGGGTCTGATTTTCAGTGTTCTAGAAATCACAATAAGAACTGCCTCCAGTTATAAATTCAATGTGCAGTTCTAGTTTGAGAGATGCATTTTTGTTTTGCATGTACAGTAGCATAAAAACTGCATTCCAGTTTCAGGAATAAATAAATAAATAAATTATTCTGCTTGTGAGGGTCTGACAGTTTGTTTGACTTTATGAGTTTGAAGCAGCATGACAGACAAAAAGCTGGTCTGAGTAGACATAAGACATCTAGTTTTCCTCTAGAGAGATGCTGCTCCATATCGCAGTCTTACTCATCTACATTCACACCAGCCTTTTAAACACAATGGACTGGAGTAAGCAGATATTTTTATAGCAGGCCTGAAACGACTTTGGGTTTGGTTGGGTTTTTATAGTGGTACAGGGTGGATAGACGGGGAAATAAAAGGCAAAGTGTTGGCTGTTAATCAGACATCTAGCCATCAAATGAGATCCATTAGCACAAACTCCTCCGTCTGTAGAGGATCATATTACTGTGAGCAGTGCAGCTTTCACAAACCTTCACAGTGGTGCAAAATGACAATCCTGGAATAGAAAATGCTGTTTTAAGGAAGGAAGAACCTGAACTTAATAGCTCAGATCCCTTATAGAGGTGTGCATGCATCATCAATCATTTACTAGATTCATGTGAAACCTCAAACCAGAGTGGCTTTGACAAAAGTTAAAAAATTATGATTTTTAATATATGATGACTTTCATCGTAAAATGCTACTTATCCTTAGAGAAGCCTGAAGTTGAAGCTTGTGTGATGCCACATTTCAAATTCTCAAAATGTGTCAACCATCTTATTGAGAAGACAGATATACATACAATACATAATTCCCACTGTAAATAAAATGAAGGCAAATTAGGAAATGGCAATTTAGTTTAATTTAGAATATGGTTGAATGTACAGATAGGTCCTTGTTTGTAGCACTCACTGCAAAAGAAGAAAAAAAAATCAAATCATACCAGCATCAAGCCTGGATGATGACATCACCTCTCTGGTATCCATCATCTCATCTCTGCTCCTCATTACGTTAAACGTCATAGCGTGAAAAGGACGGACTGACAGACCAACTCACCAGCCAGCTGACTGTCTGTCCACCACATGTCCTCTGCATTCCCAGACACGAGTGGTTATTAGGAGCTTTAAACACACACTTGCGAGTCTATTTTCACCAAAGGCCTGAAACTCCACTTTAACAACTGGTGACCACTTAAGAAGTCACACGCTCAGTTTCTGCTCAATTCAGTGGTTATTCGTTTCCACGCTCTAGTAAACATCAAGTTGGACAGTTTAAATTTCCAAAGGATGCACACAGTGTTTGGCTTGTTCAGATAGGGACAAGCTTTCCTTCAACCTGTCAACCCGCCTGCTTGTTGGACCCTTTGCCATTTGGTCTAATTATGGGAAGGTACACTGTGGTACATTATGTGACTTGCTGTGTAGCAGTGCCAGCAATTATCAGTGAAAATGACAGGTGGAGAATGAATTATCTGTCAGTGATTTCAAAATTCTGTACATTGCGAATAATGGCTTTAACACACATTAACACACAAGGTGAAGGACAAAATTTGTTTGGAAAAATGATTTGACTGTGTGATTCTCTTCACTCATCTATTGCTAATTACAAGTCAGCTGAGACACAGTTTGGTGTTCCAATATACTAATTAAGTTAAATTAAGTTTAAGTTAAGTTTATTACTTTACTGATCCCTCAAACTGGGGAAATGAATTATTCTCTGCATTTTACCCACACCCACACAAGTATGCACATGCACTAGAGACGCTGGGGCAGAAGGCTGCCAACTCAGGCGCCCGGGGAGCTGGGGGGGATCAGTGCCTTGCTCAGGGGCACCAATGCCATGGTCGCAGAGGCAGGGGGTACGCATCTTCACCACCCGCCATATCTGTTGTGCTTGGTCGAGGGATCGAACCAGCGACCCTCTGATCTCAAGCCGATCCAAAGCAAATTATATTGTACCATTTACCGTTCACTATTATTCCTTGCAACAGTCCAGTGAGATCAAAGGCCCTGCCCTTACTACAATGAGGCACCACAGTATCAAGTATCATTTTTATCACAAGCTTAACACAGGGGAGTAATGTGATACGTAACCTGGCACCGAGATATCACATAATAGTCTGCTAACACTGGGAATGTGTCTGCGTAAACAAGAAGTAGAGAAACATTCACCTCGGCGTTCAAGGGCTAAAGCTTATGTCTAACAATGATATTCAGATGTATAATGACTCATGATGTTTGTTAATGATATCAAGATAAATGAGACAAAAAACGACAGATGGAAAGTTTTCGGCTACTCAGGATCAGGAGTTTGTTCTCTACAGCCATCCTCTGATTCATGTGTAAACTGAACTTGACCTTACAAGAAAAAGAAGAGGGAGGACAGCTGTTACCAATCATGTGATCACAGCAGTTTCTTAAATGTTTCACAACATGCTCAGGTAGCTTTGCAGTTTATCTTTAAATATGGGTGAGTTCCAGCTCTTCTGAAAGAAGCTGTTTTCTTTAGAGAAAGGACAGTGAACAGTACAAAGGCAGGAGAGCAGGGTTTAGGCTTGTTTGGTCCAAGAGCCATAGGGCTATATGTGGCTCCACAGACACTGGTTTAAACCACTACATCATGTCTGGGAACTGAAGACTATCTTAAAGTGTCTGCTGGGGGATCTGAGAGTATGTGTCTCCTTATCATCTTAAATGTCAAAGTCAGCTTTAGTGGATCACCAAAGGCATCTGGATCATTGCCACCATGAGGCACGGGCTGCAACGTTAAGCATCTTAACATATGAGGGTGATGCCTTGTTGCTGTTGGGGCTGCACCAAAGATAAAAAAGGCTCCCTCTTTCCCTGGAGTAACGCTTTTCCAGTCGGGTGATTGCCCTATAGGCTAAGAATAGGGCAAGCACGGGAGAGTTTGAGATGTGATCCGGCACATCTCTGGCAGAGATAAGCTCAGCTCACACACTTTCAAATCACACACGGTTTTCACTGATTGTTTTTTTTTAATCAAGTATTTTATCATACAGAACTAAACCAAAGCAACCGCTGTGCTGTATGCCATAGCATCTGTCTTTCAGTATATTGTAGTTTTCACTTTCTGTTATGGTTCCCATTCATCTCTGGCCTCTGCAGGCCTAAATGACTGTACTGCATATCTTGGACGGCTGCTCTGTTATTGTTGAAACTCAATTCTGCAGCACACAAACCTGTCTCATTATTATGACAAAAGTAATCTGTTTGTGAGATTAGCTGACCAGTAGGGACTTTGTAGTTGTTATATCTGGCAAACCATCATCATACAAAAAAAAAAATCTTCTTGGCTTCCACCTTCATTTCAGGTTGAGATTACACTTTTATCTCCTCCATATGGAAATAGATCTGTAGAGTGCATTTCAAACCAATGTGCTGCTTAAAGTCAAACTGAAATTAAAGGTCTTTGATTAAAGCTTTGCTAAGAAATAACTAAATATCTATGATTGTGAATTTTTGATTGCAACTGACAATGTTGGCACTGGCAACTTGATTGCTGCAAATAGTTCAGTATTTTGCTTCAGTTTTAACAGTCAGACATTGCTTAGCACCATCTGTGATTCAAATCACTACTTGTTGCTGGGAGTTTTGACAGTCTGGTCATCTGCCATCACCACAACTGGACCCATGAAAGAGACAGCTAACACTAGTTAGAACTCTTCACAACTGTGCTTTGTATAGTGTGGAACAAACACAACCCTCAGTGATCTTACAGAGAACTAGTGAACAAAATAATAGTCTATGGAGAGGACAATGACCTTGTTCAAAACCAAAGAAAAATTATTGACGGTCATAACTTTCTGGCAAAAAACCTGAGTTGGGCCAAAACACCATGGCCACAGTGTGGAAAACACAGCAACAGCAGAGCATCAGGGTACTGAAGAAGGCTGGATTCATCTGTCAGCTGCTCACCCAGGCCTATAGAAGACTCACTGAGACCATTCCCACCAGTGGCATCACTGTGTGGTTTGGCAACACCACCCAGGCCGTGAGAAAATCTCTTCAACGAGTCTTAAAAACTTCAGAGAGACTCATCTGAGTCTGACCTCCCCTTCGTGGAAACACACAACGCTGCAGGAGAAAAGTGCAGAGCATCACCAGTGACCGATAACACACAGTTCACTCTCTGCTCAGGTGGAAGAACTCAGGATACAACCTGAGACATCACAAGCCACAGAGCATCACAACTCACAAGGCGCTTCTACAACAGTCTTTTTCCAGCTACTGTCAGACTCATTACAAAGAACAAGGCTGGAGTGGTGCCCAGGTAGAGCCAGCAGGATAGAAGCGTCATCTACATGCCCACGTTCACTGTGAGTTCTCCGGACACAGACCTGCTCTATTCACACATCGGCTCAATCGGACATTACATAGATTTTGTACTGGGGATCTGGCAGGGTAACGTTCCTTTCATGTGCGGTTCAACTGATTTGGACATTTGCGATCACACATACAGCTCTTCTGGTTCTAGTTCAGGGTTGCAGAGCAATCTTGCCCCAGTCCTTTATTTATTTGCATACATTTTATTATTTCTGTGCAACAATCTTACAGTTTCTTTATTATTAAAGAAAGAGTATTTATTGTGGGGTTTTTTTGTTGTTGTTTTTTTTTTATTACAAAATTGACTCTGACACAGTCACCAGAGTGCTGATGTACCTGTACTGCCCTGTACCTGCGCAAATGGCAAATAAATCTCATGTGAATCTGAAACTGAGTGTGCAGAAGCTGTCAATGACTCAGGAGGGTTTGACATTAATGAAAAGTAACTGGTGGGAGTCAATTCAATTCCATTCAATTTTATTTATATAGCGCCTTCCACAATCAAAATTGTCTCAAAGCGCTTCACAGAGACCCAGAGCCTGACCCCAGAGCAAGCACTAAGGCGACAGTGGCAAGAAAAAACCTTTTAACAGGAAGAAACCTTGAGCAGAACCTGGCTCATATGGCGGGGCCATAGGACGGGGGGAAGATAGGACAGCTGGGAATGGAGGAGAGAAGGAGAAAGACATGGATCAGTGCTAACAATGGCAAGCTAGGCTAAGCTTCTACTTTCTGAGAGATACTCTCAGTGGAATTAAAAGCATGAGGACTCCCAAATGTTGAATGTGGTAAAGGGAGAAATAGCTTTAAGGAATAGTTTGATATTCACTTTGATATCACTCTCAAATCTTAACTTAGCTTGGCACAAATTAAGCCTGGCTCTGTCCAAAAGGTAATGAAATCAACCTTCCAGCACCCCTAAAGCTCATTAACATATTAAAACGTCTTGTTTGTCCACAAAAACAACATGTTGTTTTACGGTGGGTCAGGTGCTAGACTATTTGACTTTAAACATATGTGACCAAACAAAATACAGCAACAAAGTGTATGCTGGATGTGGCAGTGTTCATGTGAAGGCTGCTTGTGTGCGTGTGACAAAGAAATATGTGAGCTGTTTGTGCTAGAGAGATAATCATCAGCAAACATCATGTTCCATCAAACAACAACAATGAACCCACAGACGCTTTCTGCCAGTCCCTCCAGAAATGGGACGTCTGTTGCAGCCAGTGGAGGATTACTTTACACATAGTCAAATTCCATGCTTAAATGTTGCAGATAGACTGACCGATATGTAAAAGAGCAACCTCCCACTTTCCAGGCTTTGTTTTAAACTGTTTGTCTATCTGCGTGACATTTGTGGGAAAAAACAAATGAGGGCTCAAAGCAGGCAAATAAAGTCTGGCTAATGGCTTACAGAGCTAACACAGGTGTCTACTTGTGGTTTACAGTGAATAGGCTCGATTATGTTATTTAGAATCATTATGTTCAATATCAATGATGCATGTTAGCAACCTCTAGCACTACCACCACTGCACCTAAGAGGATGAATTCAGCGTCTGTTCATCCTTAAGCCTGTATTTCCTTCAGGATTTTGTTTTTCCTTTCAGTCCCACAATTGTCTAATTCCTCTTGAGAAACAATGTTAGATTTACTTGGGAAGGTTAAGAGTCAGTGAATCTGGTAAGACAGAGGACACGAAGGAGGAAAGAAAGCAGATGGAAAACATGCCTGCACTCCCCTGAAAGACTGAAGCTTCTCTCTTTTTCAGGAAGGGGGAAGAGGCATTTTGAAAATAAACACTGTTCATTTGGGAAGTTTAGCTTCCTTTACAGTTGACAGTTTGCATTTGGTACAGCACTGCTGTGTGTGTGTGTGTGTGTGTGTGTGTGTGTGTGTGTGTGTGTGTGTGTGTGTGTCAAGTAGCTTGGGTGGGAGCAGTAAATACAGGCTCTCAGCAAGACAAACATGCATTAGAAGCTTACATAAACAACCAGAGCATGAGTCAAGATGACCATTCATTTTTAATGGCAGCAGCAATGACTGCGTGCTGTCAGAGACAAGACAGCGCTGCTCAGGGACCATGATGCAACACTGCCAGCGTCACCACACTGATGACACTATAGGAACCCACAGAATGGGTGGGCGGCTGGATCTTATCACTGAAAACATCTATGTCTTCAGTAGGCCAGCTATGACTATGAGTGTGTTAATGCAGAATACACAGTCTCACAGATGATTTGCATTATCCAAAGTTGGAAAGTCAGCCTGTTAGTAGTTTTTATCTGCAAATTCATGAGGTGAAAATCTCTGTCCTCAGTGTTAATTTAATCCATTTTGTATCAGCACTGGAACACAAAACACAAATCTGTGCCATTATCAACAAACACTGAAAGTCTAAGGAAGCATTTTCACTTTTACTCACTTTCTGCTTCACTTTCTGCTAAAAATGTATCAACACACTCAAACTCGAACAAAGTGTCAGCATGTGTACCGTACACAGATATCTACAAAGGATCATCATTTTTGCATCAAATCAAATGTAGTAATTTTAAAACTCTAAGTGAGCCATATTTACAGTATGTTATCCAGTTAATTCTTTCTTAATTAACATGCATTATCACATTAAGACCGCTTTAAGTACCACCTTCATTCATTTTTGTATTTTGATATGCATAAAATGTCTTTCAAAATGTATATTCTGTTACCCCAAATTTTAAAAGGTGTCACAGTGGACTGAAGGCAGCAACAGCTGGGCGAATTCTGCTGAATCCTCAGTTGCTACACTTTCTAGGAAACCATCTTTCTAAAGCACAAACTGCAGTCATTTCATTCCTTAATCCTCAGGGCTTTCAGAACAAATATTGAGGGATTTTCAACCCCGATGAGAAAGTAAAGAGTTTGAGTGTAAAGCCTCAATAATGTGTTATAGTGTTAAGAATTCTCTCTCTCGTACACCCTCTCTCCTTTTTTGTGTTTCTCTAACTTTTTATTTTATTCCCTCTCTTTCACTTTCTGCTTTTCTTCTCCTCAATTACTTCAACAACTGTTTTTTTCTTTTCCATATTTACTCTCTAATAACCCTGGCCATGGAAATAAAAAGAAAAATTGTCTAGGGTCGCCTACCTATTGCCCTGCCATGAATACACTACCAAACATTATATCTTTGCTACCATTTTATGAGTGTTAATAAAAAAGAGGTTGTTGAATGTGATGCACTTAGGCATTTAGTTGGCACTCACAACACCATTTACACTGAATAAGAACAATAGGTTTCAACAGATCACCCAACCAAACTAAAGAGGAAAAAAAAAAGTCCACATTTTCTCTGCAAACTCAGATTGAACATAAATAAAACCCTGCTCTGTGCCATGTTTGTGTCAGGTCGAAACTCATTATGACAGGAGTTGGAGACTACCAAGAGATTTCTACCACTCACCTCTACAATGTCAGAGTTGGTTCTGCTCTCATGGGGTTCGTTGTACTCGGTGTATTTCAGTAGGACCTTGTCCATGTCGGTGCTGGCATACTGAAACAGCTTGTTGGAGCTGTTGAAGATGATTAGGGCGATTTCACAGTCACACAGGACGCTCAGCTCATAGGCCTTCTTCATCAGACCAAACTTCCTCTTCATGAACGTCACCTAGAAAGATAGACACCATGGATCAGTCTGGTATTCTTCAAATATCCACTTCACATTTTGAACAGACAAGGAGTTTATCTGCAAAACTGTGGTTTAAGAACTTTTTCAATTATTTTGAAATCATGTTCAGTTGATCATCATTTTCTCTTCATTTTTTATTACCTAGCAGCAAATCCTGACACAACTATACCCCATTATTTATATTAACAAGATGTCATTGTGGAAAATGTACAATAATAACACCAAATGGACATGTGTACGGGAGGTGGAAGCAAAAGGGGTTTCTACAAAAATCTCCTCAGTGTGACAAACTATTTTCCAAAAACTGGGATGAAAAGGTTTCTATTGGAGCAGAAAACAAAACTTTTAAATTTTTTAAATCTTTTAGAGACATCAAATCTCTCAAAATTGAGTGGTGTCAGAGTTGAAAGCAGAATAAAACTTTCTAAACGGCAGATCACAGTGTAATTCAGAAAGGCCTTCCCTTATAGGTGATAAAATCCAAATGGCTAATGGCAAAAGGACAGGTGAACCAAAGTGCATTCCTCTGCAGCCTCTGATCTGAGGGATATTGTGTGGTTGTCAAAATGTGGTGTGACAATAGTAATAATTACACACAATTGCACTGACATTTACGTTTAATTTCAGGCATTCAGTGACTGATCTTATACAGAACAACTGATAATGAGCCAATGAACCTTATGCATTACTACCACTAGGTCAACAGTCACAACGTCACAGTCTTGAGAGATAAGAAAAGAGATTAAAAATGTGTGTGTCACACTGAAAGGAGAGAATAAGGAGGGAGGAGGTGGGCTGAGAAGGAGAGAGAGCCTTGTGCAAGATGTGAAAACCTGGAGCAATAACCTGGAAATTTGTTTCTAATGAAATATCTCTGATTGAATGGATGGAAAATGTGGGTGGGTAAAGCCATTCAGTACAGTTTCCCTCCCAGAATGATTACTATTAAGGTGTTCACCCTTAAGAGTAATTGTATTCCCTGAAAAGTTCATCATACTGTCACTAGACAATTCTTGGAATTATAAAACAAAAAAACATTCCTAACATACAGTGTTGTATTGTACTGTGGCATCTAAAATGAGAGCAGTCGTTCTTGAAACCTCCATGTTCCCCTAAACCATGACCTGCAACTCCAACATGAAGCTAAAATGCATTGTTTGGAGGCAACCATTTACAGCTCACATTAAACCCACATACAACTCACAGGTCACACATCGATCATACTTTCATCCCTTTTTTGGTGTGTAGCTAACTCCCTGCAGTGAGTCAACTGTATTCATCTAGGTTTGTCTTCCGTCCATCATAGCTTCTGGGATCCTGACTCATATTATATCTAGAAGCTTCCTCTGACTCTGACAACTTCTCACACGCTCCAAGATTTCTAGCAATGCTGCAGTGAGTATCAGGTGTATTTCACGTGGTCCTTGTGTGCCTACTTCATGCTCTCACATTTCCACATGTTCATGTCGTCTTCTGCTAGCTTACTTTTTCAATATGTTCACAACATGAAATAATTAACACTATAATCAATAACATAATTAAAACTAAAAGGGAGCATAATAGAAACAGTTGAGTCTTCAAAAACTGGCACATGGAAGCAGGGAACAGTCATTTGCATTCTAAAAACATATATAAATACACACACACACACACACATATGTGTGTGTGTTCTGTATATATTTATGTTTATATATAAACATATATGTCAATCTGTCCACAGCTGACTGCCGAAAAGCAGTTTTTCCAGTTTCAGTTCCCCCAGAGGTTTGAGTTGGTGTTCTGCCAATTGCAATTCACTGATCGGAAGTATAAATTACCCTATAAACATAACTTGGCAGAGGGGTTAGGAAGCAGGAATCTCCTATACAGTGGTGCTTATACAAGCATGTGTGAATTTCACACATAAATCTTATCAGTTCAGCAGAAAACACCCACTCCTCTCCTGTTTTTTTCTGCCCTTCTTGTTCTTACATGCTCTTGAAAAGAACAATCAAATTCCTTTATATCTTGGCACCTCCACACTATCCCTGGTTATTCACTGGTTGCAGTGTTCGCACTGATCCCATTGATCTGTAATTACAGAGCATTGACCTCCTTACCAGAAAGGACATGAAACGCTTCCATCAGTGTGGGCCTCACTGGGAGTCAGACAACTGACATGCAGAGTGTAAAGTGAGAGAGAACAATATACTCTTAATACCATTTTTCCTCAAATAAAAACCAATAGTTAATTAAAAGCTGAGTCTCCGGTAATGGCCAGGGGTGTGGTTGACACAACCTTATAAAGTCCGGCCCCCCAATACTGGCCAGGGAAAAAACAAGGCTGAATAAACTCCCGGTGCCTGACATGTTATGTGAATGTAGTAACTTTAACAGTGCAAACGGGAGTGGATCGAAACAAAGCTTTGTACTAAAATACGGTCAATTATACTTTACAAACAGAGGGAATTAGAAATAAAAGCCTGCCTCTAATACAAGTCTGCTTCAAATAAAGGCCTGTTCCTATTTTAGGAAATACGGTAAGTGAATATAATGTGGTACAAAAGTATAAGTAAAATAGTATATAGTGGTATAAAAGTATCGTTTTCTTAAAACGTTTCCTTTTTCCCAGTGGGGACGATATTATGTCATTTGTCTCCAGTACAGTTTAATTTGTTTTTAAAATGTCTCAGGAGCAAAGTGTCCTCAGCCAAGACGTTGGAGCTCCTGTAACATCACATGTTCCAGTTAGGGAGCAAAGGCTGCATCAGATGGCCAACCAAGTTCATGTTCAATCAAGCTGAGCATTTGCACTTATGCCAGAAACATTTGGAACAGACGCACTCACCGAATAAATGTTGCATCTCATTACAGTAACTAGATTAGACGATAGCAGTAAAATGGACGCCACAGTTCTCACTACGATTCCAAAAGCAGTTAACGTTTTTTGGTTTTTTTTTTTCAGTTTCCTCTTAAATGAAGTTTGTAATTATATTCATTATTTCTTTGGCAAATTCATAACAAAGAACTACCTTGTTCCTCTTTTAGAATATGTGTGTGCTGATAGCTGGTGTATCACTGGAGCATCTTTCTACTACAGTAATGTCATTACCATATAATCTGCATAGTGTGTAATAGCGTGATAGTTGGAGAAAGAGGAAGAACAGCTGAAAGCACTTGATGCACTTGACAGATAAAACACGAAGAACAAGCCAACTTCCTAAAATAGAGTACCAGAGCCTAAATATACAGCAGGCTCCAGTGATAGTGCACACCCAACAGCTAAAGCAGTGTCTATCTAAAAATGCTCTGGCCAAGACAACCAAACATCAAATATATACATCATCCCAGATATTTATTTTCCAGCCACATCCCTATTTCCAGAGCCTGCGCCTTCCTTCCAGACAGGCTGGTATTTGTTGTGCTGTTGGAGGTGATATATATAGAGGAGACAGACAGAGAGGGATTCCAGTGGGCAGCAGTGTGGCTGAGCAAGGAGACTGTGAGGAGAGAAGGCCACTGTGTGTCCCTAACGCTGACCCACCCTGCTAATGACAGGGTGCCGTTCGGACCCAGCTAACCCCAAATTACTGCCCTCGCCACCAGCTGTGACCACTGCACTCTCAGAAGTAAAACAGCTCAGAAGAATCTTTAGGAGTTCTTTAGATTGAAGCTATAGGGGATCCACAGAAGGTTCCTTGAGAGATCCCTTCACAAAGTGGTCCTGGGCCTGTCAGTACTTGCACATCTATATAGTAATTGATGCTGCTATTGGAAACTTTTATAGGGCTAAATATCGACTTTGACTGTTCTTGTAGTTCCTTTTGATCTTGGAATAAGCACAGTGAATCCCTAATTTCAGAGTGGTCTCTGGACATGAATCAGAGGCCACACAACAACACATCAGATATCATGAAAACTAAATTTAACAACCAAAGAAATTCCAAAACTGCAGTTAGATGTTGTTTTCCTCAGCAGAAATGCACTGCATGTGTTAGTATGGATACAAGTTGTGATACAGAGGACTGAGGAGATGCTTAACAGAGAAGTGTCAGAGATAAGGAACTTAAAACAGTGTGCACAGGAGATCTTTAACTGCAGAAAACAGAGCACAAAAACAGAAGAAGAAGAAGGCACTGACTTGACGGTTCCTCTCATCTACGATCCGGGTGATCTGGATCTTCTTCCTCCCCATTGCCAAAACGCCTTCCAATAAAAGCTGAAGAAGAATATCAGTAGGTTCCAGGTAGTTAAGGGTTTAGCAGACAATCCTCAGCATGTAGTCCCAACGTCAGCTCTGTTACTCCAGTATCAGCTTGGCATGGCTTGCTGAAAAAGTGCAAGATAAAGTCAATTTATCAATCTCAGGGCTACTCAGCCCTCACACCACACCACACAATGCCTCAAACACTTACATTCATAACATGGCTGACAAAGTTTGCACAAATTATATAGTGTATGTTCACAAGAGCATCACTTATCAAAGACAGAGGGTCATAGATTCCTTGTATTCCTTGCTGCCAAACCCAGATTGTTTACAAGACAAGATAATAGTATAGATGTTCAGATAAGAACATCTATACAACTTGTTGGACACAAAACGTAGAGTTTGCCATATTTTAAAGATTACAGTGCTGCAGATTATGATCTGTGCCAGCCTGGCTGAACCTGATGGGTCATTCTTGTAGTGAGTCTTCAGACTCTTCTTTCATTCATTATTTGCCATTTTGGTCCTGTAAACCACCATGCACATCCACTTCAGTCTTTGTCACTGCTAATTCCACTGTAGGACAGCTGCATCTTCACCTGACAGTAAGAAGTGTCACAGAGAGGACATAAAGCATGACAAGGTTAACAGGCCAACCAGCAGGACTTGCTAGTCCAGCAAACAAGGACATGGTCTCTCATCACATTCCCACCCACAAACAATGGCAACTGTGTTTGTTGGAATCCAAATTCCTGTCACAATGGAGAGGAGCGCTTTCCCTTTTGTGCAGTCTTTTCCAAAGCACAGTGGAGTCCAAAAGTCTGAGACCACTTTCCCATTCAAGTAAAAGGGAAACTGGTCTCAGACGTTTGGACTCTACTGTACTTCTGGTCTTGGTCTTTTGTTTTAGAATTTAAACTGTAACAACCGGATCTACACCAAATTCACCAAGAAGGACACAAGACCAAACTGAGAACGACCAGAGGAATTCAATCTAGTGCATCTCCTTCATTACGCACCTGGTCTAGCTGGCTCCAAACTCTCTTCCACAGCTATTCTCCTTCGTGTGCACCAACATATTCAACCCTGCAGTCTTGGGTGAACTCGGCTCTGCTCTCCTGCTTTCTCCTCCTGCAGGAATGCCCACCTGCCTTGCTGTGTCCCTCCTCAGCCTCTGTGTTTCTCAGCCCTGCCTTCCCCGAGAGCTCCTTAGCTCTTTCCTAATCTCATCTGATCTGGGAGGAGGCAGAGAGTGAGGCGAAGCCAGGCTTTATCCTAACCCTCCCTGGATTACTGCAGCATGTGGAGCCCAGAGCTGAGCCACCAAAACCCCCATTGCAGACCCAGTTCACGGGGTTGGGAGATGGGACAAATGCATTTGTCATTCACCAGCATAAATCTATCTATGACTTTTGTTGATTTAAATGACCTCTATATTCAATAAAAGATAACATAACTGCCAGTTACCTAAAAGCCCAACGCAGCACATAAATTTAGAATGAATAAAATTAAATAGAAAATCCCATGTTGATTTAAAATGCAGCTAAAGCCTAGCTGCTATTTCCTCAAGTCTTCCATAGCCTGCTCTGGTCTTGTCCCATTTGAGTGATTGTTTCAGTGCTTCCTGTTGAAAACACACTACCATATCATATTTATTTTTTTTTTATCCTTAAACATTTAAAGGCTAAGTTGTACATAATGGTGATTGGTTTGCAAGAGGCTGCATGCCATTGTCTAACCATTTCCAGTTCACCACCAGCCCAGATCCCAGCTAACCCTGCCAAGTCTGTTCGGGGTACACACTGTAACAGACAAAGACTCCTCGCACATTCGGGATTTAAAGGTCACAAGGATTTGTCTGTTTTACAATCTGGTTGATTTGATGACAAGACACAAATATTTTGAAAACAGACAAACTATCCTTTCCTCTACTCTTCTGAGTTTTCATTTCCATGAGAAATGAGACAACAGATATTTCTTTCAGCTTGTGTTCTTGAGTGACGGCTCAGTTTGATTGCTGTGTTATAATGCTAAGTCTGAATCAACGAAATCCGTATAGGAGCGTAAAGTCCCGGTTTAATGCTCTGGTCTAGTTAGGAAAGCCCTGCAGAAGCAGGAGGCACTCTCTAGTTCTTCTGTAACATACACAGAAGGCATGTAACTCTTCAGTGTGTTATTGTTTTATTGTGTCAATAATGATGCATTGATCTGTGAAAAGACATAAAGCATCGGTTTTAGCAATAATCAATTTGAAATACTCTGAATCACAATAATCAAACTGAACTGAAACTATTGAAAAGCTGAAATTGGGACTGCTGATAGTATTACATATTATGGATGTTACTAGTACTGTTGATATTAGTTTATTTTATTATTACTATTATTTTTATTGTTTTTTTTTTATTTATCCAGGTCAGAAGATCTTTAGTCTCTCAGTTTGACAGCACTGTTTATCAGAAACAGTCTGAGGCCTTCAAAGTGTGGTATTATATTCTATAATTGATTTTAGTTAAACACTGTGATATAAATATTACTTTGTCTTACTTTAAAATATAACTGTTGTCATTTTGTAGGATTAAGAACAGTTTCACATTATTGCAAAATTGTATTATGTTCATTCATTACTGAAACAAAAATGGTTTCCAAAATCAAATTATATTTTAGAATATGAAGAAAAAATAAAGAAATAAACTCAATAACCACTCTGGAATTGAATTGCCAATTTGACAAACTGAATTTAATTCACATCCCTAATCAACCCTGTGCATGCTACTAATTTGTTTTCCTAAATACATTTTGGAAGGAAGTGTAATTGCTCTCTGGATTGTATTTCCTGGCAGTGTTTTTTTTTTTTTTTTTTTGAGTGCTACATTAGTCATAGAGAGGTGGTCGGGGTAGATGGTGGGATCAGACAGTGACACCAGAGACCGAGGTTCATACCCTGAGTCCTGTTTGTGGTCAGGGTAGTTTTTGGCAACAGAAGCCCTCAGGTGAAGGTTAGAGAAACCAAGACCCAAATTCATTTCCTAACCTTAACCAAGTGCTGTGAGTGTCTAAATAAAACCATTGTTATGTTTTTTAATGTTTTTAAATTAAATACTTCCTATAATCGGATATTTTATTGCAAGATCAGATACTGTAAGAAAACAAAATGTGTTGTCAGCAAACATTTTGTGACTTTGTTCATTAACATCATTTTCTTATTATGTTGATTGAAAGGAAAGTAAGTCAAACAGCATCACTGTTCAAATAAAAATAAATTTAATTTCTAGGAGACGGGGGAGATTGCAGTTAAGATGGTTAAGATTCACTATTCAGACTGTGTGACTGTGGCTGCTTTATTATTAAGTTAGAGAGAAACTGAAGCTTAAATAGAGAATACATAAAATTTAAATTTACCAGTTGTTTGTAGACAATCTTCTCCGTGTCTAACAATGAATCTACGTCTCAGACTACAGAGTCTGTGGAGTAACACTGGTGCCTGCTCTACATCTTCTGTTGTCCTGATCAGTGCAGATGTAATGTGTTACTATGGCAGACACTCTATCTGGCTGGCCTGAAAATCAATACAACACAGAGGGATGACCCAGCAGGCTGCAGCAACCAGCACTCACACAGACATCTGCAAGGCTGAGCCATTTATTATAATTTCATTACATCCAAAAGAAAATGCCCACTTAATCTAATACATGAGTAGCACAATTTAAAAACATCTTATGGCAATTCAGGGTACACTTCACAGGTGTTAGTGTCCTTCCCTGACTAAATGATATGTTTACAGACTGCATCCTCATGAGTTTCTTCATATATTTGAATGCCTAACTTCTGGTAATGCTCAAGTGTATATATGTGTATATATGTATATATGTATGTTGGAATAATTTTGTTTGTTTTATTCCTATTTATACACATCAGTAATCACATCGGAAGAGATTGATCAATACAGTTTTGAGAAAATATACATTTTATCAAGACTAAATCAGGACTTCAGGAAGTCGGAGTGCCTCATATGGTATGGCAATCAATGTCCCCTGACCTGAACCCCATAGAGCATGTCAGGTACCAGCTGAAGCAGAGACTGGATGATCGTACCCCACCCCCACGTGACCTGGCAGAACTGCGTGTAGCACGTGTGGAAGAGTGGAACACATTTCCTCAGAACAACATCATGAGGCTAGTGAGGAGCATGAGACGTCGCTGTCAAGCTGTCATTGCAGCAAATGGTGGAAACACCAGCTACTGACATTGTCAGTTTTTGTTATTTGGGGCTATCCTTGTTATTGTCTAAATATTTGGGGTAATAAATATTAAACTAATGAAAATGGTGTTTCTTCTCATTCATTATTAGTAATATCAAAGAGAACTTTTACTTATTTCGTTAAAATTTAGACCAAATAGGAAAAGCACTCATGTAAATAACAATATCCCTAACTTATTGTGAGTAGTGTATATATTATCCTTTGATCATAGAGCAGGTATTTTGGTATCTTGCGTTCTTACCATGTACAATTAGTACATATTGTAACAGTTATTAATTTTTTGAAAATTTTGCAAATTCATTCCATTATTTTCAAAGGCTGGAATAATTATCAACCATCAATGAAACAGATCTGCAGCTTTCTAATGTGCACTTGCTCTGACCTTCTCACAGCCTCTCTGTAAATTCAAAATACACCCTGCCTCTGGATGTATCCTTAACAAGAAGTGCTAAGCCCCCGGAGCGAACCTCACAGCCAAATGCACTCCTCTTTATCTCACCCATGAAATCCAATTCCTGTGGATCTTTGGAAGCATGACCATTCTTTGTGAAGGTGTGAAACACACTTTTCCAAGGTTGGATTGCACAGGATCTTATATCTGTTATGCCTATACAATAGCAGTATATCACTTATTTTTGTTTTGGTAAATGGAGCAGCAGTATATTTTGTGTACTGAATGCTGGGATGCAGCAAGCAGAAAATAAACATGTTGCCTGTTATAAATAGATTCTGATGACTAATATAAGATATTAGTGACTGTGGGCACTAAGAGTTTGCTCACATAAAAATGAGGAATAATGCATTTACATAAAAAATGAGTGAGTGAGTTAGATGAGAAGATCAATACCTGATATTTACTCACAACTGGAGCCAGAAGATGTTAGCTTAGCTTAGCATACAGCATGGAAAGAGGGGGAACACCTACCCTGCCTCTGTCAAACAGTCACAAAATCCATTTTGTCATCACCGAGTCACTGCCCAGGCAAAGGGTAGTGACTCCAGGATGTCGCTGTGCCCAACCACAAAACAGTCCAGCACATAACTTCCTGTAAAACCACAAGTTTATCTATAAAATGAAGTGAGCTTTAGATGTGCCGGTAGGTTCTCGTGCATTTTGTTTAGTGACTAGTTGATTGCTATACTGTTACAATAGCAGGGTCAATTTATTGCTGATTTATCACTGATGGGTTATTTGAATAAGGCACTTGACTGAATACTACTTTAGAAATGCTCTGCGCTCACAGTAGAGGACCTTGACCTATGACTGTACTGGGCAGTTCAGAAAAATGTGCAAAAAGTGGGAGTTTGAACCAGAACAGGGTGTTGCTGAGGAACTGCATGAAGTTCATCCTGCCACGAATAACTGAAAGTTAAACCGTCTGTCCTCTCCTCGGAGAACTGACAACATCCCAGTAATTTTATGAACATTTTGGAATTACTATCACAGATATCAACCCATGTATGTCTCAAAATTTCAGCTAACTCTATCATTGAAAGTAAGGAATGAGTTTCGATTACCACAGAATGATGACAGCAGCACTGGACAAGGCTAAAATACAGAAGAAAACTCCTCCACACTGCCAACTTCCTGTTAGCTCTGACAGCCACAGTAGGCCCACCTCCTGTCTGGCAGTTAAAGAGGGAGCATAAGTGGAAATAACCCTCCCCCAATCACCACCCACACACACACCATTAACTTTTTCTCATTCAGCTGAGAATACATTTCTCACTGTATCTAAACTAATTTACACTAGCTACAAAAGTAGAATAAGCTTCATGTTCTACAACTCACCAAAAAGAAACCATGTGACAAGAAGTCAAAGGATCAGATGCATGACAGAACAAACCATTCCTACAGATCCCCTACATTCAACAACAAACTTTTAGTGATTGGAGTAAAATCAAGCATAAAACATTACTGGAGCTATACACTTTAGTTTCTGAGCACAAAGAAAAAAGGCAGAACAAGACAAATGTGAAGTGATTAGATAAAGAGATGCAGAGGTACATAAAATGCCTGGCCAATGGAAATATTAAAGGCAGTATGTCAGCAACCCTGTCCCCTACCTCTGAGGATTAGGCTTCAATTTGATTTAGAATATTTAAAACAATAGTTCAGCATTTGGGCTTTTGCTTTCTTGTTGGGCGTCAGATTGGAGAACAGACAGTTAGCTTAGCATGGCTTTAGCCGTTTCTAGCCATCAGAACCAGGCTAGCCAGGCTAGCTGATAGCTCTGTCCAAAGAAAAAAAAACCTACATCAGCTCATAGGCAGACTTTGTTACAAGGCAAGCTATTCCCAATATCTTCATGTTTTTATGCTACGCTAAGTCAGTGAGGTGCTGGCTCCAAATTTATATTTACCATTCAGACCGTAGACTGGTATCAAGCTTCTCACCTAATATGCACTAAAAAGCTGTTTTTCACAAAATGTCAAACTATTCCTTTAAGCTAAATCAACCACCTAGGAACACAGATAACAGAGATGATACACTTCAGCTACTCGGGCTCAATTTGTCTTCACCTCCAAAGCCAGTTGCTTTTATGTGATACAGGGGGAACTGCTGGTGTATCTCCATTAATTGTCTTGGAAGTTGTCACAGTTTTATTTAAAACAGTAAATACAGTATTGTTGAAGCTCCTGTAGACTTTGAGTGCCCCTAATTAGCTTTTCAACACGTTAGGTTTTTACAACCTTCACTAATTGTTAGAGTGTTACCTTTAACCTTGCAAACACTCAGGCAATCATTCCACCAATTACTCTTCATATAATGGTAACACAGTAATACACATTTCATCCAGCCTGCACAACAACATGGCAGGGCCCATCTAACACCGGCCTGTTGACCCCAATAAACCCCAATAAAAGGGGTCAACAAAGAGCGTAAAAATAGCAGTTCTAATAACAGTTTTAACATCATGAGAACTAATTAACAACCTCCCTTTTAACATTTCCTCATATAAAGAATAAACAAAATTAGAGCTGGTAGAGGTTAATCATGCTGAGTCTTAGCAGCACCAGGTTGTTTTCACTGCAAAACAGCACAGAGTAATTGGCAACCCTTTCATCCCTCCTCCTCATTAAAGACCATGGGTTCATCTCTAATTGTGCTGACCCCACCGTGTCCTCTGCTCTAGTCACTCCAACAGCGAATCAATGAGGCTTCAAGCTGATGGTACCCAGCATGCACCACTAGGTACCCCCCCCCCAAATCTTCTGCTGCTAGTAGAATAAAGAAACCACTGTCTCCAGTATGTGCAAGAGTGAACATTATTTTTGAGCATGGTGGAGCTGAGCCTGGTTATCGGTGCGGAAACAGCCGTGGTCAGATTCATGGCCATTTGCAGGAAGTATCAGACCGGGCTCAGACAAAGGACTCAAACGCACAACTCGACTCTGAGGACGATGAGTGAAGGCAGGTTTATTAACAGGCAGGGGTCGGTACACGGTAAGTCAGAATAATCAGGCAAAGGTATCCAAATCAGCAGGCAATACTCGAGAAAAACACAATGGAAAGCTAGGTCTATGATCACTGGAAACACACTAGGAAAAACCTGCTGGAACGCTTGACACAAAGGACGAACTGGCAGACAGCAAAGGGGAAGACACAACTTAAATACATGAGGGGGTGGAGAGACAATAGGAAACAGGTGCAACACATTAGGGTGGGACCAGGTAATCAAACAGGCAGGAAACACAGGAGGGCAGGAAGTAAATCTCAAAAGAGACAGAGGGTTAGAACTACCAAAATAAAACAGGAACACAACAGACATAACCAGAATCAAGGGCTAGCCGTGACAGGAAGATTAAAGAGTTTCTGTTTCATCAAAAGCGTTAAGGACTGATGACAGATTATATTCTTCATTCATATGTTTAGCTTCCCAGCAGCTTTGCCCATCTCCTTGCTCTCCTCTACCTCCCTTTTTTTTTGCTTCAATCTCATCCTTCTTCCTCCAGCAGCTTATTTGCATCTGAGCCATCAGCAGGGAGACATTGCTCAAGGCATAACGAGGCGGACTGATAGAAGATTCTTCTCCCCCCCTTGGCAAGCCCGGGCATTCTTTGAAGTTTTCATAAATGGAGTTTTTATAAAAGTTCTTGGGGGAACTTATTCATGGTAAACAGGCAGGCTACGTGGTGGACCTGCACCCTGAGGGAGAAGGAGTGAGATCAGGCTTGTTTACTGGCTGAAGTGTTTAACACTTCACTGTTTACAGTACGACCCTCCTCACATGCCCAGTTGTGAATATGAGTTTTCTTTGATGTAATGAAAGCGAATGACAATTTATGTAAAAACATAATGGAGCTGCAGAGACTTAAAAGCACCAGTGATGAAATTAGCATTGTATTATGCAAATGATGCTCTGGCACAATGAACAATCTTTGAATAAGCAGAAGTTAATATACACGTCACAACCAGTGACGACAGCTGCAAATGAGTCTACTTGTAAATCTGCCCAAAAACCTGAGATTCAGTTCAGTTCAATCTTGTTACACTTCACCCTTTTCTGTGGCTTTTTTGGACAGGAACATGTCTTTTATAGCAAGACAGGAACAAGAAAACCAAGTGCTGCTGTTGTCTGCTGCCAGGCACGGCGGGAGCATGGACTGTGATTAATTCATCACCCACATACAGACAGGCTAGCCTCTGGTATCATACAGCCTGAGTATTGACGCTGGCCTATGCTGCTTTGCAGGTCACTGAGCTAATGAGTTTTTGCCTCAAATGTAATAATTAAAGTCATCTCCCTCCACCAGCAGTCCAGCCATTTAATGCCAGGCTGAAGGCCGGCCAGATTAGATGGCTTAAACTGTCATCTACCATACCACCCAACTCCCCCAGTCTGTTAGAAAACTAAGATCTTGCGTTAACTATGTTAAGTATGAGTCACTATAAGGAGGAAATGAAAGTATCAGTAACCCCATGTGAGAGCGTGTGTATACATTTATGAAGGGCACAATAACGAGACAATAATAAATGTGTTCTTATGTGATAATAAATTTGTGAATTTCACACTCAACAAGCCCGTAGCTTCAGGCCTGCATTCATCAACACCCAATCCTCCTGCACACTGCAGTGTTACTCACAATCTCCCAGCCTAGTAAAAACTCCAAGACAGCAGTCTGTTCATTTAATTACTGGCCCACTGTGATGTCATTTCATTATTGTGTTGCTTTTATGACAGTGGCAGTGGGATAAGATTTTCCTGTCTCTACACAGAGACACTGATGTCATGCCTGCAACTCAGATTGAAACACAAGCTGCCCCGTAAAATATGCTTCCCCTTCCATACTCTGTTCTTTTCATAAAAAACGCTAATTGGTCTTCAACTGAACTTTCAGTACTGATGCAATACTTTTTGCTCTCCGTCATTGTCATGTTTTCCCGCAAGGCTAAGCAGTGATACTGGGCTGCAGTGATCGTGGACCGGGGTGAAATTACATTGTCTTGGTTAAATATCTTGTTTCTGAACTGTAATCACACTGCATGTACAGTATAATATTCATAACAGACAAAAGAGGCCACAGCTCTGCTGGGCCAATAAAATCAAAAAAACAAAACAAAACAACTGCAACTGCTCACTAACAACTCCATGTCAAGGACCCTCTAACACACACTGTAGATGTTTCCCTCATGAGTTAGTAAAGACCAGAGCACGATGAATCTTTCTGTGGCCCGCCTGGTTTTGTATAGCATACATCTGTCTCTACAGACAGGGGATGAGGTAGTATTGGTCACAAGGACAGTGTATTGCGCCCTGGGCTATTTGAGCTCCTCTGTCCCTGATGTGAAGTGGTTCCTGGTCCGGTCCAATGATTCTGCTGCTGCTGCTGCTGCGAACAATCATTTGGAGTGGGATTGCATGAATTCAAGTTTCTTCAGGAAATATAGGCACTGCTGACATTCAGCAAAGATGGCTGCACTGCACTGTTTAAAGGAACAATGGTGCAGAAGTACCTATATTCCTCCACCTTTTCTATTTTCTGATGCTAGTCTTGGAAATCAGGAGAAGTAGGTTTGTTCTGGCAGAAATCGACAATCATCTCCTTGGTTTTTGAAGCATTGAGGCTGAGATATTTCCCACTGCACCATGTCATCCATAATGACTGTGTCGTCTAAGTATTTGATGTTTCCAATGTCTGGATCCTGGTTTCTGCAGTCATCCAGGTACAACATGTAAAGTACTGGACAGATACCGGATCCCTGCAAGGCTCCTGTGGAGTCTGATTTGGAAGAGCTCAGGTGACCATCGATTCAGGCCGCCTGATTTCTAAAAAACAGGAAGAACAGGACCCTGAGGTGTGGATTAACATTCATTATGAGCAGCTTTACTCTCATCAAATGGGGTTGAACTGTATTAAAAGCGCACAAGAAGTCCACAAAAAACATTCTGACATAGGTCTTTGGCATCTCGAAGTGGATATGAGTGCCTTGAAGCAGTGTTAGGACAGAATTGTCAACCCCACTATGCTGTTTGCAAGCAAACTGTAGTGCATCTCTCACTCCTGCTGAAGCTGGGGAAGAGTAAGCCTCTCAAAGCACCACAGATGTTCAAGCTACATGGCGGAAGGCATCATTGCAGGCCATGATATGGTTGCTCTTTGTTGACGTTAGGCAAATAATGGATTTCCATATTGTAGGTATGAAATGTTCAGCCAGGCAGCAGTTGAATAAATGAATGTTAATGCTCTGTAACAGCTGGATGTGTACATAAGCAACTGTTTTTTGACAAGTTAGCCATATCAGCTTAAGAGGTGATGATATCAGTGCACAACTTGTTTCCACTGTCACCAAGTGGCCAAAAAAATCAGCTATTGCAGATTTAGCCTAATTTTTTACTTTTAGATTTGGATCTCTGTTTGGTTAAATGTGAGAACACTGCACCGGATTTTGCTCCCAGCTGCACTTTGAATTCACTGCAGCTTTGTTTCACACCTCTCACTGGCTTCAACAAGCAACAGCAGCCGAGGCTTATGGTATTTAGAGAAATCTGCCATGCCAAATGCCATGCCATGTCACAATTTCTTACAAGCAAAACTGAACGAATTAAAAACTGGTAAGACTCGGAAAGTCCCCTGTGTGTAAGTTGAGTAACAGTAAGTACATCAGTAAAAGAAAGATCTGAAAAAGGAATAGAGAATGTGGGCGGCACGGTGGTGCAGTGGTTAGCACTGTCGCCTCACAGCAAGAGGGTTCCAGGTTCGAACTCCTCTTCTGTGTGGAGTTTGCATGTTCTCCCTGTGCTTGCGTGGGTTCACTCCGGCTTCCTCCCACAATTACAAAAACATGCACGGGTTAGGTTAATTGGCTACTCTAAATTGTCCATAGGTGTGAGTGTGTGTGTGGTTGTCTGTCTTTGTGTGTCAGCCCTGCGATTGACTGGCGACCAGTCCAGGTTGTACCCCGCCCATAGTCAGCTGGGATAGGATCCAGCTCCCCTGCAACCCTGACGGATTAAGCTGTAGAAAATGGATAGAGAATGTGGAAAAACACTTCCTGAAGCAGAGGGTCCTCCCACTTTGCAAGAGTATTGCTTGCGTTAAAGCCCTCTTGTTTGTCTGTTGTTTCAACATGAAACATGTTCACTCAACTTTTATTCTGCTCCATAGTGTTCACCCTGATCACGAGCACCCCTTCACACTGCCTCTATGCTGCTCTGGGGGTACCCACTCTCCAGGGAAGCACTGGACCACAGTTAAGTAACACTCCCCTCTAGAAAAAATGCGTCTTAACAGCACTGCTGAAGACTGAGGTGAGGTGGTGCTAAAGACTGTACTATAATATCTTTAGAACCACAGAGTAAAAGCACCTTCAAATCTCACAGCGCTATCATACAAACACCACATATACAGTACATACTGTAGATCTGCACAATTAACCTTTTCCTGCCTCCTGCTCTAAGCTCACTGCAGATTTACCACATAACTCCATCACTGAGAGGTATCTCTAGCCTAAGCCCAATCTTTTGATCTACTAAATAATATTATAATGAATTCTTTAACATTTGTGTTTGTTCCTGCTCTCATTAAAATTCTGTGCTTTCAGCAAAGTAATATCTTCCTTTTAATGTTGTGAAGCGATGGCAAGTAGATCTGAGGCCTCTATCCTGAGGGTCCTCCAGGCAATCTCCTATCCCCCTACCCCTGACTCCCCCGTACACACATATACACACATTTCCCAACACTACCATCTCTCTCTTTGAGATTAGTGGGTAAACAGTGGACTCTTTTTCAAGTTGGTGTATGTACAGGACAAGTTCAGTCGGAGCTATTATACCAGCCCTTACACAGGCATTTATCCTCATGTCGGTGGTGAATACAGAAATAATGAAGACAGATTCAGACAGGAAGACCGTGAACTCTGTGTGCCACCAAAAATCTTCTTAGTTGTATTTTATTTTGAGTGGCACAAAGTCAAAGCTTTGGACCATGTTTGAAATGGATGAAACTGTTCATGGAAAGCTTTAAGAAACATCTGGAAATTTAAAATCCAGCCTTGAATTTGAAGTGTTTGACCCTCAAGAAAGAAATCTCTCAGTAGAAGGCTAAGAATTGTTTCTACCATGGCACGCTCCTATAAGGTCAGGACTGAAATGAAAGCTGTGCGTTTAACCAAGAAAATGAGTGCTCACAATGCACAGACTGACATTGTAGGGAGCAATTAACTAGTGTAGCACACACAATTTAAACAGAACTAATCTTTCCATCATTAGCATGCGGCAAATGTTAAAAAAACTTTTTGTTTTTGTATCATATCTTTATTGAAAACTAAACTTCCTTTCCTTGATAAAATGTATGTAAGATTTCAGAATAGGCTGCAATTTGTTAGTAGCTGGTTGCTTGTCCATCGTGCAAACTGACTCCAAACTATGGAGCAGTTATGAAGCTAATGTTAACTGTGAGCGTTTGCTCACAGTTGTTTCTCTTTCACCGAATGGCTGGCATGAGAAAGGATATTACAGCTGGGATTGCCTGATCACTTTCTGAGTCACCTGGGATTAGCGTGTATATTTGCTGAAAGATGTGTGAGATCATACTGGGTGTCTGCTGGAAATTAACATCACACTGAACAGTCAGGCCACAGCAAGACATGCTGACTTCAGTTTGCAGTCACCAAATCACCAATAACCAAACACTCAGCCAACAGCTAAGTTCATATGCCAAGAGTTACCTTCATTCAGGATAAACATAAACCAGCAGATTTCATGCACATATCACACAAAATGCAAAATCAAGTTTGGAAAAATAACACTACAAGTATACTGGAGGTACGTGAAACTGTACAAATCAAATCCTCCTATTGTTAAAGCTAAGCAAACTAAGGCAGAGATTGGATTTAAAGCTACAGTACGTCAGCTTTTTCCTTCTCTTTCTTTTTAGCTTTTCATTGTTGTTGAAATATGCTCCACAACATATCTTAACTGCCTTTTAGCTGTTATACTTGAGAAAAACTGCAAGTTTGAAGTAGTTCTAAACGTAAGATATACAATTTTATTATAAATTCTTTTTTTGTTAGCTCATATTTGCTGGTATAACCTAGTCGTCAACTCAGCGTGAAGTGAGACCGTCTTCATGCACAGCCAGTATTAATGAAGTGTTGGCACCATTAGGAACCAAGCAGACCCAAACCGCTCTCTGGTCTGGACCCTGTCTCTGCAAATCAACACTGAGTTTAATTAAGCCAAGCCACGCTGCCATTGACCCAACATTACTGTTTAAGTTGGCTGGGCCAAGGGAAACCTATTTACTGGGAGCAACAAAGGCAGTTTTATATGACTGCAGGAAAGTAGATTGAAAGGCTAATATTTGGAAATTGTTTTATTTGATTTCTGTATTTATTGAGTGTAATTTCTGAGCTCCTCTGCGGCATATTTAGCATCAAACGTGCGGGTGTGTGGCCCAGCGGTCAGACGGCAGGCAGCCAGAGGTTTGGGTGGTTTGGAAGGACCAGCTCAGGCCTGATTACTGGGGTGACCCTGCAGGAAGAGCTCTCAAGTCCAATAGATTAGGAGCTCTTCCAGAAACCACAGCGAGAGGAGAGGAGAGGAGAGGAGAGGAGAGGAGAGGAGAGGAGAGGAGAGGAGAGGAGAGGAGAGGAGAGATCAGTCAAAGCCTTCAATGCTAGAAGGTATTGCTTTATACAAAAAACATGATTTCAATGAATCGATTTCAATATGAATCAGGAAAATCAGAGTTGCATGTTAATGCAGCTCTGAACATTTTAGTAAATATTCTGTGAAGGGCTGGACTGATGGAACCTGAGCTCACTGTAGATAATTCACTTTTAGGAAAAAATGTTTTATGACTTTAAAACCCAAACAAATAGCTGTGATAATTAGGCATATGGTCGATCCAAGTCCAAGAGGGAGAATAACAGCAACTTCTTTTCTAGCTCTAAGATTTTGAAAAGGGAAAAACAGTCTTTGTTTCTTCAGGTGAAATAACAGGCAAAATATAGAAGGTGCTTAATGGAAATTTCAATTTTAGATCTAAACTGCAACTGAAGATGAGAAATGTTTTCTGCTCAGGTTAGGAAGAGATGTCTTTTATTCTGGAGATCAAATGAGAGCAGTAATTCACCTCTTAAGAACACTTCTCACACTGAGAACAGACTGCTTTTCTCCACACATGAGTCATAACACAGAGACAAGTGTGCACATAGCTGTTTATGTGGAGACCATCTGTAATGTATGAAGCCATATTACTGGATGTGATGAAGCCATCAATCAAAATACAATAATTTCCCCAGAACAGAATATGTTTTATGTAAGCTTGCGGAGGTATATTCCACACGTCATAAAAACTTTGACTATTTAAGTGCAACAGACAGAACTAAAATGAGCCAGTGCTGCTCCATAATCACATCAGTCTGGATGTTAGCATCAGCACCAGCAGGTAACAAGCACACCACAAGCCTGTGCAGCAGGAAGAGTCAGCTAAACCCCTCGTCCTCTCCGCTCTTTGTGAAACAGCATGTGATTGCTTTAGCCAGGCATCACCACAGCTAATCAAAGTGGATAAGAAATGCATTAGTCCACACAGAAGCAGCCTGCATGAGATTGGGCCCACTAAAGCAGGCCATGTAATTGACTAGAAAAAAAAAACAGTCAGTCAGTCAGTCAGTCACGGAGAACTTGAAATAGCCTCTCAATAAAATGCACACACAGTGCAGCCTCTATTTCTTCAGCATGTGGTGCAAAAAGAGAAGCCTGTCCTTCAGAAGTGTTGCTATTTCTGTTTACCACAAGGTCCCAAATATTCTATCATTAGGGAAACTAGGAGGGAAAGGAAATACCACTGGGGAACACATGGGCTCGGTACAGCCACACAAACAAACCTCACTGACACGGTGGACAAGTGGTTAAAGGTCGTCATGTTACTGGTAACAGGTTTTATTTCCACAATACGTGTCCCTTTAAAACCTCCACAACAGCAAAACCTCTGTTTTTTCCACTCACTGTCCTTGACTGGTATGATGCTCTACTGCTGTAAATACCCAGTTTGGTGTGACTTTCATGTGCAGGAAAAAAAAAAAAAAAATACTGAACATGGTGTAGTTCCCACTGGGTACCGGAAAGCAAGAAGCAAACACCAACACACTGGCTGAAAACTAAAACGATGTGAAAGTGCTTGAAGATGCAGTACAATGGATGGAAGCTGCATATGATCTTATTTAGAATATGTCTTCTTTCTAAAATCTTAATTCTAATTCTTTAAAATACAGTATGTCATCTTGTCAGTGTATGTCTTGTCTTTATGTGTTTTTGCATGGTGCAGTGTTGTAAGGCATTATTTACGTTAGCTGGATTTGCTTACTGCCTCTCTAGGTAACAATGCAAATGATGTCTTTTCAAAGCAGAGCCTTTACACTGGAGGTCATTTTCTACCATTTTTTTGTTGCACGTATTAAAAACAGTATTACACAAGAAAGCCATAATGTATCCCTTTGATAGCTGACATGTATTTAATATATGTAAATTACAGGCATCAACACAATATTTGCACCAGATATAAAGAAGAAGAGGTATCTATCTGAAGCAACCAAAGAAGCCAAAAGGGACAGAAATGACTTAAAGATGAAGGTGAATATTGGTTCACAAGCCTTTGCATGATGGAAACGATGAATATATGGAGTTCAAACACAGTGTAAGGCTGTGGAGCTCCGTTTGCAGAGGTACCAAAATCTGAAAATTCACAACTTAATATTCAGATAAATGGCCCTTGGAGATGAACTCATACCCTTATGTGCAGCCCTTTATCCGGTGGGAAACATCAGCAACACTGACATTTACTTCAAAATCCAGGTTCTGATGTTGTAAATTCACAGATATTTCTAGTCTTAATTATCTTATTCTGTGATGTCTGAATTACCTGGCACAGATAAAGCTAAACCTCTGTCAACCTCCAACCCACATGATATTAACTGACATTAGGTCAGAAACTCTCAGCCCTCGCAGTAACCATAACGCCAAAAAACAAAACTGACACACTCATCATCACTCAGCAACAAATGGTATTTGTCAAATTCATACTCATATGTAACCATATTTCTTTTGCTAAAAGACCAAGTGCATTTGATTAAATGGGAAAGGATCCAAGGAATGTTTCCAGCCAGATCACATTAGGACAAAATGAAGTTGTGATTCTCTTGAAACAATGTCAGACATCCAGCCAAACTACAGAGTATGACAACTAGCTTTTAGAGGGTGTCCTGTTTTATTTTGGCAGACGGATTGAAACATCTATTAATGCACGTTTAAAGCGTTTCCTGTGTTATCAACATGCCCACACTCTTGTGGTTTTTATATCCATCACCTTGTATTCCATTTTAAATGGTGCAGGGATGACCGAGGGTTGGGTCCTTTTGTGTCCATCCTGTTCTCTGAATAGGCAAACCTAACTATGAAGGGAAGTCATGTTCCTTTAAATGTAAACACAAGAAAGTGACATCTTAATCAGATTTACAGTAATCTGAACATTATGTACATGTACCCAGTATGCACAAGACGATGAACAACAGTTCTCAGCTTCAAAACTGCTCTCACCTTAAAGACTTTACAGTACTTCCTACAAAAAGTTGTGATTTGATCAAGTATACGTGACTTGACCACATTTATAGTGTAATGCATCTTCAGACTTCAGAACACAGATGGTTTGGGTTTTGCTCTTGGATGAGTATAAAGGTACCCAGATACTCTGATGAACCTGCCCCATTAAGACAGGACCCCGAACAAATATTTGCACACTAGACATAAAACAAGTCATTTTAACCGAAACCTGTTATTAAGCCAGTCCTCCAATAACATTATTTAATTTTTGGCCATTTGAAGGCAGCAGAAACAAGCAATAAACACAACATTAAAACATTATCACCTTTTAAGTTGATGCAACTAATCCCGTTTTACACATAATGCAACACTGGTGTTCATTTCAAGTTGTGTTTCTGATCACCTGGTCAATGTATTGTATTCACTCTTCTTTTAGGTCAGTTTCCCCGAACTTCAGCCATGCTAATGGCTAGCACAGAAAAGCTGTGAGCTAAATGCTAATATGAGCATGCTAACATCCTTACAATACCAATGCTAAGCTCAACATCACAGCCTGACAGAAAAATTAAAATATCTTGCACTGTACCATTAAGTGAACAATTTGCACTAAATCATTGCTAATCGTTGCATGCTAACCTTGGCTGTGCTGTTGGCTCATTTTAGACACCCATTATCCTTGATGCCATTCACGTGATAAATAAACTAAACTCTAAAGGAGGAGAAACATCAACACATTGCATTGTACTGTAAGGTAATGTGTTGTACTATATCAGTTTGACAATATCAGGACAAAGAGCTCTCAGAGTATTCAGGCCGCTTCACTTTTTTCACTTTATGTTGCAGCCTTATACTAAAATAATTTAAATTCATTTTTTCCTTCATCAGTCTACACTCAGAACCACATAATGATGTGTTGAAGGAGTGAAAACCAAATTTTAGATTTTTTTGCTAATTTATTAAAAAGAAAAAATGTTAAATATCACATTGACATAAGTATTTAGACCCTTTGCTATGACACTTAAAATTTAGCTTAGGTACCTACCACCTCTCTTCATCATCTTTGAGATATTTCTGCACTCTGACAGTTCACCTGTGGTACATTCAATTTATTGGACATGATTCGGAAAGGCATACACCTGTCTGTGTAAGGTCTCACGGCTGACAATGCATATCAGAGCAAATACCAAGCCATGAGTTCAAACTGCCTGCAGTGCACAGAGACAGGATTGTGTCGAGGCACAAATCTGGGGAAAGCTACACACAAATTCTGTCTGTAGCTTTGAAGGTTCCCAAGAGCGCAGAGGCCTCCATAATTCTTGAATGGAATAAGTGTGGAACAAACCCTGACCCCAGAGCATGGTGCCCGGCCAAATTGTGCAGTCGGGGAGAAGGGTAAGAGAGGTGACCGAAAGCCTGATGGTCATCCTGGCTGAGCTCCAGAGATCCTGTGTGGAGGTGGGAGAAACTTCCAGAAGGACAACCATCACTGCAACACTCCACCGATCTGGGCCTGAGTAACAGTCGCGCTGCTCAGCTGGGAGGCAGTGGCCCTGATACGTAAAGTGTCGAATAAATAGTAATCCTGGAATTTAAGCCCATGTTGCGTAGAAAAATGTTTCCATCCTTAATTGAAATTACCATGGATGTCTTGGCACGTGAACAAAGTGCACACAGAGACTCATACAGTTTACAGGGGGAAACTGTAACCCCAGTTATTTTCTCTAGCTACAATTTACAGGTGACCCTTAAATGCCTTACATGCAGGCTATCGGAGGCATACGATTCCAATGGTTCGGACAATTTGGAACCAGTTCTCAACTAGGACTGGTTCTCAATACCCATCCCTAGGCAGCATCATGCTGTGCGGGTGTTATTCAGTGGCAGGGACAGCAAGACTGGTTGGGGTAAAAGGAAAGCTGAACTGTGTAAAGAGATATCCTTGAATGAAAATCTGGTCCAGAGTGCTCAGGACCTCAGTCCGGGCCAAAGGCTCACCTTCCAACAGGATAATGACCCTAAGCACACAGCCAAGACAACACAGACGTGGCTTAGGGACAACTTATCTTTGAGTGGCACAGCCAGAGCCCTGACTTGAACCCAATCAAATATCTCTGGAGTCACCTGTCCATCAACGGTTCCCATCGAACCTGACAGAGGTTAAGACAATCTACAGAGAAGAATGGCAGAAAATCCCCAAATCCAGGCGTGCAAAGATCGTTGCACCACACCCAAGAAGACACAAGGCAGAAATCTCTGCCAAAGGTGGTTCAGCTAATTAATGAATAAAGGGTCCAAATACTTACAACAGTGTGACAGTTCATTTTTTTTCCTTTTTAATAAATTTGCAAACATTTCTAAAATTTCTAAAATTCAGTTTTTGCTTTGTCATCATGGGATACTGAGTGTAGATTGATGAGGGAAAAAAATTAATTTCAATTTTAGCAGAATGATACAACATAAAGAAAAGTGAAGGGGTCTGAATACTTTCTGAATCACACTGTATCTAAGCCTAATGAGAGATAACTGACTGGAGATGGGAGAGTTCTTTCATCCCATATGCTCCCTGTGGTCTCAGCAGTCTGACAGGGTGACAGTGTAACCATGACCTGATTACCTGTCCCCTGAAGCCTGTAATCACTAAAGCCAGCAGACAGGCACTGTCGGTCCACTGACAGGGAGGATAATTGAAGGTGACGCTACATGCTGCAAGCCAAGCTAATGAAATATGAAAACAAAGAGCAGGGACAATGCAGCAGGGTACTAACACAAACTACAGAGCAGGATATTTTTCATCTATTCGCCAGCCACATTTCATTTTACTTGCCAAACACAAGCCTATATAACAGCTTATTTAGCGGCCGGTCTTTTCCATAGACATTCTCACTAAGTTTCATCTTTTCCCACGAGCCTACTCATGTTCATCAAAGACAGCAGCTATAATCTTAGTTTAGTTATAAACAGTCTGATGCACTGCAGAGCACCACTCCTGACACCACAGTTACAGTGCTGACTATTAAAAATACAGTAACAATCACAGTGGTATCACCCATAATGTTCTGAAGGGACTTCTTTAAAACTTTGGATTTGGGGAACTGAGACAAACTTGTCATATACTTGTCAATACTAACACCTCAACATCTTGTGAAACAAGTACACAATTTTGAATTAAAAGAAGTTGGAGGACATTTCCCAAACTACTAGAATCTGCCCTGACTGAACTAAGAGTTGAGAGGCTCAGAGGGCATGCAATTCAAGGAAGAAAACCAAGAAATAGTAAATAAATAAAGTAATTCATTCCAAAACAAAAGCCTTTTGAGAATCACCCCCCATCCCAGCCAGGTAAAATAAGCAAATCAGACCACCTTCATGCTGCCTTTAAATGCAGTTCACTGACAGAGGGAGATCCTCTGTGGGAGCCCAGTAATTCCATGCATTTATTGAGTTATGCTGGTGGACAACATTCAGAAACACTAAAACTATATTTGCCTTGAGGCACAAAGTGTATTGGAACCTCCGCTCATCCACTCTTCATTTGGTCAAGTTCCCACCCCAGTGCATATCACTTATCTTAATGAGTTGTCTAGATGCACTGTCTGCTTTATGAACAATGGTAAAGCCAGAACAGGCTCTGCGAAAGCAAAGACAGCATGTCTTAAAAAAAAAAGAGCAGTGTGTCTGAATATTGAGCTTTTTTCATGTCTTATTGCAACTGTTTTTGGTGATGTGATTTCCCTGCTCCAGACATCACTGAAAAGGGCAGATCTGGAGGAAATGTGAGAGCTTTAGGGTTGAACACACACAGACTGACAGTATATCCTAATTAAATCATTACTGTGAGGAAATTCAAAGATATACATATTCCTCCCCAGTCAGTCAATTCCAGATGATTGTTCTCACTTCTGGTAGAGCCAGAGCAACAAATTTGCCAGACCAATACAGCAGAAAATATTAGCTTACTGTAGATATATATCAATATTGGTTTATCTATTGGTCAATAAGTAACTCAAATTTGTCGGCTATTTACATTGCACTCGTCTGTTCATTATGAGCCTGAATGCACTGCTGTAGATAGAGAAAATATTTTGTGATGTGAGAGACTGCTGTAATTCATGGCTTTAGTGTTACTTGTCCTTTTCAGTGTGGTTCAGTTCGTGGCTTTATGCAGCAGAGAAATGAGCTTTCAGTGAAGTCATGCAGGTCCTGCAGGGGACACTGGTTGGCATTTCTAAGACACATTTTGGAATAAAAGCTCCTTAAATTCACACACCTGCAGCACTACTGTGTGTGTGGGGGCCGTGTGACATTATCAGCCTTACTTTAGAGACTGCTGTGGTCTTAATGCATGTCATGCCTTTCCCTCCTGTGGAGTCTCTGTAATAGTACTATAACAGTCCTAAGGGGACGACCAGCGTGACTGTGCTTAACTGTATCGTACTTTATGTCAGCTTCTGGCACCATACTGGTGTCCCTCTAAGAAATTATCATAGAAACACACTTTGTTTTCCAAACAGCAGCTTCGTTTATAGTCAGTGAGAGACGATGTAAAGCAGCAGAAGTAATGTACATGTAAATGTAGTTAATCTAAGTTTTATAAAACCCTCCATCAAGGCACCTAGGCATGTCACATGCACAGTATCGTACTGTACTCTCTCTCTCACACACACACACACGACTAGCCACAAAATAAACAACAATAAATTTACCCTCGTTAAGCGGAATAAACCAAACACACACACACACAAATGCACAGAGAGTTTGCTGTCATTATCTTAGTCCTTTAAAGAAACACAACGGACCGAGCAACAGTTTGTTAACAAGGATATCGCAGCGTTAACGGTGTATGAAGTGTGGCGGCTCCTCTCCCTCTCAGCCCGCAGAGCTACAGCGGAGAGGACGCACAGTAAACACACTTCCTCACACATTAACACACACACACACAAGGGTTGGCTCCACTTACCCCTCTGCCCTCCGTGTGTCTCTGGGAATACGGATAGTTTTTTTTTCAAAGTGTCTCCGGTGGACACACAAACACACACAGACCAGAGCCTCGTCCGCTATATTTGGGAAACTGACAAACTCAAGAGGAGCAGAGGTTTAGCTCCTCCCACCAGTGTGTGTGTGTGTGTGTGTGTGTGTGTGTGTGTGTGTGTGTGTGTGTGTGCGTGTGCGTGCGTGTGTGTGTGTGTCAGGGATCCTCCTACATATGTGTCGATGGTGTTCATGCATGCGTGTGTTTTTGTGTGTTACAGTGCATGAGTTATTGTGTGCAGGTCTTTCAGGCGGTGTGCTAGTATGACTATGTTTTACATGCGCCTCTGTGAGCAGACCATCAGAGAATCAACTAATAATACACAAAGAAGTTCTCACAGACTGTAGCTCATATCACTGTATTATCTAATGTACAGGAACAGTATAAATCTGGGATGCGATCATTTAAAAGCTGGATCATCACATTGAAAAGTGGTGATACCAGGCTTTTCAGCTGGCAAACACAGCACAGCATGTGAGTTGCCTTCAACCCAAACATACGCCCAGTATAATAACTGATCCATTGATATTTTATTTAGCCTTTGCCTGAAGGAGGGAAGAGAAAGCTTGTGACTCTGAGGCAACAGGTTCAAGTTTCTGCAGTGGAGAAGATCTGCTTCGGAGCAGGCTGTGCAGGGTTACTCTGCTCACAGTGCTGCTGCCTGGAGACCAGAAGCAGAAGGCTTTATCTTATTTATTTAACAAAATTAAGATAACATAATAAGCATGAACTGTTTTTATTGTTAAAAAAAATAATAACTCAGTTACTCAAACAGCAAACCTGATAAGCAATTTCTGATAAGCAGATGGATAAACACAGTACAATATGACAACAGGTTTCAAAAACTGTTGTCTTCTTCTGTACCAATAATATGGAACATAAACACCAGCTTATAAGGAAATCCTCCTCTCTCTTAGCCCTCCTTGCAGAGGTCAAAGGTCAAGGTCAGCCACGATAAAGCATGGGGATCTGGAAGGGAAAAAGGGTCTTGCTTAAAGACACATAAATAGGACTTGTTTGGTTGACCTGCAACCAATGTGTCTGTTTATTTTCTTCTCCTCACTGCCTTTTTTGAATTTGTGATTTGCAGTTCCAGCATTCAGCTCACCCTGTGCTGCTGCAACGATCAGAATATCTCCTTGGGAAGTCCAGTCGGGTACCCTCTACCCTCTGGATGTGAGTGTTGAATTAATACACAGGAATCCAATGAGAAGTTTATGAATACAAAATTTGAATCTGTCATGAAAACCAACATTGTGTTACTGCCATGAAAGCCCGGAGGCGCATCACTAGAAAAAGATAGAGCAAAGATAAGCATTACACATGCTCAGATCAGTCTGTTGAGAGCCTGAAGCTGATTGGCTGGATGAAAGGACTGAGGCCTGCAGACAAGATGGAGCATTGTACAGTTCATACAAAGAAAATGTAGAAATTAGACACTTAACATATTTTTATGCTTTGTTTTGGTATTTCTTTATATTGAAATGAGAAAATAAGACCATAGGCAGTTAAGGAACATTTCCTCTTTTCAGGAAAATTTATTTGATTTTCAAATTTACAACAAACTAAATTTGCCTCAACCATCCAAGAAAGAGTGACAAAAAGATTCTTTCTGTCACTATTTTCTTCTTCATTAACAAAGTGTAATCAGTATAGTTTCAGTTGTGAATGGTACTAGTATTAATTTCTAACCATTAAGTACCGATGTGTTCTCTAAGTGTTACTTTCAGTCTGCTCAGTGATCAGTAATGGGTTTTCACCAGCACAAAGCTTGGTTAAAACATATTTTAGTGAAATCAGATTACAGTGGGGAATATTCCATTATTTGATTATCGTTTCCCATCAGCAGCAGATATCTCCACAGCTTCAGTACTGTCTGTGCCATTTTGATATTCATGAGGAGTGAATAGGGCACATAGCAGCAAACTCACACTACGACCACCAACCAACAATAAATTGATCGAAAATGGGATTTTTTTTCCTCAGAAAAAGCTAAGCTAAATCACCAGCCATGTGTATCCATGTGTAAAATAAAATGTACGTTTCAAGCATACGGGAGCTTTTGTCCAGGGAGGATAGATAATAATGATAACAGATAGATGATAATAATGTATAGCAAAATATACAAAATATACTCTTCAGAGAAACACATTTCAAGTCATCATTCCACCACTGTTCTGTTGGATGGAAGAAGAAGAGACTCTGGTGCCATCATGTGTTCATGAGGCAGAAAACAGCTGAAACACCGATTAAAGCTGCAGGAGAGACAGAGAAAAGTCTGCCAGAGCATCAGACCTGATAAAGGTGAGGACTAAACCACGGGTCATTTTAGCTTCACTCTTTTTTGTTTAGTACAAAGGCTAAAATGCAGTGTTACTGAAATTAAAGAACACAATGAAACTCAATACTGAATTTTGTGAGTCTTAATGTGTGTGTGTGTGTGTGTGTGTGTGTGTGTGTGTGTGTGTGTATGTGTGTGTGTGTGTGTGTGTGTGTGTGTGTGT
>JBBMJY010000001.1:5275118-5288594 GCA_037833715.1 Toxotes lorentzi | reverse complement strand
AGAATGGGAGAAGATTACCCCTCAACAGTGTGAAAGGCTCGTGGAGAACATGCCAGCCAGGATTAAAGCGCTACTGCATGCTAATGGCAGGAGTACTAAATATTAATGTTATGTGATAGTTTATTTATTTTTTGTTCAGTTTTGAACACATTCTTGATAACAATAAACGAAATCATTTTTCCAACTTTTTTCCACCACTGTGTATATTCTGGGAAATAGCCTTATTCGCCCTCTTTATTACTGAGTCTCCACTGTTTAGGATCCGCCATCTGCTAATCTGCTAAGAATAAAGCAGTGTCTACAGTATTATCCTACCTGCAGCTGGTGTGTTACCAGTATGATGGATTTCCCCTGGAGCTCCTTTTTAATGCATTCTTCAAAGATATGCTTCCCCACATGGGCATCGACGGCAGACAGCGGATCATCAAGGAGGAAGATGTCCTTATTGGAGTAGACAGCTCTGGCCAGGCTGATCCTCTGCTTCTGCCCCCCAGACAGATTGAGCCCCCGCTCTCCAATCTGCCAGCAACACAGGCAACAGCTAATAGGTAATACTAATAAGTAATACAATTTTACAACAATGGACAATACATGAAGCCAGAACATGTCTGTGAAAAAAAAAGTGCAAAAGGAGGAATGAAAGTGAAGAACAGCTTCAAATACACTCAGGAACATTTGGACTTGACCCAAAGTTGAGCTGTGGACAAGACCTGATATTAAACTTGTAATTAATTAGTTCTGACTCAGACTTGAATAATACGAAGAATATGATTTACGCTGTGCAATCCTCTGTCATACAAGACCTTGAAGCATGACACCACCATCTATAACTGTATGAATGAATTTTAAATGCTATTCATGCTCGGGACAATGTTCAACACCTGTGACTCACCGTCTCCTTCGTCCCTGTAACTTTTAACCTGATTTTAGACTCACTATAAAAGTGATAGAAGCTTGTGATCCTGTAAAACTATAACTTGAGAACATGAATATTTCTTGCTACTCACCAAATGGTGGCTGAGAATTACACACGTCTTAGCCACAGACAAAAACCCCAGCATGGGAAAAGGTTAATAAAGTCTGGATTATTAAAGGAATTCGAATACAGAGGGCTAATCCAGGTCCACAGGAGGTTTCTTACCTCACTTCAGAGGATGTCAGTCTACTACACTGTTAAAAAACCCTGCATTAAAAACTGTCAGTTTGGACAATTCATTGTATGAATTATATATGAACTCTGTGAACATGCTGGAGAGGATATGGTGAGCAGCCTCATATGCTGGTCATGTAAAAGTATAACATTGTCTAAAAAAATAAAAAAATTAAAAGTTCTCCCACTTGGGAAAATACCAGAAGAGACCAGGAAGGAAGTCTGTCACCTGTTCTTAGAGGTAAAGGCCACAATAATAATAATGACGATAAGAACTAAAAATCAAGAGGTTTATAACACACACTAGTGCCAATGACCCTCAAGCTAGACGGGATAATTAGGACAAGCAAATGATCTTTATTGTATTGATGTACTTCACTTGATACATGAACATACGCAGGAATGTGTGTGGGAATATTTGTGTACACCCATGTACACACACACACGGGTGTATAAATGGATGGAAGTGTACATCAGTAGTAACAAATAAATCAGTTGATCTTGCTACATACTATGAATTTATAACTGTGTGAACAGTTAACTTGTCTCTTATCTTTATTATTCATTTGTTTTTCAGGTCAGTGACTGAGAGAAAGCGCCTACCTCTGTTTGATCACCATACGGGAGGATTTTCAGGTCAGCTCTGAGACAACAGACATCCACAACTCTGTCGTATCTGTGTAGTATCAATGCAAGACAGTCAAGTGTCTGACAGACGAGGGACAGATTGAACAGAGCCACTTTCAGAACATGATTTATTCATTTAGTTAAATTTATTTAACACTAAAACAAACTAAAATGAGATGTAAAACAAAACAATAAAGCATTAATCTGTTCTCAGAAAATGTAACATATTGTATGAATTGTCCTAATGCAGTATATTTAATACTAAATGTAGCACTTTGGATAAAAGCGACATGAATGCAGCCACTTATTTCAGTTTAACAATGCTTTGAATTGTTTTTAGTCAACCATACCATGTTTCTCACTGTAATAGTAAAAACAGCCTCTAACTGAAAGCTACACACACAGCACAACAAACAGCTTTTAATTCCTGCAGACACACTCAGACACACTGTCACTGGCAGTTTATGAGAAGCAATGTGAGAACAAACTCTTCTTTTACTGTTTCTCTGGATACACAGACAATGCATGTGTGGGAGAAAAGCAGCATTTCTGTATGTAGTTTCAGAAAACACTGTCAGTGTCTGACTTTTCCCCACAGTATTTACTTCATGCATAAGGGTGACTCAGCTATGATAACCAACCACAGTCATAACTGCCGACCAAGTGACGTGACTCATTAAATACTGTGCACTTGCTTTGGGCCATCTCTGGGAGTGTGTGGTGGCTCTCCAATGATATCCTGCCAGATAACGAGGACGACCTCTGCTCTTGTTTGACTACTTTGCCAGATGTAAGCTCACAAAGATAAGAGGAACTTTCTGCGAGTTAAAAATTTGTCAAAAGAAAGGCCTGTTCAAGCCTCATGTTAATAGTGTGTGTACTCAAATCTCAAGTTTAGCTGCAGTTATTTACATTTAGTGAAAATCATTTGTGTTCAGTGATTCATTACTTGGCCTGGTCAAGAGGTTCACCCATCAGGATGTTTTCTTGAACAGTCCCATGGAATATCCAGGCCTGCTGGGAAACGTAGGCAAATGTCCCGTTAGCTGTGAGGGATCCCTCAAGAAGGTGCATCTAAAATCCCAAAGCAAACAAACAACCATGAGAAAAGCTACACAATAACACTAAACTCTGGTTTACAGATAGAATAAGGCAAATATGGCAAAAAAAAGGCCAATTGTAAAAGAGAATAAAGGATAAAAAAGACAAAGGAAGAACCAACCTGTTCCAAAATGCTAGAAATCAGTGACGTCTTTCCACTGCCCACATTCCCACAGACACCGAGGAGGTTTCCCTTCAGAAAACAACACACAGACTATAGGTTTATGTTTAGTCCAGTCAAGTTAATCTCACTTATCCCCATCAGTGGTAAAGCGCACCTTCGGCAGTGTGAAGGAGATGTTTCTCAGAGTCTGCAAAGCTTTAGTCTTCTCACTCTGGGACACCTCATCCACCTTGTGTTCCTTCACCCCATTCTCCGTGCTGGGAGGGGGGTCTGGCTGGCTCTTTGGTTTGGTCCAGGAAAGTGTAGCATTTTTCATCACTATGGCTGAGTCGCTGTCTTTACTCTGCGTCAGGTATGGCTCTGGATTCTGGATCATCAATATTTTCTGAAACAGCAATGCGAGGTATTAAAAAGCTTTTTCTTTTTATGTTCAAAATTGAGGTATTAAGTGAACATGAGATCTACAACAGTGAAAACTACAGAGAAAGCTGGCATGTAAGCTGCAGTGACACATGCAATAAAGAGGAAAAATGTTTCCAATTGTTCTAAAAACTCAAATACAATGAAATAAAAGATTCTAATTTTTAAATTCATTTTACAAGAAAGCTTTTGAAGGAGAAAACTGTAAAACTAAGACAACAACAGAAAGATTAAAGCAGCATTTGTGCTGCAGGTTCATTATGTTTAAATAAGGACAAAATAAAAACTCTAGATAAACTAACTCCATCTTACAATTTTGTGGATTATGACCTTTGAAGGAGGAAATTGTTTTACATATCATTAGCACTAGAAGGTCAGATATATTTATTACCCGCAGTCGGGTCAGTGACACAGTAGCTTCAGCCAGAGCCTTCACAGACATGGGCAGCAGAGCCAGGCAGAACCTCATGGAGTTGAAGATGGCGATGGTGGTGAAGGCCTGGAAATAACACAAAGAGTGATGCTTAAACAGTACATGACACCACACAACACTGGTCATACATTTGTTTTAAAAAGACACAATGCTCTAGCACCTGTCCAGCACCTGTCTGTGGCCTGCTCTGCTTTACAAATCATGAAGAATCATGAAGTGCACTTATCATGAAGAGCTAGTGACACACATACACATACTTGCAGTGAACTATTCACAGCAATGCACCTACATTAACCACTTAAATCACAAAGGTTGTTTTGGCACTCACATCGGATGTGTTGAGGCTGAAGTGCAACAAAGTGTGTACGATGAAGGTCAGGATGGTGGCGAGGGTGGGGATGATGCTTGTGATGCTGGTATTAATATTCTGGATGTAACTGACCTTCTGCAGTTCTTTCTTCTCATTTTTCCTCAAGTCTACAAGAGACAACATCAGATTTGTTTTTGGTTTTTTGTTTTTTACCTTCACTACTTATAAATCTGCTGAGCTTCCAGCTCAGACCCACCACATTTGAAGCCACAGCTGGAAGGTGTTTACACTATGAAGACATTTATAACATTAAAATAATTTGTCTTAAAATCATTTAAATGTGTAAACAGAGGAGTTTTGACGGTTGAAGATCTAGGGCCTCTTTTAATATGTAAAGCTGTGTGGAGTCCTTTCCAAAAGATTACAAGCACAAAAAAGTGCATGAAAAAAACAATTAGGTGTAAACAATAGCACAATCAATAATAAATGATCAAAACAAAATTCAGTCAGGAAAAAGGTGTCAATTTGTGGCTTTTCCAGAAGTCTCAAAAAAAGGAGGGGAGGGGGTGTGTGTGTGTGAACTGCAGCAGCTTCTAATGCAGCGAGTTCAATGAGTAGGACAGTTGCGGAAATGTAAACAAAGCACACTGCTGCACAAAGTGTGAGAGAGTATGCAGCCAACCTCTGGTGCCTCTGGCAGGATGGTTATTTGAAGATAAACTAATAATAAAGTTATTTCAAATGTATTGTCGCCATCTGAGTTGCCAATTTCCACTGACCCCCAGATATCCAGGCACGTGTTCCCATTTTCCCTTTAACTTTGCCTTTAAAAATCCCAACTTTTCTCTGGAAAATGGGGAACACATCTTTCAGGATCAGTGCTGTGCTTACACAGAGTGGTCAGTACAAATGGTGCCTCTGATATTTGATATACAAACAAGATTAATGACTCATCTGTCTGACAAAGACAAAGTCAACATGCAGCTGCCTATTTTCATACCTGCAATCTTCTTCTCAAATGAATCTTCCCAGGCATACATTTTGATAAGTTTGATGCTGTTGAGAATCTCATTCATTGTACGAACACGGCTGTCTGTTATCATCAAGGATTTCCATCTGAAAATGTTAATGAGCTTGGCCAAGTAGAACTGAAAATAGAAAAAAAAACGTCAGTGTCAGTGACAATGCAAGCAGCAAACAATTCCAAGTCCAGAGGTGCTTCTGTGGCTGAGTTAGCAGCCAAATACCTCAGGATGGGAGGCATGAAATATTAGCCTGGCACTAGCTAGTTTTTTTTGTTTTTGTTTTTTACAGAGTGATGAGAAAGAGAAGATTCATAACTACACTCTTTTATTGTCTTTGTTTCTACAAGCTACAGTTGTGTCATATTTTTTAAATTAGACATACTGGCTTTATGTTAGACACTGTATGTTTTCCTGCTAAGTCGCTGCCTTGAAGTATCATGTGCCTTTAGTTCAGTATTGGTCAGGACACACAGAGGACACAGAGACAAGCTGGAGACTATCTGGGACCTTAATTGTATAACATAGTTAAAATGACTTTTTGATGAATTTAATGAATTTTTGTTTGTATGAAATCAAGACAATAATGTTTCTTCATACAGCTTTATAAACACTATATTTGTTTATAACTTTACATAATTAATACCCCATTTTAGCTCTGTTTGTAATGTCCTAGATCAAATCTGAAACCAGTGATTTCACTGCTTATCAAAGATATACGTATATATGAACTATATGTGCAGGTTCGGATGTACAGACCTGTACGGGGATGAAGATGAGGTAGGTGCAGACTCCGGTCAGTGCGGTGTAGCCCAGAATGTGGCAGGAGTAGACTACACACACAATAAAGAGCACTGGGGAAGACAGCAAAAAGCTCCCAAATATCACTGCCTCAAATAATCTGTGGCTGTCATTGGTCAGAACATTAATCATCTGGACGGGAGAGACACAGAGAGACACAGAGAAAGACTGTAATCTACATGTGAGACAACAGCATCATTGCAAGGACAAGATGCTTAAACTAAGTATTTCAAACTAATAATAATAATAACAATAGAATTTAACCCTGTCTAACCTTACAAAATAGGAAAAAAAATCTAAACATTAAATAAAATGTTTGATAACAAAATGCAGAGAAGAATCTCCTGCAACACCAATTACATGTGCACAAAACACAAACTTTGTTGTATAATTTTTATAACTAACCCACAAATTCAGAAAAAACTCTGCACATGCCTTGAAAACATTTTTGTTGTTTTCATTATAATGACAATATTATTTGGAATGAAATTATTGCCAGTTAAATGGTTGAGTGGTGAGTAATTTTGCTGTTACTCTGGATCAGTGGGTGGGATCTAACCACAGTTCATTAAATATTACACAAAATATCATTATCGTTTTTGGGTTCTGGTTTCTGGAGGATAACATGAAAAAATGGGAAATGCTACTTCCAAGACCAAGCAAATCTCACAAATGATGGACAAAGCAGTTTTTGTCTGGATGTCCTCTGGTTTTCCCTTTTCTCGACGTTATGTTATGTTGCTGTGTGCTTCATGTCTTGGCTCCTTGTTCGTGTTTTGACCTTTTGCCTGTTTATTGGATTTTGGATTTCTGTCTGTCTTCTTTGGCTTTGACCCCCTGACTCGCCTTGCCATTTCCAGGAGCTATCTAGGGGTCAGATTTTCCAAAAGGAAGTAGGGGTGTCGAAGATGTCGATCCTCTGAGCTGCCCAGTTCCACAGAGTCTCAGCTGCCCAGCGACCCAGAGCCTCCACCTGTCCGTCTGTGCCTTCGGTCAGGGGTCCCAGCCAAAGTCCTGCCTGTTTCTGGAGCAATTCCTGAGTCTGCCGCCTCAGTTGACATCAAACCTGCTCCCGGTCCCCAGTTGGCCACCAATGCTGACACAGCTAGACCTTCCAGACTATCACCTGGCTGTCGTCTCAGCCGCCACAGGCAAGTCAGATCATCAGGCTGCCTGCCCTGGCTCTCAGCTTTGCCTGTTGGCTTGTCTGGGCCTCTATCCAGAGGGAACCTGCCTGCACCGTCACCTCCTGCTTGACTTCCAGAGCGCTCCTGTCTTTGTCCCTGTCTTTGCTGATGCCCACTGGACTGGGTTGGTTCTGGGCCACCCTCCAGAGCTGCTCCGTCTACATCACCAGCATCCAGGCCGCTGCCTAGTGCTGCACCACCCTTTGATCTTGCTTCTTGGTCACTGCAGACCTGCTCCTCTTGTCTGTCTTGACCCCAGGTGGTCTGCCTGAAATCCCTCGCTCCAGTCTTTGGCTCACAAGCATAGAATCTCTTCTTCAGCTGAGTTACGTTGCTGTGTGCTTTATCTCTCAGTTCCTTGTTTCTGTTTTGCCTGTGTTTTGAATTTCTGCCTGTTTATTAGACTTTGGATTCATGTCTGTGAATATCTGGATTTGTTTGCCTGTGTCCTGTCTGGTTTTGACCCTTATCTGCCTCAACATCCCAAAATCCTTTGCTCCTATTTGTGTAAATAAAATCACTGTACTACATTAGCTCTACATTTGGGTCCTTTCCCCTGTGTTCCCAGCACCAGTTGTGACACACAGTCTGTACCTCTCCCATTGAAATGCTGCTGTGCGCCCGCAGAGAGATGACTTTCTGAAAGGCCATGGATGAGAAGGCACCTTTCACTCTGACGGCTGTGCGCAGGTTTATCGCCCACAACAAGGATATTAGGAAGGCTTTGAGGAACTCTGAGGTGAACAAAGCCAAGGCCAGACCAACACCGTAAGACACCGGGGAGTCCCCTGGGTCTTCAACATAGTTTAAGATCTTATAGACCAGAACAGCCTGAGAAGACAGAGACAGACGTTTGTAACATTTAAATAGAGCATTAAACAGTAACCACAAATCAGTGTTGGTGCTGGAGTTAGTTGGAGGTACTTAATATCATTTCTACACTTTTATATATTTCCACAGCATTTTCTTATCTGATGAAAACATTTTCCAGCACTGATGCAAGTGTAGTGGACAACTTCTATTTTCCTGAGTGTTGTAAAGTAACTAAGTACTTTTAATCAAGTACTTATATGCAGTTTGGATGGACTTATTTTACTTATGTCAGTTTATACTTCTTCTCTACTACAGAGGAAGTTGCACTTGCTGCTCCAGTGTATCTATCTGACAGCTATAGTTAGGAGTTACTCTTAAGTTTAAGATTTTACCACCAAACAATTTATGATGTGCTCATAAAATAGTTGTTAAAGATTAAACCAGTGGTTTCCAATCTTTTTGACGTGTGGCTGTTTACAAGAAAACGTTTCCACATGGAGACACGTGATGTCTACGAGTTCTTAGTGGTTCCACTTGAGACATTTCCCCTTTGCAGGTGGTTTCATTTAACTCTTTTAAGATCATAGAGGTACATTTTGCTGATAATACTTGCTTTTTCGTAAGCAGGGTTTTAGTGGAGTATTTTACAGTGTTGTGTTGTAGTAAAAGATATTTAGATTTATTATTTAGATCTTAAGGAAAAGATCAGAACACTTCTTTCACCAGTTTTTTTCCACTCACCGGGCCCAGAAACGCAGCCCCCATGGCAAGAACACCAACCATGACAGCCAGAATCAGCCTGGTTCTTTGAAAGCGAATAATCACTCGAACCAAAGAGGCTTTCTCCAGGCCTACCTTTGCCACTTCTTCCTCCCAGAGTCTCTCAAGCCTGCACAACACACACAGCCAGGGTCACAGTATTTAACAGTGCAGTACACTTGTTTTTCCCAAATTATCTTTACTCATAGTCAAAACTGTTGTCCTTGTCAATGTAGTAAAAACACACATGAAGCTGTTGTATCTTTCATGATGGTTTCCTCCCATTTTCATCAATTCTTTCCCCGATCTGAATTTCACCAACTAGTCTGATCATGTGTCCTGTCTACACATGTGCTGTAATTGCATCAAATGACAGTAGAGAAATGTGGGACGCTTATGAATCAGAAAGAAGAGTGTCATACCGCTCTCCACTGGTGGCAGACACATCCAGCGGGGACAGGTTGAGAGACTTGATGTCCAACTTATTCCTGAATATAGCCCACATCATGGGGGTCATCCAGGCAAAGGTTGTAAAGGACAGAAAACCTGCATTGTCCAAAGGGTGGGACCTGGACATAGATACATTACCTGATATAAGCTCTGCAATGTGTGAAATATGCAGTAGGAACAAGCAAATAGAACTGGCCAAGTTCTGTAAAAATGTTTTCTAAGACTGGTTTATCAGTTGATATTTAAGTGACAAGTATGTCATCAATGCGACTGACTGTGAGGAGGACCAGCGGATGGGTTTGAGGGTCTGAAGGCTCTGGTGGTATTTTCTGAACGGGGACGGGTGGGGTATTTCACTGTTGTCCAGATCAGTATCAGTATATTCTGGACCAGAGGCCACAGATCCACTTCTCCACCTGATACCATCCACTGACTTAAGGGTCAGAAATAAAAAGAGACAGTGTCCAAGAATCAGAAGGACAGAGTTGAACAGAGAAACAGAGACAGCTTTGCTTTTTGTCAATATTCAAAGTGAAGATTCTCAAAAGCTAGACCAAACACATCAGCCACAAATACACAGGATACAGGAGAAACAATAGGCATTTGAAAAGATCTCAGGCAGTGAACGCAACATGTGAAGTGGTGAGGAGTGTACTTACAAAAGAGACTCTTCGTGCACCATTCTTCTCCAAAGAATAGTGTGTCTTCATTTTGTCCTGTGCCGAGGGCAGCGAGCATGCAAAGTCAACAAAATATTTCAAGCAGAAATGTTGCCTAAATTACAGAAGTCTTCTTCCTATCTGCCTCTTGCCTCCATTTAGTCAAAGTTCCTGCAGCCAAATGAAATCACATGGATTAAGATGAGTCCATGTGACCCTTGCTAATGCATAAATAAATCATGAGGAGGTGAAAAGGCAAAATGGATGGAACAGCTCTGAGCCGTTGAAATACTGTCAGTTATAATGGATACATGAGGATGGATAGAAAAGATAAAACAAAAAGTATTTTCTGTTTTTCTACAGCACAGACCACAAACTTCTAAACCAGCACAGAACCATAGATAATGCAACCAGAAGGGGCCCTGCAGGAGGTGGGGTGACAGTGACACAGCTATTCTGTCCTCAGATGAGTTTCTAACAATGATGACTTGAAGCTGGATCGTGTAAACTGTAAACTTAAAGGCTTTGTGCCTGCTGTACACAGAGAGAAGCAACAGAGACGACAACATTTGTTTTACCACTTAGTGAAACAGATTATTTAAGAGCAGATTTTCAAAATAGCATCTTTAGATGTTTTGTAACTGTAAAATTCACACTCACCATGTAAAGACACTTAATATTCAGATCAAAAATGTTGGCCAAAGATTTCAGAAAGAGGTAACATGTAGTTATTATGACACGATTCTATCATTCCCTACAGCTAAACAAAATTGTTTTTTGAGCAAAACATAAAATAATATACTCAGTTTGTGCAAATAAAACTTAAATTAGCTGATTAAACTTTCAATTTCACGGAACTGACTCAGGTACTAAATCTTGTGAGAGGCAAAATAAACCACAATAATACAGTTTAGCTCAAGTTCACCTGAAAAAACTGACTCCAACAACGACAACAACAATCAAAACTGATCCAAACTAATTTAAATTAAACTGAGAAAAACTCTGTCTGTAAAAAGTATCTCAGTGAAACAGAACAATACCTCTTTGTGGAGGACAAGGAAGACACACTGCACTTTATTAAATGTGAGTCTGAAGCTGAGACAAGAGCAACATTTAACTCAATTGACCAAAGGTTAACCTGCAGGGGGGTGGGAGTGTGTGTGTAATGAGTGATTTATAAAATACCTGATAGCTAACAGTGAAAAACTGCTCTCTGCTGGTAGATGATGAAACTGAGCAGTCAGTTAATCCAGGACCATAACTGGGTGACACAGATATGTCTGACTGGGCTTAGAGAGGGTCACAAGAGGAAGACGTGCTCTCTATTAAGAGCAAAATGAGCAAAAGTAAATGTGGACATAACAGTTCACCTTATGTAGCTCATATAAATATTATAACATATACTTTGTATGTATATGTGTTTAAGAAGAAAAATAAATGATTATCAGAATTTTCAGATGGAAATCCTGCTTTTCTTTGAGTTTTTGGTTTATCAGACACACAGGGCATGAAAATATGTCTAATGAACAAAGTGTTCTGTTTTTAAATTAGTGTACCGTCCACAAGGTATTTAGCTATTACAGTGGCTGTGATTCACAATAAGTGAATTTTACATGTTTCAAACTGATTTTGACCAAACAAAGTACACAGTTTTATGCACATGCTGCTCAGAGTGCATCTTTTAAATATTATGCTTTTAGTTTTTTTCTCAAGGCTGGACTGTGCTGGATTGCTGCTGGGGACGGAGAAGATATTTCAATCTTAATATTTGACCTTCATCATGCAAAAATAAAAATTCTGGTTTAACCTGATGAAGGGAAAAAGACTGAAGTGTCTTTAACAAAGTATGTGTGGTTGAGGCTCAGGCTAATTTCTCATGGGTTTTTGGCTCTTTATATCTGCTAATAAGACCTGATGTGTAAGGAGAGTGTGTGTGTTGCTCTCAGTGAAATGATTCTACATAAATAAGTATAAGGCTTTGAAACTGTTGTAGGGCTACTGCTAAGTCAGGAACACCAGGGGAGGCAGCTGCCAAAAACTCAGGAAGAGAGGACCCGAATGCAGAAACAGAAACACTTAGGAGTCTGTTTTACAAACACCGCCACACTGCAATCAGTAACAGGTCTCAAATATGGTGAATTTAACATGGACGGTCTGTGAACAACTTAAGTTGGACACTGTTGGATTCATGGATGAATTTTGTCAAACCAACTCAGTTTTGTTGAATTTTAAAACATGTCACCAGGATCATTCTTGCATGTGTTGCTGAAATTTGTGAAGGTGACTCTGGTAGGTGATACAGCTTTTGTTGGGGCCAATTACTTACATACTGTTCATCTCAGACATTTTAATATGCAGTGTTTATGTTGGTTTGGACATATATGTCTGGAGGGCAGACACAGAGTAGTCAGGATGATGTAACATGTTTTATTGCGGTTTATGAAAGCATGTGTCCATGTTTCTTGCTGACAACACAGAGTCTGAGCGGCTCAGTACAGTAATTTGGCTGACTGATTTGTTGGTCATATTTTCCACCTGACATTCTGGCTGACAGTACGCTGATTAGACTTACTGGCATGCTCTGCTGTTACACCAAGCATTAGGAGTGTCCATCATCCCACAACAGCCATCACACGTGTCTGAGCCACTGTGCTGCCGTCACCCTGCTCTGTGTTCGTCAGCAGGGATTTGTGGTAAATCTCCCTACAGACAGTACTGCAGCTTCACAGGGTTACATGTGACTAAGAGTGCATAACATCACCTCTTTGATACAGCCACAGACCTGCTGGATTAGACTGAAACCACAAGGCAGAGTCCTCCAAGAAGAACTGAAACAACAGTAACTGGACTTGGTTGTGGATCTTGAAGACGGTTCGCCTTTCATCTGATACAAAATATCTGGGACTCCCCCCCTGTTTGTGAGAACTGAAGGTGAAACAGGTTCAAGATCTACAACCAATTCCATCTGTTCTGGATTCAGATCTTCTTGGAGGACTCTGCCTTGTGGTTTCAGTCTAAGCCAGCAGGTCTGTGGTAGTATCAAAGAGGTGATGTTATGCACTCTTAGTCAAACCTGTGTTATATCTTTATGTCTTCACAATTTTTTTTACTTCCACACAATAAAACCCCACTTGTTCTGTGTTGTAGTGGAAAAATAATTATTGTTACACAAACTTTCTCAATAAAGATCAGTTTCTGAGTCAGGGACAGAGAAAACAAATGAAACTCATGACAAAGGAAACGTGTGCTTTATTAACAGTAAATTACACATATGCCTCACAATATAAACTGATAGTTAACAAGGGTACTACTTATTATATGAAACTGGAGACAAGCATGTATAAATATATGTACATTTCTGTCTGTAAACACTAACGTTTACACTTTTAATCTGTACTTATTATTTTCAAAACAAGGAAATTCCTTTGAAATACCATCAATAACATCTCTCCCAGATAAATCACTCAATGTCATTTTGATCAGCAAGAGTCAGTTTGATTTCCTGTGAAAAAAAGTTTGTAAAGTGTGTGGATGACCCCTGGACACACACATGTACACACACACACACACACACACACACACACACACACACACACACACACACACACACACACACACAC